>OX579660.1:10541575-10702553 GCA_951230895.1 Carpatolechia fugitivella
GATTTGTAACTTATGGTGAGAAAAATACGGCTGTCTTGAGAGATTATTAATCTTAGGCGTTTGATACGAGAAAAATATGATTTTCTTCGGCGCGAGGTCGCTGCGACGTTAAAGTGATGTTTTCTGTGAGTAAGTAAAATAAATGATCGCGATACTGCCTCTGTGCTAATGTAAACAAGTCGGAAGCGAGCAAGATTGCAAATTCGGAGAAGAAAATCTTGTTATTAACCAGCAAAAATTAATCTTTATTTAACTCTTTATGATAAGTATTCTTTTTTTCCCCTAACTGACCTAAGCGCATTTCTACCAAAGTGGTAATACGAGTATAGCGGGCGCAGGATCTAAATGCTCCATAAAATGCTCAGACCCGTAAAGTTTAGTATTCCATCGCCACTTGTGTACAGATAAAATGAGATACACATTTGAACTTAGTGAGGTTCAAACCGGCGGCGGCGGCGTTTCCTAGAAGGGAGGCAGCAACACTAAAACTATACTACCAACGACATATTACTATACACGCTCGCATATTTTACCCGTAAAAATAAGCACTTTTCCCGTAAAAAGTTCCTCATGTGTCTAGGGTGAAAACTACCTCCATTTCAAATTTCATCCAAATCTGTTCTGTAGTTTAGGAGTGAAACAAAAAAAATATGAAAACAAACTTTCACATTTATAATATTAATGTGATAGTACATTGAGTGGTTTTTTCTAGTGAATTTTACTCGAAAATATCAAATATTTTAACCCAAGCGAAAAATATGTCCTTCTTGAAAAACTCAAACTAATATAAAATTAAGTTTCAAGTTGTTCATTCCTGAATTAACTACTTAGCCAACTTCACTGTCTACGGCACAGTTAATTCCAGTTTTAAGCGAACTAGTTAATTTAACTGAATTTTAACTTTTGTCGCCGTTCTTGGGAACAATTAAATGTCTGCTTTTACAAGGTGCGACTTAAGTTAACCACCTTTAGAATGTCCTAACATTTAGCCACTGCATTGTTTCACACTTTGTATCTTTGACCGAGCGAGCACGAAGCGCGAGCGAAGCGTCTCCGTTTCAGCTTGGCCAAAATTGCTTTTGTACGTCCATCTGTCGATCTGTTTGTTCTCATCTACAGGTCGCGATTCTCAACCGATTCTCGTGAAATTTTGTGAGCAGGTTCGATAAATTAATAGAACTTATTTTTTGAGTCAGTTTTTGGAAATATAAAAAAATTACGAGTTATGAAAGTTGAAAACGAAATAAAATCATAAATCAACCATTTTAAAAAAAATACTTGTGAGGTCTACAGCTCACAGAGCCACTAGTTTATAATGTATTTTTTCTTGTCTTTTGGGATACATTAACTTATGAACAGCCATAATTAAAATTCAATCCAGTACAGGTAGTGTCCTTTCAGGACCAATTCCGCACTCGCTATATTAACGCGTTGATATACATAGCCATTAACAAACAGGTTATTTTAGTAAAATATAAAAAAAAGTTCTTTATATACTCACCGGCACATCTAACCGCCCACCCTTGTATTTTGGGTTAATTTTAAGCTACGCTTATTGTTATACATTACACTTGATTTATTGATAATTTTACGATAAATTAAACACACTTAAATTAACGTTAAATTAACTACTTTTGAACTAACATCGGCTGCAACTAATAGAATTATAAAGAATCACGAGTATTCCCAGAAATGAAGGGTGGGCGGTTAGTTGTGCCGGTGAGTGTAGTAAAAATTATTGACAAACGAATATAGAGACAAGTTGTAAGACTGAGATACTCCTATAGATTTAATTTTTAACTATTTACAGAACCCTTAAAAACGAAATAAAGTAGTACAAACATAATATTTTAAAATTGAAAAAGTAAAATACGACTTCTAACGTTATTTTCAAACACGTATGTTAAAGGAATATCAGTGTCTCATTCGTTAAACAAATAACCGTCAAAAAGTCAAAACGTCGGCGTTAATCCTAAAAAATATGAGACAAAAATTCTTAGGGAATTGAATGAGCAAAAAAGCGAGAGATCTGTTTAACTTGGAAAGTCTTGGAAATGGATTTTTGTGGTAACCAGCGAAACTTTTTATCTCGCCTCGCTGATGTATTTTCGCATTAATCTGATGAAAATAACAGCCGTTCTACTCAGCTTTAATGCCCATAAACTTTTACTTGGACACGACAAGATTTAGTTAGGGATATTTTGAGTAAAGAAATAATTTGGAATCAGTCTTTTAGTGAGTTGATATTGTTTCTATAATTACACTGTAATTTTCCAATCCTGGGCAGTGTCTTCTCGATTTTTCCTGAACCAGGTACTACAGCCAGATACTAAGTTGGCCTAGAAGTAATCTTCTTTCTATTAGAAATGAACAATTGCAAATGTCGCAGATAAACATCTACCAACAAACTTGACAGGAAACAACAACATGGTCCCCATCATACTCGTAGAACTAATTTTAGCAGTCGTTGTATCATTTAAATCTCCGGATTCGTTTAATTTCTGAGAACGTTCTCTTTCTGTACTTCCTAAGGGCCAGTAATACTTCGTTTGTGTCCTTTGTACAGGCCAATGCGGATGTTAGCCAAGTTTTAGCCGGAGTAGACCCGAGAGAGCATTTGCCACTGTGAATTTCCTTAGCCGCTTGCTGTTTCTAATGTTATTTCTTTATTATGATTGTTAACAAGATCCTGAACACTTTTGTAAAAATGTTAAGTTATATTTTAACCTAGGTACATTGTTTACTGTAATAAAAAAGAGCATCTTATTTTTACGAGACAAATTGACAACCACTCAAATGTTAGCAGTTGCATGATTTTGTTCAATGTGTTTTTTTTATAAGAATAATCATTCAAAGTTGGTTTCGAAATAAAGTTGCATAAGCCATAACTTCTATGTCTTTATACCTTGATTAGTTACGCATACAATTATTCATTTAAGTGCAGCCAAACGACAAGAGATCGACATAACTTTATAACTTTTTCAATAACTCGCAAGTAAAACCCTTGTCTTGAATCCAATATTGACAACCGTGAAAGAAAATTGTTTTTATAGAATCCGATATGCTCCAATTTCAATTCTGTTGGATCTGTTTCCATATTCGGCGCGAGTAGAGAGCCGAATCAATTTGCTTTCCAATGAGCCCTCCACGCAGATTTTGTAATGCCATTTTATTGGAAGGAATAAAAGGACTCGAAGAATATAATGGAGGTTTATCGTGACCCTTGGGGATAACTGAAAGCAAAAGATTCAATATTTACAAATTTAAAATAAAAATTTTAGACAAAAGCAATGGTAGAAGCGCTCGCGATAAAGTCGTTACTTCATTATTCCGTTCATTGCATGAATGTATAGAGTAATATTTAATTACTAGCGGTCTGCCCGCGGCTACGCTCGCGTTATGCAAGATTTTTCTGTGGGAATAAAACCTTTTCCCATAAAAAGTATCTTATGTGTTAATCCAGGGTATAAACTCCATTCCAAATTTCACAAAAATCCGTTCAGTAGTTAAAGCGTGAAAGCGGAACAAACATCCAAATGTATTTTCACATTTATAATATTAGTAGGTGGGTGTCGTAAGAGGCGACTTAGGGACTATACATTGAACAGGAAACGGGCAGCAGCGCTCTCTGACACAGTAACCTTTTAATCTGCGATCTCCAACCCGCCTGCCAAGCGTGGAGATTATGGCAAAATCCTCCACTTAAGGGGAGAAGGCTCATAGTCCAGCAGTGGACTGTAACGGGCCGTTGATTTTGATGATATTAGTGTGATGTGATTTACTTAAAATAATAATTATACATATTA
Source organism: Carpatolechia fugitivella (assembly GCA_951230895.1). Taxonomy (NCBI): domain Eukaryota; kingdom Metazoa; phylum Arthropoda; class Insecta; order Lepidoptera; family Gelechiidae; genus Carpatolechia; species Carpatolechia fugitivella. The sequence continues at coordinate 10,545,382 of OX579660.1, forward strand.
CACTTAGTAAAAGTCTAGCGTAACAATTCACTAAACTTCTTCGTTATCGAATGAACAGTAAAAAAAAAAACACTCATATCTATACAAAGAATATTTTAATAAATGAATGATATTACACCAACTAGAAATCGGCAAATATGTGTGCATTTAGCGTAGTTAACATGTTTATGGTAGGTTATTTTTAGTTTTTTTCTTGGGAAGTCTTTTTGAATTGCATTGAATTGACTCGACGCTACCGGATCTCGACGTCAACAAAATAATATAGGTAATACGAGTAAAAAAAACGTTTTAGTAAATTTTAAACGGAGCTGTGATTCGTCTTTATTTCTCTGAAGAAAGCTCTGCGGGTGGTAAAAGGTGGACGTGGACAGTTACGTGAGTTAACTGGGGAAATCCCGGCGACCACTGTACCGCATTCTAAGTGGACCGGACCTATCCCATTTATACTCGCGGCTAGAATGACCCAAGTTTTTAGTCACCTAGTTAATATCCTCGATGTAAACATCGTGTCGCTGTCAGCTCATATTATTTATACGTTATCATTGAGGGGTGTATGATTACACTAGAATTGTGTGATCTGACGTTTGCCGGCCTCGCTGCTGGCCCTGTGCGGATTGGTTGACTTTGCACACAATATCGTTTGTTGGTTTATGTGTCTAGGTTCAGTACAGCAGCAGGCAATCCGTTTTATTAGGAGCACTTATTCCATGAACAGCTAATACATTCCCACCGAAGGGCTCGAGCCTACCCTGAAATAGGGCGATCAGGCCTTAGTCGACCACGCTGGCCCAGTGCGGGTTGGTCGACTTCACACACAACCTTTGAATTTCTTCACAGGAGTGTGCAGGTTTCATCACGATGTTTTCTTTCACCGTAAAAGCGTCGAATGAACGTACATATGAATTCGAAATTCAAAAACACATTGTTATGTGGTGGGGATCGAACCCGAACGGAAAGCAGTGGTCCTAGCCACTAGACCACCGACGCTCTCAGAGCACTTATTTGAGATTAGCCATCTATCCGTAACTTCGCTTGCGTGATCAAAGTTTTATCTCCGAAATGAACCGTTTTTAGCATGAAAATTAAAAAGAAATACAACTTAAAAACAGCAGTCGTGTAGTAGTTTTTGCGTGATGTGCGAGCAGACATTAATACAGACAGAAATTATTGAAATCATTGAACTAATTATCACTTTCAACTTGTAAATAATGAACGTTTTCTCCCGATAGATAGTTAATGCAATAAACTTTAATTTTATAAAAGTTTTCAGCTGGTACCTGTATATTGTCATCAGTATCACATACTTATAATGTACTTAGCATCCGGTTTACATAAGCAAGCAAAGGTTTTTTTTGGGTATTTCATGGGGCTTTAAGTATGTACATTTCTTTTACAAAAACTACGCAGACAAAGCAGCGGGTGGAAAGGTGGTATTTAATTATATGTTATCATTATTTACTTTTTGAGTCAATTACTTCTGTGATCTGTGACTTCCTGAATCGAATGTCTTTGTTCATAAATATAAATACAAAGATAAAATATGACTTGACACAGCTCACTTAATATGTAGACGTAATTAATTTTGATAGAGGCAATTTCTAATCATAAGATCTGTCATGCAAAGCATTGTGCCATCTTTACCATCTCACAGCTGAAAGATGTGTATAAAAGCGTCCACAAGGATTCCTACAACGGTCAGTTTTGCTTGGCCCGCATCCAGCAGTTACCTGCGACCTTCATCAGATCGTCGGTCTATCTTGACCAACCCACGCTGCGCCTTCAAGTGCATGGCCGCCACTCGTGAACTTTCCTCTCAAAGACGCCGTCAGATCTTCGTGCAAGTTACCTGTCCACTGACACTTACTTTTGCTATTCTTTGGGCTATTTAAATATTTAAAAAAAAAAACAACGGCCCGTTACAGTCCACTGCTGGACTATGAGCCTCCTCCACTTAAGTGAAGGGGGTTAGTTCAATAATAGTTCAGACTTATAGACTTCACATTGCATCTGTAAGACATCCATAAAGTATAATGTACCATACCACTCTAGTTGCTTAATAATTACGCCTACAAGCCTACTTATCTAGGGCAGTACGTTTGTATGTCAGTGATTCATCAAAGAAATAGGCACCTGATTGTAAATATTCCTGTTTGTACATTTTGTCGTGAACAAAATTAATTGAAGCTTCTGTGCTTATCATGCTACAGTAAACAAGTCAAACATCAAAGTACGTATAAATTGCGATGAAAATGACTAAAATGTGAAATTATCGTTGTTGTATATCAAAATTAATGATATCTCAAAGAGAGCCATTTTGAAAGCGCTAGTATCTTTTTTTCACTCACTCACAAGTCGCCATTTGTTTTATTATAAAACATTTAAATTTTGTGTTCCATGCATATTCTCTATAATATTTTCTTGTTTCTGCTACGTTTTTGACGAACTTCAAGCCCATTGACTCAACATTGGCTCAGCTCAGAACGGTTGGTTGATGAACAAAGATCTCAATAAAGAAAATATTATATCAACAGATAATGAAGGCATAAACATAATAAATTTGTGACGCCACCTAACGTGGACCTTTTATTTTTTGCCTGGTGGCGATACATAATCTCAATTCAGTAGTTTGTAAATAAAATGTGTCATAATTGATTAATGCCAGAGAAAATGCAAAAACCTTCTCGGTATTCTTTCCTGCAAACATGTAGCAAAAGTATTTCTGTCCCTAGTGCTTTCACTTTTGCATAAGGATGACGTCACATCTTCTAGATAACAGTGGGTAGCCGGACCGTGATTTTCTTTCATAATAAAGTGTCACGGACAAAGGACGTGAATCCAGTCTGTCGACGAGATCTCCCCTTGAATACATAACTAGGGTGACGTCACAAAAGTGGCATTTGGAAACAATGTTGTTCTATCATGCATGTAGTTACTTTTTAGGGTTATCTGGCCGAATAAAAAACAACGGTAATATCAATTAAAAAAAAATACAATAGAGATTTTTTATTAAAGTGGTAATCATAAAAATATTTCTCAACTTTGAATTTAATTGAAAATTCATCTCGACTATATTTACTCGTAGAACCCTTCACAATGTGTGATTCAACACGCACTTAGCCTGTTTTCTTGTGTATATCCCAAGGATCATACATTGTCCATGATCGACTTTTCAGTCAAAAGATAAATATTTTCTGTTCAAATTAAAATTCTACAGAATATTGTTTTGAAGTTACAGGTTGTTTCAGCACATGTTATAATTAACTCCACCACCACTTCTCCTCACAGATCACTTCACAGCTCTTGAAAAATAAAATTAGTTTAGCTACAAAATAATTTCAAATATTTCTTTCTCGTAGGTCACTAGGCATGTACAAAATATACTTGTATCTGAAGGATCTAAACCCGTAAATAAAGCAGTTAGTTTTCAAAAAACAAAAACGCTTTGTACATCTTTAATAATGTTTTATACGGTTTTTGTTTCTCTTGGAAGTATAAAGGTTTTATAATATGTGGAGTGACGTGATAGAAGGTGCCGGTCGGCTTTACTACTCGCGCTCTCATATTGTACGAGTATTCAGTGACGCCCGCGCCGCGCCATGCACAAATCAACCAAGGCAGTAAAACTAGGCTCTGTGGCTCTGTCTACTTCAATATTCTGAAAGATGTGAATTTATTTCTTCAATTAGATTTTTATTCAGATTTTATTTTATGATTTTTTATTTGTTTGTATTTCAAAAATTATTATACCCACAATTACATTGTGTTCTTACCATAATACCTACCAGTAGCAGTGTTTTTAATTATGTTTATGATGATGACGCAAGTCACTTTTTTGTGTAAGCTGTAACAAAGACCTATTTTTCTGGTGCAGTTAAAAAGTGTATTTTCATTACTCATACTATGAAAGTAGTTCAGAAGTTGCCAGTGGAGCGGATTGAAGGTAATACTTTTTATGATTATTTAATCATTTAATCATTTCATTTCATCATTTTAAGCAAATAAATACATTTGTATTTATTTGCTTAAAACATGGTAAAATAACAGTTGTTAAAAATATCTTGTGGGACAATCATGTTTTGCTTATAATAATCAGCATGCAAATATAAGAAAAAAAAGTGTTATTATAAGTAAAAAGAAAAAAAAAAGGAACAGTCAACTTCTTAACAAATCTAAATAAAGTACATAATACAAAATGAGAGAATAAATTGTCATTTCAGTTAATAAGAATAGTAAAAATTATGTCAGTTTATGATAGTTGTCAATTTATTAATTCTTTAATGTCATAAAAATTCTTCTCACATACCCGTTTATACAAGTTTATCTTAAATTGTCTAATATTCATACTTTTAAGGTCATTTGGTATTTTATTATCGTTGAAACCCTTTCTATCACTCAAAACTACTTCCTTGATTGTAAAATTTGTTTTTCGTTTGAGCTCTTTTTCGTGATGTTATTTTTGGCTAGTTATTGCCTAGCTTTATATCTGTATGCTGGTGTACATTTTACCTCTGTCTCCATACTTTTTTTAAAGTATTCACGCCTTGAAAATACATCCGTCCCGCTGTCAGTCTTTTGAGCACTTATCTCGAGTATTCGCGAGCACTCTAGTTCGTGGGTGCAACGTTGCTTTTGTGGACACACATCACGTCCAACACAATCTTTAAATTGTTCCTCTTCTGTGAATTTCTGGAAATAAAATCATAGAAGACAAGACTAGGATTCGTTTGACTGTTTACATAAAAATGAATATAATAGAATATTTTAATAAAAACATGAAACAAAATTAATCAGTATGCCAATTATCATAAACTCTGCAGCTACATTCTTATAGTATTTTGGTTCATATATAGAAATAATATATAGAATATATAATATATAGAAATAAGACATATTATTCTTAAGTATACTCCACTCAGGGTAGGCTCGAGCCCCTCGGTGGGGACGTGTATGAGGTGTTGATGATGATACTCCACTATAGGCACACAAGTAGTACCTATAGTAAGTAGTTTTGTACACAAGTGTTATATTCGCCAATATTTTACAATGAATTATTTTATATTATTTTATTTATTAAAAATTTAAACATACAAACATCCAAATATATTTTCACATTTATAATATTAAATCATTTATATCATTTATAATTAAAATTAAAAATTATTATTATTTCACATATAATTATGCCTGTGCTGTGCTGTCTGTAATCCAGATTCATGAATATGTGATTCTGGACCATTTAATGTTGTAAGTAATTAATCCTCTTAATTTAAATATCAATTTACGCTGTTTGCTTTCCTTAAGGACTCTATATTAGTAACTTAAACTGGATGTTAAATTAATACACCCGTTAAGCTGAAAAAATGGAGTGCAGCCCATGATACTGAACAACATCTCCCAAGAAACATAAGTAGGCAGATCAAAAAAAACTTTTATAGTAAATCGACCAGGCTGATTGCGCTGTTTATTATGAAAAGGCCGACATTTTTTGTCATCTGTCAGCCTATGTTTCCTGGAAAAGGTTGTTCAACTTCATGAACTTTGGCTTTATTGTATTTTCGTAACACCCCGTAGACATATATCCAACAACACCTTTATACATACATCTGCCATCGCTTCGCTTCACTCACTAATGAATTTCAGCATTCGACTTGATCATACGCGTTGACGCTTTCGATATTTGTTCACACGTGCTATTCAAAATCTCGCGCTTTACGTAATAATTATCAACACATTATTAGTATTTGGCGCTCAAATAATAATAAAAAGACTTTAAAGGACGATTTTAAAGGTTAACAATCTTTTCCTTGGTCAAGGACCACCAAGACTTCTATTTTTGGATGCAGGGACCACTAATTATTACTATTATAAAATATACTCCGCTTCAAAAGAAGCAAAAAAAAAGAATAGCGCGAAAACAAGCGAAAAAATTCGCAGTTATCAAAGTTTTTGAGGTAATTTGGTCATGTTATAAAATTGTAGTTATACAAGTATGTTAACTATTTCAGACACACCCACACTTAATTCCTTCCCACACGTTGTTCGCGCCGCTCAAACCAGTCGAGCGCTTGTAAGCCGCGGCTTCCCTCGCCGCGATTGCAAAACTTTCTTAATACCCACCCGATAATCCTTCGAGAGCCGACAAAATGTTTAAAATTGGAACAATACGAATACAGCCAAAGATCGTGCTGTAACTTTTTCAAGAAAATCAGTGATTACTTAGGTTCTTTCTTGATGATACTGTCCCAGAAGGAATAGACTGTAATTAGACCCAATAATAAAAAACCAAACAATGTAATATTATAGGTATATCATATGAGCGCCTCAGGTAATAAGAAAAAAAAACTTGTCACGCAGGAAAGATTCAAGCCCTTGGTGGTGAGGACGTTTATAAGCTGCCTAGAACAACTATGGAAATAACCTGAATGCAGATACAAGCTACAGTATGATTTTAAAACAAATTCCACTGGAATTTCCATCCATGATAGCTTTAACGTCGAAAAATGATCTGTAAAAATCTTAATTCGAATAAAATATTTTGTAATAATAATAAAGCAAAAAATGAAAAACTTTGTCGATCTTGGACAAGACTCGAATCTCCTTGGCTATCCAAGCCAGAAACAGGCGCATTACCAAATTATGCCACCAAGGTCTGTGAAAGGTCGACGAAACCTTTCACTGCTTCTTACTTTAATGCTCAGAGTGCATTACCATAGGAGATGCAGGTTCGAGTCCTGTCCAAGATCGACAAAATATTTCATTTTCTACAGACGTAATCTGTAACAATAACAAAATACTTTTGATTTTGATTTGATTTCCTCGCGCTTTTTTTCTGGGGCTCTATTATTTTGTGGGGACTTGTTATTTTCACCCTGTATAGTAGGGTAGCAACAGCCGCCGTGTGGTGACGGCAGAGTAGAATACATTTGTCATCAACCCCTACTCTTCCCGTGGGTGTCGTAAGAGGCGACTTAGGGACTCCACATTGAACAGGGAATGGGCAGCAGCGCTCTCTGATACAGTAATCTTTTAATCTGCGATCTCCAACCCGCCTGCCAAGCGTGGAGATTATGGCAAAAGTGGAGGAGGCTCATAGTCCAGCAGTGGACTGTAACGGGCCGTTGATTTGATTTGATAGTAGGGTAATGAAACCGCCCTTACAAAAATACAAATTTTAGTTAAATCATAATTATTAAAGATGTGTCGAATGTTATTTCTTAATTCCACAGCGTATAAGGAGAGTTTCTCTACGAGCAATAAAGTCAGATGAAAAGTAGTAAAGCAAAGAAAGTCCATATGTTTTTCTTACAAAAGTAAATACACATTATGCGTCTAAGAACCCTACCGCAGTTAACAAAAGAGCTGATGACCTTGAAACGGCTGAACCGATTTTGATGAAACATGTCTAATAACCATCGCTAGAAAACCTGCTTTCAAATAAAAAAAACCGCATCCAAATCGGTTGACCCATTTAAGAGCTACGGTGCCACAGCCAGACACACAAACAGACACACAGACACACAGACGCACAGAGCGGTCAAACTTATAACACCCCTCTTTTTTGCGTCGGAGGTTAAAAACAGTCAAAGTACTCGTAAATACTCGTAATAAGGATAAAAAACCCTTCACTACAGTTTTAGAAGTGCCTGCTGGAACGATCTCGCGACAATAAAAAAAGGTAGTTTTTTTTTTTCAAATTCCATAGTTACTACATTTTCCACTAGAAAATACATACCAGCCCTTAACACTTCACTACTATTAATAAATCACATTGACCTCGTATTTTAGTAATAAATGTATTTAAGTAATTAACACAAACACAAAGTGAAGTTATATTGTTGTTTGTAGAAAAGAATAATGCCGTAGTCTCTAAAGAACACTGGTAAACTTAAAACTGGCCTTCAAAAACACCACTCATTCTACACACTATTTGTCTTTTTTAATAAATTATTTTTGGATCCATACATGTTTCAAACAAAACTTTAAGCTTTGCATCCGCTACGCAAAATGCTACGATCACGCTACGAAATGATTTCGTAGCAGGAGCTACGCAACTGTAGATGTAGACCTTTAGTTCGACCGTAGTGATTTTGCAACCATTTCCTTTATTTAATTTTAATAGGCTTAAATACTTATTCCATTTCCCCAGTCCATTCATTATTTTGTTATGAAACAATATCGTATTTGTTTTAGGCACGCAAACGCGGAAAGCAAAACAAGCTTTTATTATAATCCGCTTTGCACGGATCCCTATTTTCATAATATAAATGTTCCCAGCCTGATGTTGAAACGCGCCGAGAAACGAAATAAATTTAGATAGGAAAAATACTAAATTTTAAGTCAGTTTCTGGTAATAATATGTATCAAATTTGCCAGTCTTGAATTAGGACTGTCCGAGACAAAAAATGGGACACATCAAAAAATGCCTTGATATTGCATAGATATTTTTTATCACATGTCTAAAATCTAAAATCATCTTTACATGGTACTTTATTTGGCAAAGACTAGAATCTAATTTCATGACCTTAACCTTAAATCTTACTCTTGACTTTTGATTAAATAACAATGTAATGACACGACAAGAATGACACAAATAAACATCCAAGACCTTAACTCAAAATATTACAGGTGGAAGTAAACAGAGATATCTCATAACGCACTTATAAATTTTTCATGTCATTTTTACAGTAGGTAATACATTAATAGTTAGTCAGTAGTTAACTTGATACATTATTCATAGTTATTGTATTATAATGGTTAAAACTTTACTAGTACAAAGTCATCATTTGTTGAATACATACGTACCGTACAATGGTAAAATTTAATTGAGCACTACTAACTAGATTATAAACTCGTCGATTGGTCATCAAATAACATTATAAATATAAGGATTAACAAGATGAGACAAAGATGAGATAAACACGTTCCCAAAGATCAGATTTGAAATAGGAGGTAGATCACTAATTATTACACTTTATGCTATTGAGCATATCATACTTGAATTTGTCTAGTAACGAGTATTAGAACAAATAATATAACACACCATCTAAATGAAACTTTTTTTTTAATGTTTTGACACCCACTGTAGTAAATAGGTTGGCCCTATTCTTAACCGGGAACCACACGGCAACAATGTGTATACGGAAACACCGTACTGATTTTGGACACATAATAATATATGTACCTATATATAGCTGGGACAAAACACATCACATCATATTTCACTATCACACTAAGCGGAATTATTACTAGCAGTGCCCGCGACATCGTTCGCGCAAGAATTTTGTGTTTACGAAGAAGTTTTTATACTTTAGCAGGGCTGCTAGAGTTCCACATCAGGTGTACCAGATCTTCGATTTTTATACCTGAACAGAAAGTGTTCATTCGCCAAACAACCTTCCCAAGGTGCTATACTCGTATTGGTATCTCTTATAGTTTAGCTGTGCTGCTAGGGTTCCACATCAGGTGTACCAGACCTTCGATTTTTGTATGTCATCATTAGAAAATACTTATCGCGAACTTTTCCTAAAGCGCTATATTTGTATCTCTTATAGTTTAGCTGGACTGCTATGGTTGGAACCAGGTATTCTGAAAGTAAATTATAGCTTATATGTTACCGAAGACCAATAGCTATATAACAAAAAAGTTTCATCAAAATCCGTTCAGCAGTTTTTGCGTGAATCGCGAACAAGACACAAAAAGACAGACAGACAGACAAAAAATTCAAAAATCATATTTTTGGCATCGGTTACGCTAAAGAAGACCCCCAGAGGTATATTTTTTTTCAATGTACAGAATTGGCCTCTTTATAGCTTTATTATATGTATGTATAGATAGATAGATATACAAGGTGGCGCCATCGTTGTGAACAAATTCGATTCTTTTTCCGGTACCCGTAGGAATGAGATGTTTTTCCGGGATAGTTGTTAGGCCCTGGATGTGTGCCGAGTTTCATCCAGATCTGCTTAGTGGTTCAAGCGTGATTCGGCAACAAACATCCAAACTTTCGCATTTATAATATAGTAGGATAGAATAGGAAGTAGGATAAGAAGGATATTATATTATTAAATAAATAATTAATGTCAAAATATATTTGGATGTTTTGATTTTTAGATGTTTGGATGTTTGATCCGTTTTCATGCTTTAACTACTGAGCGGATTGCAATGAAATTTGGAATGTAGTTTGTACCCTGGATTAACACATAGGATACTTTTTACGGGAAAAAGTCTTATTCCCACAGGAAAATCTTACACAACGCGAGCATAGCCGCGGGCGGACCGCTAGTTATGAATAATTTATGTTTGGCCGCAAACAAAATCATCTTCCGTATGAAACGCGTTGAACCGTCCAAAGTTGCGTATACGTGATATTCTTGTGTACGAACAGACGTTCATCCTAACGAGCCTATTCAGCCGGTGGTAGTAAGTGCGGGCAAGCGTTCAATTTAATCTCAACATTTCTAAATGTAATTATTTATAAGAACAGAATGGTACGGCATTTATATACAAGTAGATCTATAGTAAAAGTAATTTCAAAATACGGGATAACCTATACAGAGTTTAAAAATACAAGAATACAAACAACAGAACACAGAATTTAAGTGACAGGTCTCCACAAAACTATGAGGTTCACTGGAATTGATTTCCGGAATATTACAAAGATTTTCCAATTGATTTTTTCATTAATAGTGCTGTAACGTATTTTGATACGATGCCGCCAGAAAAAAACAGCAATGTATTATAGACTAGCGGCCCACCCGCGGCTACATTCGTGTTATGTAAGATTTTCCCGTGGGCACAAGACTTATTCCCATTAAAAGTATCCTATGTGTTAATACAGGTTACAAAATATCTCCATTCCAAATTTTATCTAAATCCATTTAATAGTGAAGGCGTGAAAGCGGAACAAACATCCAAACATCTAAACATTAAAACATCCAAATATATTTTCACATTTACAATATTTGTATTGTACGAGTATGATTACGATTCACGGATGCATATTGAATTTTTCAAGTGTCAATTATTTTACCATTATAGCAGTATATACCAAATTCACTATATCAATTTGTGGAGACCTGTCACACCACGTACATTTTATTTTTCAACCCATAATCATTATTATAACAGAAAAGCTGGGACTGCAAACTTACCTTTATTTAATAATGCAACTTTGTGTAGAACGGTACTTTTAATTTCTACCTACAACATGCTACAACTAAAATTTAAGCGCAACAATACAAAGTCTCACACTTAAAATGGGCACCAAACACCCGGGACGAGAAATATCTAGCTAAATAATTATACCAAATATATGTTGTAGTGGCGTGAACACGAACTCTATAGTCTAGATAAGACTTTGCTTGAAATTTTTAGTTTGCCCAAAGTTTTATCTCCTAAAAAATCAATTTCATGGTCGCGTCTTTAGACATGTTTGAAAGAAAGAAAGAAAGAAAAAAAAAACGTTACGTTATTTGCTTACAATATTAAAGAACACAAAAATAAAGTTATATTTGTTGCGATTTGGCAAGCAAAGAGGTCCCAGCCCAGCATGGTGCTGTGGAGGATACATAAAGTGCCCTCCATAACGCTGGTCTTCTGCGTTTAACGCACTTCAACGTCTGAGTTCAATTTCTTTGGTCTGTCATCTAATGGCTGTTATCCTGTACGTATATTAATTGTCAAGGAACCCAGTCGCAGGGCACACTATTTAATACCTTTTTCTATACACGGTTTCCACTCCAGGACTTGTCGATTTATGATTAGCGTTTTTCACTCTAAAAATCATCTGCCAGCTTACTTTTAAAACTAACCAAGGAAAGTCCTTTTCAGGTTGTAAGTCAATGAACGTGGAAGATAATATCTCGCATGAGTGTGGTCATAAAAGTGCACCTCACGTCATGCCGGACGCGAGAATAGCTCAATTCAGTTTTATTGTCAAATGCGAAAACTGCTAAGCGCTTTATGGTAAAAGTAATATTTCCAAGAATATACTGACCGCAGTATATCAAACTTCCATTGCACAACTAAACATGTCCTTCCGGAATATACCAGTCACAAGTTATATTTTTTTTAATTAAAATTAAATAACGCAGTGGAGATTTGTTAAATTAAGTATTAACCCTTTGACGGCCGCACCTTTTTTTGCCTAAATCAAGTAAAGCTGAAGGGAAATAAACTTGCCATACAATATACCACCGGCCATAGCCGGATAACGGATGCAAACATTTGACGTTTTCGACGTTTTGTTTTGGTTTGGTTTAAATTTAAACCATTGGCCGTCAAGATTAGGTAGGAAACTAGTAATTTGAAATTAGACAGTGCATTTTCTTCTTTCACATTGCATTTTATTCTGTTAAATGAAATGTCATTTAACAATGGGCCGTCAAGATTAGGTAGGAAAATAGTAATTTGAAATTAGACAGTGCATTTTCTTCTTTCACATTGCATTTTATTCTGATAAATGATTTCCTGTTGACTATATTTTTCCTCACTTTCCTTGTCATTACTACTACTTTCGCCTTTGCGATGTAGCCATTGTGTACGAAGAATCCTTAGTTTCGACTCAGCTACTGAAGTGCGACACACGGAAGATCGACGGACGGTAGTGCGACTGTACGCTAGTGCGCACCGACCGACACCACGCAAGACCGACACCACCACTGACGTTAACAAGTACCTCACTTGACTGACAGTTTCTGTCCTTTTTAGGGTTCCGTAGTAAAAAAGGAACCCTTATAGTTTCGGTCTGTCCGTCTGTCTGCGGCTTAGCTCAGAGACTCTTAGTACTAGAAGGCTGTAATTTGGCATGGATATACATATTAATCATGCCGACAAAGCTGAAGAATAAAGTTAAAAACAAAAAAAAATTTTAGCTTTCCTCTGGTACACGTCAAGAGAGGGTTATTTATTTTTTTCACGATTACCTTATAGTGTGAGGTATCGTTGGATAGGTCTTTTAAATACAATGGGGGTTTGCTAAGACCATTTTTCGATGCTAGTGTAAGTTTTAGATATATTCCGTTTTAAAGTGCTTATTTTTGTTAGAGTCAAGTTTCCTCCCCCCTCTACCAGCGAAACCGTTGTATATGGAAACTTATAAAAAGTACTAGTACAAGTAAGAAATTTGGTACTACAAATATCATAGAAAAATATTTTGATGAATGTTAGAAGCCTGTAATTTGGCATGGACATACATATTAATTATGCCGTCAAAGCTAAAGAATAAAATCTTAAAAAAAAAAATTTTTTTAGGGTTCCTCTGGTACACGTGAAGTAGGGGTTATTTTTTAAATTCACGATTACCTTATGGTGTGAGGTATCGTTGGATAGGGTTTAAAAAAATAATGGGGGTTTGCTAAAACCATTTTTCGATGCTAGTTTACGTTTCATAAATATTTTAAGTGCTTATTTTTGTTCGAGTCAAGTTCCCCCCCCCCCCTACCAGCGAAACCGTTGTATTTGGAAATGTGAAAAAATTCACGGTAGTAATGTATATGATGAATTTAAAAGGAAAACTATCAACATCATGTAGGCTTTACAGGTTAATGAATAATATATCAACTTATGAAATGTACTTGTACTAGTAAGAAATTCAGTACAAATATCATAAAAAATACTTTGATAAAGTTTAAACTGTCTATGTAGTAAATTTAAGTACGAGAAAAGTAAAAAAAATGTGAAATAAGTAGGCTTGACAGGTTAACGAATAAAATACCAACTTTAAAATGTACTTGTGCTAAGTAAGAAATTCAGTACAAGTATCATAGAAAATGACTTGATGGAGTCCGTCTATCTACACTTCATATTTTTAGCATTATTTACTCAAATTTCAATAATTTTTGACCGCATGACGACAAGTGTTTTAGTCGCAAGTAAATAGCGTAATGGCCGCTAAGCCCCGCCCCCTCCGTGACGTCATGGCCGACTAAATTATCACGCGGCCTAGTTCCTACTTGGTCCGTGGTCTAGCCTACTTTTATATCCAAAAACTTAGTTCTCAGCGGAGCAATTTTCATTCGTAGTACTTACATAATATTGTAGATACAAATATAGGTACTACCTATATAATAGGTTATAGGTACGTTTCTTTTTAAGTTTCTCTTTAGCTATTCTTTTGTTAGATGTTATTTTATTTAGCAATTTAAAGTCGTATACGTACTTACTAGCCTTCTCTTACTTTCAAAAACTTTACTCTCAGTGGAGCGGAGCACATTATTATATTTGTTTTTCTTCATTTATAATAAGTATATTTAGGCTCATAATAATAATAATATAATGCCATCAAAAACATAACTTGTAAAAAAAACAAGTCTCGCACGCAACTTAGTCTACCATAAAAAGTTGTGAGATCCATGTAATACCAAGTCGGTTAATTTATTCAGTCCCTACTTAAGAGTCCTTCTGTCTTAAGTTATTACGTAATTAGCTCACCTAACAACATCTTATAGTGACCAGATCAATATTAAAAATCTCTTATGTTTTAAATAAATACATAGAAGTGCCCCCAGATATTTTAGTTTGTTAAAGTAGTGATTAATAATCATTCTTCTCGTGTTTACTCGTCATTGATTTCTAATAATCTGTAGCTCGCACCAAAGATACAATTTGTGTTGTTCTTTTCTTTTAGGTACGTAATCCATTAAACGTAGAGTACTACTTTTTTTTGTTAAAATATTATCTATACTATTATTATAAAGAGAGAAGTCCGTACTGACTGACTGACTGATTGACTGACTGACTCATCAACGCACAGCCGAAACTACTGAAGCTAGAAACACCAAATTTACACAGTAGGTTAAATTTATGACGTAGGCGAGCAATAAAAAGGGATTTTGGAAAATTCCCACTCTAAGGGGGGAAAAGGGGGATTCAAGTTTGTATGAAAGTCCGTCATTTTAAAAGTTGGGATCATGAAAATTTTGATTTAGACTGCGATTAATAAATCATTTGACACATGTTTTAGAATTTTATCAAAATCCCTATTTGAGGGGAGAGCAGGGATTAAATGTTTGTATGGAAAGTCTGTCATTTCTAAAGGTAGGAACTTGAAAATTTGGATTAAGGCAGAGATTATTAAATAATTTGACACATATTTTAGCACTTTTTAGAAATCCCTATTTTAAAAAGAAAGTAGGGATAAATGTTGTTATGGAGAATCTGTCATTTCTAAAGGTTAGAACTTGAAAATTTGGATTAAGTCTAAAATTAATAAATCATTTGACACGTGTTTAAGCATTTTTTCAAAATCCCTATTTTGAAGAGGAAGAAGAGATTAAATGTTTGTGTGGAAAGTCTGTCATTTCTAAAAGATAAGAACTTAAAAAATTGGATGCAGATCTCAATTAAAAAATCATTTGACACGTATTTAAGTAATTTTTCGAAATCCCTATTTTAAAGGGGAAGCAGGTATTAAATTTTAATTTGGATAGTCCGTCATTTCTAAAGGTAGGAGGCTGAGATTAATAAATTATTTGTAATGTGTTTTAGCATTTTATCAAATTCAGTATTTTGAGGGAGAAAGTTGGGATTAAAATGTTTGTGTGGAAAGTCTTTCATTTCTAAAGGTAGGAACTTGAAAATTTGGATTTAGGCTAAGATTAATAAATATTTTAACACGTATTGAAGTATACTTTCGAAATCCCTATTTTATAGGGAAAGTAGAGATTTATGGAAAGTTTGTCATTTCTAAGGCAAGAACTTAAAAATTGTGATTTAGACTAAGAAAATATAATCGTTTGACATGTTTCTCATTTTCTTGAAATCCTTATTGTTAAGGGGAAGTAGGGATAAAATTTTGTTATGGAAAGTTTGTCATTTATAAAGGTAGGATATTGAAAATTTGGATTAAGACTGAGAATAATAAATAATTTGATACGTGCTTAAGCTTTTTACGAAATCCCTATTTTTAGGAGGAAGCAGAGATTAAATGTTTGTCAGTAATTTCTAAAAGGTAAAAACTTAAAACATTGGAGTTAAAGTGAGATTAATAATTCATTTGATACATGTTTTAGCATTTTATCAAATTCCATATTTTGAGGGAGAAAGTAGGGTTAAATGTTTCTATGGAAAGTCCAGTTCTAAAGTTAGGAAATTGAAAAATTGGATTTAGGCTAAGATTAGTAAAGGATTTGACACGTCTTTTAGGATTTTTTCGAAATCCCTATTTGAAAATGGAAGTAGTGATTAAATTTTGTTTGGAATGTCAGCCATTTTTAAAGTCAGGAACTTAAAAAATTGTATAATAATAAGACTGAATTATTCGGTTCGAGTTCCAAAATGTTTTTGAATCCTCCTTAGAGTAGGTATTTAAAAAAATTATAAAAAACGAGCCTCCTTCATTTTGAAGTTGGTTAAAAATGTGTATAATCTACCCGTGCGAAGCCGGAGCGGGCCGCTAGTAAATAATATAGTTATAAAGTAGTAATACAAATTAATTCATTGATTAATAATTTTATTTTGTTGTGTTGACTCGCATATCAAAGTTAACTACTTTCAATTTGTTTATGTAAGGCAAGGTAGAGTTTTTCATTACTTATTAGCTCCGTGTGCTAACTTCTGCAAATTAGGCAACTACGGAACCCTACACTTTGCATGGTCCGACACGTGCTTGGCCAGTTTTATTTGACAAGTTATCATTACTTCTTATCTGAACGTGTCTCAGTATAAGACAGCACAAATATATTAGAAAGAAAAATACATATACTAAGAAACATTATCAACGTAGTACGGTGACGATGTGTCGATATAATAACGTGTCGACAACGCTCGCGCGAGCAGCAGCGCGACATAATAATTTCATAACGAACTTTACACCGTGGTCTAGTGCACTTTGTCTCGAACTCTGTACGACAGGTGAAGTGCATGTTGTACACAAGGACGTTTAAGCTTTGGTTGTACACATACAGATAAAAACATTGTCATTAATGCATTTTTGACTTAACTACGACTCGTGTTTTTGCAAAAAAGATTGAGAAATATTTCACAATTCTAATTCTCCGTGTTTTCGCAACATCCGCATCCGGATTTCGCGAAAATTCGAGCTATCAAATCTTCCTACGACATATACATATGATGTGCAAGTTTTATTACGATATTATGCTACTCGGATAGTTATTTTGCTATGAGCATGAGTATCATCTACGTACGCTCTGGTAAATTTGCTGGGTAGTCAGTATTTATGATAAGATATTTTTGTACCTAAAGGAATTTATTTGTCTCGTGTTAGAGGAAAAAAGTAATGTCGTGCTGATGTATATTTTCGAATTATCTGCAGTACCTACTATTTTTGTTAAACATTTAGTTTATTTGTAGTAAAATAATTTATTTGATGTAAAAATGTATATAAATGATAACAATAAATTGATAGGTGATTATTTATTTAATGTGCAATTAATAATATCCCAAAAATATATGAGTCTCATCTGGAAAAGATCTTTTCATTCCTTCGTTGACACTGTTATACGCTTGTTCAAGTACATAGAGACGATGATGAATAAGGGCACAAAGATAATTTCTGAAAAGAAAAACATGTAAAAACATACATAGTAGGTATCGGTATCTGGGTATATAGCAGGTATTAAACCAACCACGCGATAATAGTTTGCAGACATTATCGGATGCGAAGTGGAAATATTTGCCAGTGGTTTTGTTTAGTTTCTGCATCGGACAGTGATAGATAGTGGGCCAAAGGGTGCCTGCCCTAACAAATATTTATACACGTTTGCCGCACCATGCGCTGTGTCACAGGACCACGCTCCCCCAAGGAACCAGGGCTGTGACAGGTGACAAAAAGATAAACAAGAAATGGATTACAGAGGAGTAAGACTTCCCTGCAATAGGGAATCAGAACCAGTAACATAATGCATTATAAAATATATAGTAGTTCTGAATTATTTCATTTCTAGAGCTAAACAAATTAAAATACAGACAAGCAAACAATATTCGGGTAACAAACATGACATGCTACTAAAGTACAGTCGATCAGGAAAGTCATCTACTGTTTTTTATTTAGTTTAACGGAAATTTCGCACTCGGTATCTGACAGATCGATCTGCAAACGAAAATAGTTGTATATGATTTCAAATGACATTCAACCTTAAGCAAGAAGTGGCGACGGCGGCGTGGCGAGGACGTATGGCGGAGGCGGATAGTAAAAGTAACACAATATAAACCTTCAATCGATCAGCCACATTTTATTGCAGTCCACTGATGGACGTAGACGATGGACAATCACCCGCTTTCCTCATCCAGCCACCACCAGCGACCTTCCTTAATCAGTCCACCTGGCAGGGGGGCGTCCCACACTACGTATATAAACCTTAATAGTACGTAATTTTTTGCTCGATCATGTAAAGGTAAACCTGAGCTAACTAGTGCTCTTCTATGACTCTATAATACACGAGAGTAAATGTAAGTAGTTATTTGATAAAAAATGTTGTATTTGTTACAAAGTATTTTTACTTACTTGCAATAAAAAAAATACGATAAATAACATTGTTTTGAAATTAGTTAGTATTAGTATAGAGACGCTATTTTATTTCACTTAAACATAAGTCGAATTCAATCTTTTTTTTTTAGTACGATAAAGTTTCTACGTGATAAGTTAAGTCAAAAAATCTGGCTAGCAGAACAACACAACCGCGTCTAATCAGATAATTCCATAAACAAGCTAAATAATGTACAGTGTGCAAAATAAAACGCTTCTGGATGCATGGCATGCCCCGGGGACAGCATGCAGCATGTTTACCGCCCTCTCCATGCAAATTTCGGCTTTATAACCACTACGTGCAATTTCCGTAGTAGCTACACATGATTTTATGAAGAGGATATGGTATAACATCAGAGGAAGTTCTACTGTATAATAATATTGTGCATTTTTTAATAAAGTATATTATTTGGATTGTAGTTGACCGTGAGTGACTGTTGACATACGGTAAGACACGGAAAATCAACGATGTTGAAATGTTGTAGGTATGAACATATAAAAAAGCTACACTGCAATAGAAGCAAAGGGTGCCCAGGAGATATCAGAGAAACACACACAAGTGGTTGGTATGTAGTATAATATACGACTAAAGAAGAGAACCGCGCTATATAAACTTATGTAATTGCTTAAATACTCACTTATTGCTAACGCAAGCAATACGCGTCATGACGTAGTCAGGGTGTCGCGAGCACCACTACAACACTTTAAGTAAATACCGTCAGGACTTTAATATTAAGTTTTTATTTTGTCACGGTAACGCTAGCCATCAATAAATATACAGCACAAAGTACGTAAACCGGTAGAACGCGTCAACAGTTTATAATGTCCCGCCCGAGGGACTCTAGCCTACCCTGAATTAGGACGACAAGGACTTTCACGCTGGCTCAGTGCTGACTGGTCGATACGATAGTATTGACTTATAACATATTTATCTTTGTGACCAAGTCAATCCAAAAATCTGCATTGTGTTGCTAGTTTACACCCACGAGACCACACAGTCCATTGCTGCAATTTTTACTTCCCATACGTGTGCAAATTTTATAAATTCTGCCTGCATTGCGTTTTTATAATTGCATAAGTTCAGACAGTACAAAAGTGCAAGCAAATAACAACAAGGACAAGTTTAACATTTATATTTCACCAAGGGTTTTCATTTATAATGTACCACAAGCAAAAAAAACAAAAACGTTCGTCGTGTTTCGAGAGAAAAATATGGTTGATCTGGATCTTTTTTTTTATTCTATAACGATGTATGTACTGTCCACGTGCGATCTAAATGTATTCGTGGACAAAAGTGGATATATTATACCTAAGACCGACACTGACTACCTTGACAACCTTGTTATCAGAGGAAGGTCTTTAGAGTTATGCCCGCCTGGTCACTATCCCAACTTTTCATCTATAAAAAAACTATGTCATGAATTCGAAATATTAAGATCAAGAAAAACTCACAAAAATAATTCAGGCCAGCACTAATATAAATTAAATCTATCCAGAAGTTTCCTTTTCCATTTGTGAAATTAGATTTAATACCTCTAGCAATTCCAAACGTACCGGCAATAATTCTGTTAAAAAATTTAGTCAATAATTGGACAGGTTGACGGGGCATTTGATGTGGGAAACGTGGATATAAATGAAATTACCGAATTGCCCGTGTTAATGAAGAATATCAAACTACATAAATACGATCCCCTCTGTACGGTAACTGAGCAGGCATGAGTTTCTTTGAAATTGGCGACTAATGTAGCTGTGACGCAAAAATAAATTAACTACCAAATTTTCATTTTTTTAATGATTTATACTTTTATGATGTAATCACACTAGTAGAGGGCTGCTATTTATGTATCCGTGTAATAACAAAAAATAACAAACATCTATAACCAAATATACTTTTATTGCTTTTCAAAATATTCCCCGTGATGATCGATGCATTTTTTCATACGTTGAAACCAACTTTCGTGGCATTTTTTCCATTCTGTATCGGGTATCTCCAAAACGTGCATTTTGAAAGCATCAACGGCTTCTTCCCGGGTCGAAAATCGGTGTCCACGTAATTTGTTCTTCACGGGAATAAATAAAAGTCGTTGGGTGCCAAGTCGGGACTGTACGGCGGATGACCCGTCAATTCGATCATTTGACTATTTAAATACTCCGTTGTTGCGGCCGAGGTGTGACAGCTGGCGTTATCGTGGTGAAGGATTATTCTTCGTTGTCGATTGTTCTTGCGTATTTCTCCAAAGACTTCTGGCAAGCAAATGGTGGTGTACCATTCAGAATTAACCGTTTTACGATTCTCTAGTGGTACTGTAGCCACATGTCCACTAATACCAAAAAAGCAGGCAACCATTTGCTTCAATTTGGCTCATTTTGGAACACCCATACCGTTGACTGCTGTTTAGTTTCGGGATCATACGCATAAATCCAAGATTCGTCTCCTGTGTAGATATTATGAACAGCTTTTGATGTACCACATTTGTATTCGGTTTCATGGGAAGCGGCGTTAAGGGAACAATTCGTATTTTTCTATCATTTTTTTGCACCAATCAACACGAGCCTGTTTTTGTTCAACTGTTAAGTTGTGCGGGATCCAACGAGAACAATTTTTTTTACAGCCAAATGTTCGTGTAATATTTTATAAATACTCGTCATACCAATGCCCAGAAATGCTTCTATCTCGCGATATGTAACATGACGGTCTTGCATTATTAGTTCGCGCACAGCATCAATATTTTGTGGTACAACCATTGAGCTATTATTACTACGTATAGAGAAGGCACCGCCCCATCTCAAGCGTTCCGTTCAACTGTGGCCAGCTGGCCACAGTTCACTCAGTTGTTTACTAGCTCTTGAACGCTTCAGTCTTGTTTGTTTTAAAGCAAAAAAACGTGAAAATCATCAAATATGCCCTCGTGTGTGTTATGATGTTGCACTAATAATTCTAGTAATACGGCGAAGTGCAAAGGAACAACTTTCCATCGGTGAAAAACTAGATAATCATTTTTAAACTTAATTCGAGCGAAATATTTAGCGGACGTCATGTTGCGGCATTTGGGTGTGTAACAAGAGTAGATCATAATAATATCTTTTACAGTGGAAAATGATAATCTTACTCATTATTTAGTAATAAAATTAGTAGTAAATTAAGAAAGATGAAAAACAATTGTTTTTTTTTTATTGTTCTTTTTCATTGATTGATTGTTTGTACAAGTAGATATTATTTATTTATTACGAGATATTTTGTAACATTGTATTACTTCAAGGTTTCCACGTCTGGGCCGTAAAGATAAGGAAAAATTGATAAAGTTCATCGAATATTGTTTGTTGTAAATTACTGAATTTACTTAATTAAATATTATAATTAAATTTATTTGTCAGACATCTTTAAATGTTCCCACCCAATTGAATAGGCAGAATATAAACAAAGTGTCGCGTCTATGACGGTGACCTCGCATCTATGACTTATCAGCCGCCCCCCGCGCGCCCCGCACTGCCGCGCTTGGCGCACAGATTTTGTAGGCAGCGTCTTTTCTAGTACGTACACAGTACGTAGTACATTATATTTCAATGGGTACAACAGCCGATTTAGGGCGACCTTCTTAAAAATCGTCCGCAAATTTACGACGACCATGATTAAACTCACTGAACCAGTGATACACAGTGGTTTTCGATGGGGCTTCCTCCCCGAAAGTCGACAAAAGTTGATCCATGCACTGTTTTTGAGTTAATCCACGCCGAAAGTCGTAATAAATCATAGCACGAAAATTTTCACGAGTCAAATCCATGGTGATGATAGACAATGAATTTTAAAAATGGCGCCACAATGTAAAAACAATTGACAGATGAATGAAACAAACTTTATTTTACAGCCAAAGAGTTCTTCTTTAATTTCTTTTTAAATATTGTTTATGTAAGTGGCCAGTTCCGGATACATAAATATTAAAAATATATATTTAACGATTGATATATATATAGAGGTATTTTTTTCTGTGTTACTGTATTCTTAAAAGACAAATATACAACTTTATTTTTAGTTGGTTTGTCTTTACATTTCAATGCAATATTTTCCAAATTAGATTCTTGTTTTTCTTTTTCTTGTGATTCTTGGATTTCACTGAGGTGCTCGAGCTTATAACGACGAAGCCTGAATGCGAAATGATCAACTCCATACACAACCATTACAATTTTTTCACAAGACATATTATTTAAAATATTTTATATGCTGAAACACTCACGTAATGCCATTACATTGATTTTGTAAATCAATGAGCCATTAACTAAACTTCAGCCATCCTTTATTACGGTGAAAAGAAAAACAATAATTGAAAGTTTCCGGAGGTTTTTTAGGGGTCCCTTGCTGAATGAAAGATAACGAGGCGAGTTCAGTATTTATGACTAACGAAGCCATTCAGTTCGCTCGCTAGCATTTAGATTTATGAGAAGAACCGGGACGTATGTCTTGGTTGGTACAGTCGGAAACAGCGTCAGTTAGAGTTTTCAATTTCTCTCTTATTACTTTTCTTCACACAGCTTTTGATAAAATGAATATAATACTATTTAAGAAATGCTGTTCGTTTTTAAAGATTACTTGCCCTTTACCAGCTACTTTACTCACATATTTTTTAAGTTTCCCGTGTAGTTTTTCCTTCAGGAATTGGATGTTTTCCTATAGTAACCACTACCTTTAGTTCTTTTTTATTTGCTCTTTGCTCTTTATAATCAGTACAGCATGCTCTTGTAACAAACCATTAGTAACAATAACTAGTTTGGACTTTATCGTTGGCACTGTTATGTAATTTATTTTCAAAATATTAACATACTGTTTCGCTCATAATATAAAGAGTTTCATAGAACGATGAACAAAATTATAGAATTTGCAAGAAAGCCTTCGAACCTACCTATAGTTAAAAAAAAAACTTTTGGATGGTACATATTGTACATCTATAAAAAATATTAAAATACTAGCGGCCCGCCCCGGCTTCGCACGGGTAGTTTAATTCATACGTTAACACATTTTTAACCAACTTCAAAATGGAGGAGGCTCGTTTTTTATATTTTTTTTTAAATACTTAAGTCGGGATTTCAAAAACATTTTGGAACTCGAACCGAATAATTCAGTCTTCTTATATAATTTTTAAGTTCCTAACTTTAAAAATGGCTGACATTCCATACAAAATTTAATCCCTACTTCCCTTTTCAAATAGGGATTTCAAAAAAATCCTAAAAGACGTGTCAAACTATTTACTATTCTTAGCTTACATCCAAATTTTCAATTTTCTAACTTTTGAACTGAACTTTACATAGAAACATTTAACCCTACTTTCCCCCTCAAAATAGGGAATTTGATAAAATGCTAAAACATGTATCAAATGAATTATTAATCTCAATCTAACACCAATGTTTTAAGTTTTTACCTTTTAGAAATTACAGAATTTCCATACAAACCCTGCTTCCTCCTCAAAATAGGAATTTCGTAAAAAGCTTAAACACGTATCAAATTATTTATTAATCTCAGTCTTAATCCAAATTTTCAATATCCTACCTTTAGAAATGACAAACTTTCCATAACAAAACTTTATCCCTACTTTCCATTCAAAATAGGGATTTCAAGAAAATGAGAAACATGTCAAACTATTATTTTTCCCTAGTCTAAATGACAACTTTTAAGTTCTTGCCTTAGAAATGACACTTTCCATGAATCCCTACTTTCCCTATAAAATAGATTTCGAAAGTATACTTCAATACGTGTTAAAATATTTATTAATCTTAGCCTAAATCCAAATTTTCAAGTTTACCTTTAGAAATGACAGACTTTTCATACAAACATTTTAATCCCAACTTTCCTCCTCAAAATAGGGAACTTGATAATATGATATCAAATAATTTATTAATCTCAGCCTAAATCCAAATTTTCAAGTTTCCTTCCTTTAGAAATGACGAACTTTCCATACAAACATTTAATTCCTGCTTGCCCTTTAAAATAGGGATTTCGATAAAATACCTAAATATGTGTCAAATGATTTTTTAATCTCAGTTTGTATCCAATTTTTTAAGTTCTTATCTTTTAGAAATGACAGACTTTCCACTCAAACATTTAATCCCTTCTTCCTCTTAAAATTTTTTAAATTTAAGCTGTTTATTATTGAATAAAAACTTATCAGATTACATTGGGTCTTACCCTAATCTTAAATGTAAAAGATTGTGCGGCAGCCCTTAACATGACGGGTTTATGTTGCGCCGTTAAAAACAACATAATATGTTTAAAAAATATAAAGGTAGGCAGGAAGGTGGGTCATTTTATAATTTTCTTTGCTATTTAGGAGGACGGGGGTGCATCCCTCTCAGACAGCACTAAAGATTTATACCTATCCCTTAATTTATATGTTTTGACAATGTTTTTGATATATTTGGGATTTGTCTCATTAATTACTTTTTCCGCTACAATTTTTGGTAAACTATTCAGTATCTAAGGTAGGATGCACCTCCCGACCCTTCTACCATAATCGTTGTTAAATTTAGGTATGCAACACAGAGGAAGATTAGACAATTTCCGCAAGTTTTTAGACCTAGATTTTATTTCTAAATTTTTGACTTCTGTACAATAATCGGATACAATAGTGAATTTCACTTTATCGAATATATTTAAAACCCTGGAATACTGAAATAAGTTATCATAATTATTTTTGTACTTATATTTGATCTTTAGAGGAACAATAGCTTTTAATATTGTAAATTATAAATACTTTGTAGATAAGTTTTATACGTTCTGCCATAGCTAGAAATACCATAGTTAATAATTGAATCTGCCATTGACGTATATAACAGTTTTAGGGTATTATACGGTAATTTGTACTTAAGAATAGGGATTTCGTAAAAAATGCTTAAACATGAATCAAATGATTTGTTAATCCAAATTTTCAAGTTCTTACCTTTAGAAATGACAGACTCTCCATAACAACATTTATCTTTACTTTCCATTTAAAATAGGGATTTCTAAAAAGGGCTAAAATATGTGTTAAATTATTTAATAATCTCTGCCTAAATCCAAATTTTTAAGTTCCTATCTTTAGAAATGACAGACTTTCCATACAAACTTTTAATCCCAACTCTCCCCCTCAAATAAGGATTTTGATAAAATGCTAAAACACATGTCAAATGTTTTATTGATTTCAGCCTAAATCCAAATTTTCATATTCCTAGCTTTAGAAATGACAGACGTTCCATACAAACAATTAATCCCTATTTTCCTCCTTAAAATAGGGATTTTCAAAAAATTCTAAAACACGTGTCAAATGATCTATTAATCGCAGTCTAAATAAAAAATTTCATGATCCCAAATGACGGACTTTCCATCCAAACATTAAACCCCTGCTTCCACTTTAAAATTGGGATTTCGAAAAAGTACCTAAATACGTGTCAAATGATTTATTTATCTCAGTCTGCATCCAAATTTTTAAGTTCTTATCTTTTAGAAATGACAGACTTTCCACACAAATTTTTAATCCTTACTTCCTCTTCAAAATAAGGATTTCGAAAAATTGCTAAAACACGTGTCAAATTATTTGATAATTTTAGTCTACATCCAAAATTTTCAAAATGACAGACTTTACATACAAACCTTTAATCCCTACTCTGCCCCCCAAAATAGGGATTTTGATAAAATGCTAAAACACGTATTAAATTATTTATTAATTGCAGTCTAAATCCAAATTTTCATGTTCCTACCTTTAGAAATGACAGACTTTCTATACAAACAATTAATCTCTACTTTCCTCCTTAAAATAGGGATTTCGAAAAAGTACCTAAATACGTGTCAAATGATTTATTTATCTCAGTCAGCATCCAAATTTTTAAGTTCTTATCTTTTAGAAATGACAGACTTTCCACACAAATATTTAATCCCTACTTTCCCTTTAAAATAGGGATTTCGAAAAAATGCTAAAACACGTGTCAAATTATTTAATAATCTCTGTCTAAATCCAAATTTACAAGTTCCTACCTTTAGAAATGACAGACTTTACATACAAACCTTTAATCCCTACTCTGCCCCCCAAAATAGGGATTTTGATAAAATGCTTAAACACGTGTCAAATGATTTATTAATCTCAGCCTAAATCCAAATTTTCAAGTTCCTACCTTTAGAAATGACAGACTTTCTATACAAACATTTAACCCCTACTTTTCCCCCCAAAATGGGGATTTTGATAAAATGCTAAAACACGTATATTAATTGCAGTCTAAATCAAAATTTTCATGATTCCAACTTTTGAAATGACGGACTTTCATACAAACTTGAATCCCCCTTTTTCCCCCCTTAGAGGGGTAATTTTCCAAAATCCCTTCTTATTGCTTCTCTGCGCCAAAAATGTAACCTACTGTGTAAATTTGGTATTTCTAGCTTCAGTAGTTTCGGCTGTGCGTTGATGAGTCAGTCAGTCAATCAGTCAGTCAGTCAGTACGGACTTCTCTCTTTATAATAATAGTATAGATAAATCATCTGTTACTATTTTTAAATTTTTGGTCAACCTGTGAATTTTCTTGTATCAAAAGGTTTTCCTCCCCAAAGGCTATCAAAGACAAACTATGGGAGTATATGTAATAGACAAAATATAAAAAATATAGGATTATATGCATGGACTGTGGAGTTTCTTCAGTGAGCTCTTCTTCACAGATTCCGCCATTGTGTTAGTGAACAAATGTAATGACGGATCTAAGTGATGTAATAACATCCTATGGAAATAAATAATTTTGACTTTGGACTAGTACGTGTAAATATCGTACTATTAGCAGTCATATTTTTAAAACTACCTATGAGTTCTTTTTGTGTGCATATTCAACATAAGTGTGCAAACTTTTTGATGAAAGACCCACTATACTCCTCAAACTACTTATTAATGTTCAACAGTAGTACTGATACTGCGTTGCGCTTAGTAATGTGAGAGATATTTAGTAAAAAAATGTACCTCATAACATAAATGTTATGATAACAACACTTATAATAACAGTGCATGAAAATATGTCTAGTATTGTGTTGGTTGTTGTTATGATAACTGTATGCAGAGCTATTGTTGCCATACAACCAATCAATCGTGAGCTCTCCAAGAAGCCAGCATTGTCATCAACAGGCCAGAAACCAAGAAGATCACAAAATATTCATACCCGAACAATACAAACATTAGGTTCTTCTAAAGCAACAGTAAGAGAACCATTAAAGAAAACAAAAATAACTGCATGGGAAACTCAAACATTAAATACGTGTGACGCAGGAGAATCATGGTGTAAAGATATGAAACATAGACGTTCTTCTGTAGATTTAACTGATGGTATTAATAGACAAGTACCAGTTACAACAAATGGCTTAGATTGTTTTGAAAGCACCAGAAAAGCCAATGACTATATGAGACCATATCCTAATAATTGTTACGGAAAAAAAAAGTTGGAAAATAACATCTGGAAAGACATATTCGTTTTGTGGTGGTACAATTATGGTGCTGATATTTCGTACACTTTTGATTTCGTTTTATGGGACAAGCAAGACGTACACAAAACAAATCAATTTTGGTATTTGATATTATATTTAAAAGGTTTAGTTACATTTATCAATAATCCTGAAGACATTTTAACTACACGATTCTATGAGATCATGAAGCCAAACATTCAAAGAAAAGTAGACATATTATTGACAAAGGTAGCCGCTTTCGATAGAAGAAGCAATAATATGGAAAAAAACATTAATCATGTCATAGAATCTGTGTCTCGGTTTCATGCCGATAAGTTGATTTTAATAAGTCAATTAAATGAAGTGTTGCTTAATCTAGCTCGCCGCGAGCATGACAAGGAATTAGAAAACAATATAATCAAAGACATTGGAAAACAAACCGCTTCTATACGTGACATGATAGGTGATTTTGCTAAAATCGCTACGAATAAATTTTATAAAAGTTCCAAACCTGTAGTAGGTGCTGGCTATAATGTTATACAGCCTCCATCTGTCTATAATAAAATAATAGTAGAATTCCCAAATAGTCATGTTTATATAAGATATAATGACAGTAAATTAAATGTAAAGGTTCCGACAAGTATTGATGATATTAAGAAATTAGGAAAGACTTAATATAATAAAATTGTTAACTAAAAGTAGTAGTAGTATAAAATAGTTAAAAAAAGATTAGTAAATATACTTAAATAGTAACTAGTTTTATTTTTGTTCACCAATACTACTTATTTACTTATGCACAAAAAAGTGATAAAAATACTTAAATAAATCTTAAAAGGGTAGAAAAGAGGTTGTTGCTTAAATCAGGAGACTCAGCCAACTGCGAGTTCGTTTGTAAACAGAATATTTGTGCTGATTTCTCTATATATTTAACAGGTGGCACTATCTTTTAATAATTTTGCACTTTAGAGTCGAATTTAGAAAAAGGACATAATCTATATTGGTACATTATTAGGGGAAAATTCAACCGCACAGGTTAGAAAATCGATACTTTTAACATAAAACAGGAACTAAGTGACAGTTTCAGTCTGATAGTAACGAGCATCTAAGAAAAAAATATATAAATCAAGAGGTATTTTTTTTACCAGACGACAAAATTAAACTACTATCAATATTTCCAACTATAAGATTTTTAAATACGACATAGCATTTTTATAATATTAATAGCTTTATGTAGACCTAGTAGAATTTTTGCTCTTTTGAATAGTCCAAGTGTAAATTTGAATAAGGTAACCAGCTTTATAGAAAATAATTATTACCTTTAGTTTTTATAGTAAATAAGCAAAAATTCGGAAAGTACACTATAGGTTTTGCGAGTACACAAAGTATGAAATCAAAACTTTAAATGTTCGTAGTTTTTATTGCGTTGACTAGAAACTTGAATTTTATACAGCTTTAAATATTTGATATCTCCATGGGTTGCTGGAAAAAAACGGTCTTGACAGACAGACAGACAAAGCACGAAGACATGGGGTTCATTTTTTCCTTTTGCGGTGCGAACCCCTAAAAAAGAACCCTTAGGATCGCTTCGTTTCTGAATGACAAATAGAAATCGTAAGTATATAATTTTAAGAACTTTTATAATAATAATAATAATAATAATAAAGATTTTTATTTGTTCCCACAGACTTAAACGATAGTACAAACGTTTGATTATAGTACGAGGGTACTTCTAAAAGGTATCTTAATTATTTTTACCCTACCGCAAAGAAGCATCAACTAAAGCTAGTGTTTTACAGCTTCATACCTACATTTAAAAAAAAGCGGAACAGGAAATTGTGATGAATGAATTCAAACAAACATATGAACTCTTGGAGCAAACCAATTCAATGAATAGTTTCAACAACAATTTTGACTTTATCGCAGCTACATTATGTTGTTGTTTAAAAAGAAAACAGTTATTATCGAGCTCATAATATAAAGAGTTTTATGAAATGGGTACGAGTAAGTATAATAATTTTTCATTGCAAAACCTAAACTTAACAGTGATAACCATAAAAAATATATAATATAAAACATAAACAATTTTACTTTTTGTGCTTAAGACCCTTGAAATAGTTAATAAAATGTGTACAAAGATTTATCTTTTATTTTAATCAGGTTATATCCACCCACTACTGTTGGGTATACAACTATATTATATTCCTACAAAGACCCACTATATCCATGCTAACTTTACATCTTGACGCATTGGCGCTTATTTTGTAACAAGTAGGTACAAAGTTCATTGTGCTGACTTTGATATACAAAATGTACTTGCCTACATGTAATAATTTTGTCGATCTTTGATCAAAAAATGACTCAAGAAATTGCTGTTATGATTCTTGTATTGGGTGCAGTGACAACGGTATGCAAGCAACTTCGAGAACGTCCGCTCATCGAAACGATACCAAAGCCGCCATCAAGTAAACACAAAACTCAACGAATAGACGATCACGATATTTTTACCCAAACGTTCAATTCATATAAGAAGACAGAACGGCATTCCACATTATGTCCAAAGAAAGTGAATATGACAACATGGGATGTGGAAAAGCTTAGTGTCGGCGTTGCTAGAGAAGCGAGGTATGAAGAGATGACAACTACACATGCTATTGGAAGACGTTCCTCTGTAGATTTGACCCACCGAATAAACAGACCGGAACCAGTATCAAGTAGCTTGGATTGTTTAGACGACACCAGAAAAGCCAATGACTATATGAGACCTTATCCTAATAATTGTTACGGTAAAAAAAAGTTGAATGTTAAAGACTGGAAAGACATATTCGTTTTGTGGTGGTACTATTATGGTGCTGATATTTCGTATGCCTTCGATTTTGTTTTGTGGGACAAGCATAAGCTACAGAAAGTCAATCAATTTTGGTATTTGATTTTGTATTTAAAACAGTTAGTTTCATTTATTGATGATCCTGTAGAGGTTTTAACATTAGAATTCAATGAAATTATGAAATCCTACGTGCAAGCAAAAATAGATAAATTATTGACAAAATATAAAGTTAACAGTAGAAGAAGCCAAGATATGGAAAATCACATAAATCAAATTATAGAATCAGTGTCTCGATTTCATGCAGATAAACTAGTTTTGATAAACCAGTTGAATGAAGTGCTGCTTAATTTAGCACGTAACGAAAACGATAAAGAATTAGCAGATAAAATAATAAAAGACATAGGGAAACAAACCACTAATATTCTCGTTATGGTTAATGATTTTGCTAAATCAGCTTCAAAAAAGTTTTATAGTTCCGATCGTCGTCCATCATTTGGTCATGGGCCTGAAGCTGTTGCCTCTCCATTTGTACAAAAAGTAAAACATGTAATATTTCCATCTAATATAGTTAATGTTGATTATAATCACAATATAATGAATATTAAAATGCCTGACATACCAGGGTTGTAGAAAGAGTTACAGTGAATTTTGATTGTAATTTTATCTAAAAAGTTGTAAAAAAAACAGCTGTTTATACATTATTACCAGCAATCTGTAATAATTCGGGCATTGTATAGAATGCCGGGCTCGCCTAGGTAATGTATGAAATAGTTTATTTATAGTTTATCATTATATCCCCTGCCTAAGCAATGTATACAACACCTAGGTATTGTATAGAATGCCGGGTAGAGATCAGGTAAAGGTAAAGTATGAAATGAAATGAATGAAAGTATAAAATGAAGGACAAATGAAAGATCCTGATAAAAAAGAAGAAAAAAATTGCGGTATTTTAATCTCATTATAGGCAACACATCACACTATAATAAATGACAAAGTATGTTTGGATGTTTGTATGTTGTTCCGCTTACACGCCTAAACTACTTAACGGATTTGGATGAAATTTGGAATGGAGAAGGAAAGAAAGAAAGAAAATATTATTTATTATCCACCATAGATAGTGTGTACACCGGTTTATTACTTAATAAGAGAATATCATTTTCCCACGGGAAAAATACTTACACAACGCAAGCGCAGTTTTTCATATTTTGACAATGAATAATGTTTGTTTACAATAACATTAAATTAACTGTAATAGCATTTTAACTATACAGACATTACGTCATGGTGTAGCGTTGTGTTACGCTTCGGTGTTCGAAACTTTTTTCGTGTTTTTCTCAGTTTTTGTTTCTTTTTCTAATTTTGAATTCGATTTTGAAAGGCATTTGGTTTTTTTTTGTTTTTTTGGCATTTTTGAGGACTGGTTTTTGAGCGGTGGAAAAAGTGCTGATAACCTAGAATTTTGTGCGACAGAGCTATAGTAATGTTTTAAAAAGCTCATGGAGCTGTTATTTATCGAAAGCTTATTGTTACCATATCTGAAAGCTTCGACAGTGAGCTCTTTTAATCAGTTTTCCTAGAAGACAAAGCTTCTGGTTCGAGTTGCCTGCTCACCCTCGAGAGGGAACGGTTCTGGCTGAGACGTCGGGGACCGGTGCGTTGGACCCTAAGTTGCTGTTGTGTCGCGCGTGTGGTGAATCCTGGCTGCAGTCTTACTGCATCATCGGGGTCCTTGGCATTGGAGGTTCATCGGAGGTTGCAGCAGCAGCTGTGTTGGATCCCGGGACCTTCGCCAAGGAAGTGCGGTGTTGTTTGGAAGTTTACTTGTTTTGACGAATTATTTTTAACGTACTTTTTAGATTTAGTTAGGTAACCCGTAAACATACGTTACAATACGTATATAAGTTGCTAGTTTTTTGCCTAAATTCAAACCGCCACCGTCATCCATTCCAGGCTGTTCTTTTGGTACTTAACGTTAGTCCCCATTTTTGATCTACAGTTTTGTTGCGCAATAATTCCCTAGACAGGTAGGGGTCCATTTTCATCACTATCACAGGAGACTCATACTAATTTTGGGGAACTGTTATGTGATTTGTTATTTTTCTGTTCGGTTTTTTTTTCTAAATTATTTATATATATATATTCTTTATTGCAATAGTACACTATACAGAAATGATATTATTAATAGCTGTAGCAAAGGCGAGCTTATCTTTAAAGAGAGATCTCTTCCAGCCAACCAATGTGTTGTGCGAGACACTTAATTAAGTGCGATGACAAGAACGTGTACTAGAATTTAACATAATTAATACATATATATACATACATACATACCAATAGACTACACAAATACATTTATATATGCCTACCCAAATATTTTAAATTTATGTAATGTTTGACATCTTTTTCCCTTGTATCCGTTTTTTTGTATTTGAACTTTTGCGTGATTTAAATTGGTTTTAATTTTGGTAAGTTTCTTTAAATCAAATCTTGGCTTTTTATACCTTTTATTAGTCTAAATTACATTCGTGTATAGTAATTCTTTTGGCTTTTTATTTTTAATATTACAATAGGTGGTACATATTTTTAAAATGAATAAACATCACTAAATAGGTTTAGAATGAGTAATGCTAGAAAAAAATGTTTTATATAGGACCCAAAGTTAAGGCGAGGCCCTATTTGAAAAATCGTTCTTGGGCCCCTTTTTTAACTCGCGTATCTCACGTCTCGGAATATGTACCAAATCAAGAAAATTATAACCAACAGAAAAGTTTATCATTTAGCGACGTAACCAAGTAGATTTTACATATAGTCAAGGAACAAAGCAAAAATAAATAATTAAAATCACCGAAAAACACCCCACATTCAAAATTTACAAATCTGTTTTCTCAATATTTTCAGCGACAACAACATATTTTTTTGTAATTTTTGGGTGGCTATATAATACCTAAACGGCGAAACCAGCTAGTTTTTTAATTCGTTCTATGTTTTTCACAAAAAAGAGAAAACAGTTCAAGAAAAATGAGTTTTCCGCACGATTACTGCGCAGTAACCACCGTGAAGCGTCGCACGCTAATATGAACGTTATTTCAGTAGTGTGTCGGTTGAACTTTCAACTAAAGCGCGTTGAGTTGCTAATTTTGGATAGGGCTTCGCCTTAACAGACATAGCTATGAAATAAAATAAAACTATGGCCTTTTCATTCAAACCTACTGTGGAGTAATTCACGACTCAAGTAGAATAACTGCTACAGTTTAAAATTTATACCTAAGTACCAAAATTCCTTATCAAACAATGTTATGTATTTCCAGCGTATGTGCCTCATAATATTTGTACAGATACGGCCAACATCACGTTTCACAGTTGGTTAGGTGTTTGAAAGACGAATATTAGCTTAATTTTCAGCAAGTATTGTGTGAAACATCTTTTCCTATATTACCTATTGGTAATCAAAATGTTGCATAGATAGGATGGTCAAAAATGACTTCGTTTTGCTTTTCTTCGATAGTAATTGTGATAACAAATTCAGTGGTCGAATCTTTATATACTTCGTCGGTCTCCAAAAATATTTCCCCACTATCGTCAATCAATGACGGACTTCGTATAAGACACAAGAACATTAC
Source organism: Carpatolechia fugitivella (assembly GCA_951230895.1). Taxonomy (NCBI): domain Eukaryota; kingdom Metazoa; phylum Arthropoda; class Insecta; order Lepidoptera; family Gelechiidae; genus Carpatolechia; species Carpatolechia fugitivella. The sequence continues at coordinate 10,579,743 of OX579660.1, forward strand.
TACAAATAAAGGGTCTCTATTTGACTTGCTTGAAATTACAACGGACGCATTTTCCACTTTATGCTCAAAGAAAGTGAACATGACTTCATTGGATTTCGAACAATACAACATGTGCGTAACAAGGGAAATATGGCACAAAAATACGACAAAAAATCTTGGGATAGCATTTAAAAAACATAGACGTTCGGTTATAACTTTGACAGACACCATTAACAGGCCAAATCCGAAGAGTTCAAGTTCTGTATTGGATTGTATGGAGGATGACAGAAAAGGGCGCAGCCACATGAGACCTTATCCTAATAATTGTTATGGTAAATCCAAGTTTAAAACAAACGAATGGAAGGATATTTTCATTTGGTGGTGGTATAACTACGGTCAAGATATTTCGTATACTTTTGATTTCATACTGTGGGAACAAAATGGACTGGCAAGAATAAACCAATTTTGGTATTTAATTTTGTATTTAAAACAGTTAGTTTTATTTATTGACAATCCTCTATACATTTTAACTTCCCAATCATTTAAGGAATTGAAATTTCACGTTCAAAAAAAGGTAGATGATTCATTGAGACAAAGCACACTTAACGATAAAAGAAGTAAAGATGTGGAAAATAAACTTAATCAGATCATAGAATCCGTATCTCGGTTCCATGCCGACAAACTTGTTCTAGTAAACCAGCTCAACGAAATTTACAGTCATTTAGCACGCTATGAATCTGAGAAAAACATAATAAGAAATAAAGTAAAAGATATAGGTGAACAGACGAATCTTATACGCAAAATGATAAGTGATTTCACTAATATTACTATATCAAAGTTTTATGGAAGTCCAAGCGTGCAGCCAGGTGCCGCAGGGCATATAGTGGCGAATACTAAAGTCCAGAAAATAAAACAAGTCAGTTTTCCAACTAATGTAGTAAATATTACATACGATGACGATATTTTTAATCTTAGGTTACCTACAATTGTTATACCCATACCTGGTAAATAATAAAAATTAAACCATGTTTTTGTGGTCTATAATTATTTTCTTTGTCAACTGACATTTGGAACAAATTGGTTATTATTATGCGGCGGTGTAGTGGCTAGAGCCGCTGCCTCCCGTCTGGGACGCGGATTCGAATCCCACCACGTACGAATGTGTATCCGAATTTTGTATTCATATTACTTTACGTTCAATGACTATTGTTTCATACAAAAAGAAACGTAAAATGTGATTCATGTTTAATTTTATCGGTGAATTCTTCCCCAAATTGCCTATAAAAAATTACTAAAATTTATAATTTTCTATTAAAGTAGAAATTGTATAAACATTAACGCAGACGTTGTGTCACCTCGCGCATGCTGATTATGGTATTACGGGCCTATTTTCGATAGAATTTAATTTCAATTTTATTTTTTTCCGTTCTGTCTAAATCGACCCTTATTCGACGCTCTTACAGTGAAAAATCTTAAGGTAACCTGCACACTCTTGCAAAGAAATTCAAATTACGAAGAAGTTGACGAACCCGCATTGGGTCGGCGTGGTCGGCTATTCCCATGATGATGATGATGAGCCATTATTTACGTTAAAAAATATTTTTTTTTTTACTTTAATAATTACATATCTTTTAGTTCTCAGTCAATAAGCCAAGACTGTCACGACAAGAAAACGCTAACGTAGCCCGAAATAACACTCCGATGGTGATCAGCTCGGGACTCGGCGACAATCAAATCAGACACGATCGATGGTTCCATCGATGTCTGCGTCACAAGTACGCCAACCAGCCGGGTGAGGTCAACCAGCCGCCTTCTACTGCTATTATTTGTCTGTAGACAGGGATGTATTGAGGACTTTCAACATAAAATCAAATCAACGGCCCGTTACAGTCCACTGCTGGACTATGAGCCTCCTCCACTTAAGTGGAGGGCTTTGCCATAATCTCCACGCTTGGCAGGCGGGTTGGAGATCGCAGATTAAAAGGTTACTGTATCAGAGAGCGCTGCTGCCCGTTCCCTGTTCAATGTGTAGTCCCTAAGTCGCCTCTTACGACACCCACGGGAAGAGTAGGGTTGGTGACAAATGTATTCTACTCTGCCGTCACTACACGGCTTCAACATAAGATATCACACTAATATTATAATTGTGAAAATATATTTGGATGTTCGGAAGTTAGTTCCGCCTTCACGCTTAAAGTACTCAACGGATTTGTATGAAATTTGGAATGGAGATAGTTGATGTAACACACAGATGTAACACATAGAACATTTTACGGGAAAATCTTTCACAACGCAAGCGTAGCCGCGGGCGGACTGTTCGTTAAAACATAATCTTATTTAAAAAAATGCTTAACTTGATTGTTGTTGGACTGCACAAAACCGAAAGATTCAACAATTAAGTTTTCGATTTCTTTCATTCAAAAACATCAGACAATTTAGTTCCTTTTTCATATATTTTAGCTGCAAAGTGCGAATGACACGACACGGTTTGCTCGGCGCCATTTCTGGCATAGAGAACAATTCAATAAAAAAATCTATGCATTTGACCAAAGATTTCTGACGCGCGTCGCAAGGGAGCTAAGCGATTGTCTTTTATTCCTCTAAGCATTTGACACGTTTATTTTTTACGCAGCGATTTCATTTTCACAGTAAATTAGGGCCTTTACTCAGTTAGCTTTAAAGGTTCCCCCCCCCCTTATCACGCTGCGCCGGCCGCCGCCCCGCCGCCGACACGCTGCCCACGCTTACTTTTTGAAGTCTAAGATCAAATTAAATGATCAGACACTTAAATTATAATTTAAGAAGTATTATAAATGTGAAACCATGTTTGGATATTTGGATGTTTGTTCCGCCTTCGCGTCTAAACTACTGAATGGATTTGAATGCAATTGGAAAAAGAGATAGTTTGTACCCTTGATAGGCTACATTTACGGGAAAAAGTCTGATTCCTAAAAAATCTTGCATAACGCGGGCATAACCGCGGGCGGATAGTTTATCCTACTTAATACGAGAGGCCACAGAAGAACCTCTTTTATATGTTCTGTGCGTGAGGCTACAATAGGCCCCACAATTTCCCCAATACGTCCCCGTGTCACCCACTGCTCGCTCGACAAGGAAGCGTCGAGACGTTTACAAATGGTAGATTACTCGGAGTTTACTAGATTCCCCTAGACAAATGTAGCCCCCACTCGGCCGCGTAATGAATGCCACTTTCAAAGCGATATTATGCACGAATCCATCACACAGACAGTGACGTACGGCTGGCATAATGCACTTGCTGAGCTCATTTTAATGAAAAGTTTAAGTAAGGTAGACTTACTTTAGTATACATTTAAATTTTTATACTGCAACCGTACTATACTATACCTTTAGCCGTATACTGGCTTTAAAGTTAATTCGTAAAACCTTAGGTTGTATGGGACTAATGTACAGTTAATGCAATGTTTACTCAATTATGAAAACTTTGTAAGGTATGTTTTGTTTTATTACCGGTTAATATGACACCGTAAGATTGTGAACATCGTTGGTTTATAATCTGACTCGCGATATTATAAACTGACGAAAAATTGTGAACTGCAACCATTGAGCTATTATTATTATACTTCAATGACTGCAACCAACCATTTACAATTTAACGAATTATTTCTCGATAGTTTATAATCTATCAATTTCAAATCGTCAAATTGGGAAATAGTTTTGGCATCGTTCTGTATTAAAAGAGTTTTTTTTTATTCATAGTCACAACCAAAATTGAACAATCAGGGACGGTTTGCAATTTGACAATTTGACATTGATTGATATAAACTAACGAGAAATAATACGTCAAATTGTAAGGTTGGTTGCTGTTCACAAATTTACATCAGTTTATCATATCGCGAGTCAGATTTTATAATATTATATTATACGTCAAGCTTCAAGCCTACGAGTGCGGGTTAGACGACTTCACATCACACATGGCGTTTGAAATTCTTCGCAGGAGAATGCAGATTTCCTCAAGATTATTTCCTTTACCATAAAAACGGCAAATGGCTACTTCTCCAAACGAGAAAAAAAACAGCGTCTGCCTGGAGAAACCATACTTCTAAAGATAAATTTGCTACTTAAGATATTGTTTATTGTAGTTTGGCATGCACTTTACCTGGGACAGTTACATAATGTTGCCTAGTTTTCTTATAAGTACCTCAAAAAAAATCACACACCACCAAAATCTTATCGCTCTGGTGTGTCCTGACTCCAGTTTTGTTCAAATTATGATCCATAACTTTTTTTCTATCACCTTATTTTTACTGAAAATCTGTTCGTAAAGTAAACAAATAATGTGGTTTTAATAAATCGAATAAATTTTATGTAAAAACTTATTAGTTTAGCGTCAATACTAAAAGAAAGAAATGTCCGACGCTTTCTATTGATCGATCTGTATCGACATGAAATCGTTTGCCCAACCCTAGTTTGTGCACGCAATGCCTCGCTCCCCTCCGCTAGCTGTCCCCTCAGTCGCGTTTCAACAGCTGTGGGGGATAGTTGTGCGCTGCGTTCCCGCGTTTTCGATGTATGAAGGTAAGAGACTGATCGATCTGGTTTTGGTTTTAAAAATTTTTGACTGCTATGGTCCACTTCTTTAAATAATGAGTAAGTTGGCATGTACACTGATTAGCCTAAAGTGATTGTATAGAAAATGTTAAAATGACACAGAACTATAAAATTTCTAATGTTATTACTTTTCCTAGAATTGATGAAAATGTATATTTTTCTTATTGCTATGGTATTGATCGCTCTGGACAAATTGGCTATAGCAATCAGAAATTTCAGAAAATTGGTTCTTTAAGTATTAATTTCATGTTGAATTATTTGTAAAATGTATGTCAATTTGTAAAAAAAATACATAAATAACCTCATGACGACAGCGACGATTTTTTTTCTAATAACTGTTAACTGGTTAGCAAAAACCATGTTTAACAGGGCAAGTTTTTTACGCGACTGTTGGTTTTTTAAGTTGATTTCAATTTGGTGTGTTCATTTTTTATAAAGGGATTTTAACAAGAAATCTAGTGTTGGTAAAACATTACAAAAAAATCGTGATAATTAATAATAAGTTAGTATATTTGGTCTATTAAGATTTTCCTCTTATAATGTTCCTATTTCTTTGTCTTAAGTTTATAGGAAAAAGTGCCCTCACGGCAACTAACTAATATGCAAATGTTGTCTTTTTCGGTTGATTGCAAATGAAATATATAACATGTAACTTAAAACTAAAACTTAAACCTACCTACTTAAATAAACAAACCACCCCGAATCGTACCCGGCGGGAATGTGCCCATCACGCTGGCGGCATTGCCTCGTTGGATAGCCAGCGAGATGTGCTGAACCAGATACGACTCGGCGCGGGGGTCAGCTCCATTTTGTCGCAACCGCCGCCCCAGTTCCTTTACAAAGTCTTTGGCTGCAGCACACCAAACCAATACCCTGCAACCTCCACCGCGAATGGAACAAAATGGTAAGACTGCGTCAAATTTTCATATTTGAGCCGCTTCTGGGAGGCAGCCCACTCCGCAGCCGAGCCTGCCCCACGCGTTGTCCGCGGCAGATGTGACGCCACCGCAAAAGTGCTGACGCACGTGGCGTCCCAGACAAGGCAACGCCCCTTCTCCCACGGTACCAAAGTAAGCCCATCCGGACGCTTTCCGTCTAGGCGACTAAGACCCGATGGCTCCAGAGTGCAGGGGATCTCGGCAGACACTAAGGCACGCCGGATAATATCATTGAGCATGTGGTGCCGCAAAAATCTACCCGCACTTTTGCCACAGCTCAAACCTTGGTAAGCCTTACCATCTATTGAAATAACACTGTTATATCACAAAACTAAATATTAGTAATTTTATTATTCTGTCTGTGGTATGGCAATACTTTCTCTACTCTGTGGTCAAGTAAAAAAGAAGGAAAAATGTGTCTTCGTTCCGTCCAAGGAAAAATATCAATAAAAGAGTTAATTCCAAGTAAATAAGTATTTTAATCATACAATATACACGGCCTTCTCATCAACAGTGGTAGAAGAGCTGGGTTAGAAGAAAATTATTGAAAGAGTTGTTGTCTCGGAAAAATGGCGTCGGGTGATAAATTTTGGAAAATAAAACCATTCGCGGGTGAAGATTTTGCAACCTGGAGATTCAGGCTTCAAGCGTTATTAAGAGAAGAGGATTGTATTGATGCCGTCGTGCAAAGAGGATTCGCAAGTAACCCGGTAAATAAGAAGTCGGAGGCACGCGCTCAGAACATAATCATCAGCGCGGTGGCGGACAGCCACCTAGATTACATTCGTGAAGAAAATACAGCATATGCCATGCTGGAAAGGATGGAAAATCAGTTCGCAAAAAAAGGTACTCGAAGCAGGTTGTTTTTGAGGCGGCAATTGACAGATTTACGATATGAAAATAGTACCCCGTTATCTGATCATTTTAACACTATGTCAAAGATTTTCAACCAATTAAAAGACGCCGGTAGCCCACTTTCTGAGGAGGAAAAAGTAAACACAGTACTGCTCTCCATGAATGAGTCATATGAGATGATTGTAACAACATTAGAGTCCCTACCTAACCTCACATTAGACATGGTAAAGGACAGGCTACTCGGAGAAGAGGAAAAAAGGAACAAACACAGAAACACACACACGGAACACAGTAAAAATGCTTTTATTTGCTTTGCTTGCGGAAGGGAAGGACATAGGAAAGCAGAGTGTAGAACAAGAGAACGAGGACACCAACAAGGATATGGACGAGGAAGCTATGGATATGGACAAGCAAACAGAGGAAGAGGAAATTACAGAGGGAACAATAGAGGAAATTACAGAGGAAATAATGGAGAAAATTACAGAGGAAATAATGGAGAAAATTACAGAGGAAATAACGGAGAAAATTACAATTACAGAGAAAATTACAGAGAAAATCACAGAGGAAATTACAGAGGAAATCACAGAGGAAATTATAGAGGAAATTACAGAGGAAGTCAACAAAGAGAAAACGCTCACTATGCAGACATTGCGTTTAGTGCAAACATGGAAACCGATAATAACAATGTTGCTTTTAATAATTGTGAAACTGAAATTTGTTGGTGCGTAGATTCTGGGTCTTCGGATCATTTAACTAATAATAAAGATTGTTTTTCAGATTACATAGAACTTAGCAAACCGAAGGAAATAGCTGCAGCAAAAAATGGTATAACTCTAAAGGCAGTTGGTATTGGAAATATTAAGGCAGTATGTTATGTTGGTAAGAAATCTACAGAATGTACTATAAAAAATGTGTATTATGTGCCTGATTTGAGAAAAAATTTATTGTCTGTTTCTAAATTACAACAAACTTCTAATATGAGAATAGAGTTCTTCAAGGGCAAGGTAAGAGTATATTATTATAACCAATTAATTTTGATAGGAAACAATGAAGGGTCTTTGTACACCATTAAGATGCAGTATATCCCAAACACAAGCTGTAACTTTGCATCCAATGATAAAGAGGTTATACAGTTGTGGCATAGGCGCTTTGGTCATTTAGGATTGAGAAATTTAAACCTTTTAAGTAATAAAAATTTAGTGAACGGGTTAAATGATTTAAATAATGTTCCAATCAATGAGAATACATTGTGTGAGCCATGCATGTTAGGAAAGATGACAAGGCAACCATTTAATAAAATTGGCTATAGAGCTAAGCGCCCATTAGAGTTGGTACATACTGATGTGTGTGGGCCAATCACTCCAGTTACTAGGGACGGTTACAGATACTTTCTAACTTTTATCGATGATTACACGCATTTCACAATAATATATTTGCTAAAAGAAAAATCTGAGGTATTTGAAAAATTCAAAAATTATTATAATCTTGTTACTAATCATTTCAACACAAATTTACTTAAACTGAGGGCTGATAACGGTGGTGAGTATACATCAAGGGAACTGCAGAACTTTTGTGATGAAAAGGGTATAATAATTCAGTACACAGTTGCATATAATCCGGAGATGAATGGTGTCGCAGAAAGAATGAATAGGACCATAATGGATAAATCAAGGACAATACTAGGAGAATCCGGACTTGGAAAAGAATTTTGGAGTGATGCTGTACTGTACTCTGCTTATGTAACAAACAGAAGCCCAACAACAGGAAGGGAGAAAACACCATACGAGTTATGGCATGGACGTAAGCCAGATGTTTCAAATATGCGAGTTTTTGGAAGTGTAGCCTATAATCATGTACCTAAACAGTTGAGACAGAAACTTGATAACCCAGGGAAAAGAATGATTATGATTGGATATAGTACTTCAGGATACAGACTATATGATGAGGAAAATAAAAGAACAGTAATTGGCAGAAATACTTTATTTAATGAAAGAGAAAATTTAAATGAAAACGTAGTGTACTTACCAAAATCCAACAATGAACCCGAAGAGGAGTATGAGAATGAATCTGGATCTGAAAAGGAAAATATAGAAGAGGAAGAAGATAAAGAAGAAAATGAAAGAAGAATTAAGAAGATACAAAAACAAGGGAAAAGAAAAGATGAGGAAATATCAGTGGAAAATTATGAAAAACAGAATGAAGGAAAATCAGAAACAGGGAGAGAGAAAAGAAAGGCAAGAAGACCAAAATGGCAGGATGACTATGAGATAAATCTAAGTGATGAAAGTGAAGAGGCATTATATGCTTTATTGACATGTCAAGATGTTCCTATGAGCTACAGAGATATAGAAGGAAGAGATGATGAAAATAAGTGGAGAGATGCAGTGAAAGAAGAACTAAAAGTTATTGAAGAAAGTCAAACTTGGAAAATTGTACCTAAACCAGATAATACAAAACTAATTGACTGTAAATGGGTATTTACAAGAAAAGAGATAGAAAATAAAGAAATTTGTAAAGCCAGATTAGTAGTGCGGGGATTTCAACAAAAGGATCAATTAGAAGACATTTACTCACCAGTGTTAAAATTGCCAACGTTAAGAATATTATTATCTGTGGCTGCTCAGAAGGATCTTCACATGAGCCAGATGGATGTGAAAGGAGCTTTCTTATATGGAAATATAAAAGAAGATGTTTACCTTCAACCACCAGAAGGATTAGACCTACCAGAAGGGCATGTACTAAAATTAACAAAATCATTATACGGCCTGAAGAAATCACCAAAATATTGGTATGAAAAATTTCATGAAACTATAACAAAGTATGGATTTAAGAGATCACAGAATGACTATTGCTTATACACCAAAGGGGATATGTATCTATTGCTTTATGTCGATGATTTATTAATTATAGGGAGAGACTTACAAGAAATTGAAAAGGTAAAAAAAATTCTTATCATCCAATTTCAGAATGAAAGATATGGGAAGTAATCGGTTGACATACTTGGGAATTTCTATTGACAAGTTAACAGGGGAGGTTCATATAAATCAAACCAAATACTTGAAACGAATTTTATTCCTTTATGACATGCAGGATTGTAAGGGTTGTGACACACCAATGGATCAAAATTTTGTTTTAAATATTGATAGTAGTGAAATTGATTTTAGCTGGGAATACACGTGTAGATCTTTAATTGGATCATTAATGTATGCTATGATTGGATCAAGACCTGATATTGCCACATCTGTTTGCTATCTTAGTAGATTTCAGTCTAAGCCTTGCGAAAAATTGTTTAAAGCTCTTAAAAGGGTACTAAGATACATAAAACAAACTATTAATTATTCTTTGATATATAAGAAAGGGAATGATGATTTAAATTGTGTATTGATTGGGTATGCAGATGCTGACTTTGCTAGGGATTTAACCGACAGGAAGTCAACATCTGGATACTTGTTCAAATTGTATAATAATACTGTTATTTGGAAGTCTAGAAAACAAGGTACTGTTGCTCTAAGTACTACCGAGTCTGAATTAATTTCTCTTTGTGAAGCTTCAATGGAAGCATGTTGGCTTGTTAAACTATTGTCAGATTTAAATATTAAAATTGATTACGTAACAATCTTTGAAGATAACCAGAGTACTATTAAAACTGTAAAAAATCCTGATCAGAAAAGATTAAAACATATGGATGTTAAATATAATTTTATAAAACAGAAAGTTGAAGAAGGTGTCATTAATGTAAAGTATATTACAACAAAAGAACAAATTGCAGATGTATTAACAAAGCCATTGTGTAAGGTTCAGTTAAATAAGTTTGTTACAAGTATGGGTTTGTATTAGAAATTAAGTAGTTTTGATGATGTAACATTGAGGGAGAGTATTGAAATAACACTGTTATATCACAAAACTAAATATTAGTAATTTTATTATTCTGTCTGTGGTATGGCAATACTTTCTCTACTCTGTGGTCAAGTAAAAAAGAAGGAAAAATGTGTCTTCGTTCCGTCCAAGGAAAAATATCAATAAAAGAGTTAATTCCAAGTAAATAAGTATTTTAATCATACAATATACACGGCCTTCTCATCAACACCATCTACCGGCTTATTGCACTTGCAGACATGGGGCTCACAAACTTCGCACCCAAGCCTGAGAGACCAACAACCCACTGAAAACAGCCTTGCAGACTGGGTCGTCCCATTGGCGCTGCGCCGAAGGGTTGTCTGGGAGGGATGATGAGGGACACAAACGCGACCAAGTAATCGTGGCCTCGCTAGCAAACGGAATATCGATCTGGTCACCTTGAAATTGAAAAATGTTAGCAACCAGACCCATCACTCCGTTCGCCGAGGCCAAGAAAGCCGGCACACCCACATCCCGCATCCTCCTGACACCCAATCCTCCGTGACGCACGGGTAAAGAGGCCTGCACCCACTGTGAGTCGTTAAGGTGCACATTAAGGATGCTGCCCAGAGTGTTCCTAAGGTCATCGTCCAGTAGTGTGACCTCATCCGGAAACAACCAGGTCGGGGCAGTTCTCATAACGTACACCAGCTTTGGCTGAGAAAGACAGCTCCTAAAGAGAGTCAAAGCCACGTGGGGAGGCAACTGCAGCAAGTGTTTCCGCGCCTCGTATAATGTCCACCTTTTACCCAGCAACGCCTCAGGTACCGCCTCCTGGAGAACTGGGGCCCCCAACAGCTCAAAATCTAGCCGGTCCAGAACTTTGATACCGGGAACAAGGTCTCGGAGTCCGGTACAGCTCGTAAGTGCAACAGTACTACATGGAAAGAGCTCACATTTTGAGCTGTTTACTACCAAGCCCAGCTCCTTCAGCCCTGGTATAAGCGCTGCAAGGTCCCTGGCAACGACATCAGGTGGGCCGCCAACAGTACTATTATCAAGGTACCACAGATTAAGGGGAGTCTCTAAAGAATGTTTCAACCTATTGATGGCCAAGCTGAACACAAGAGGTCCCAGAGGGTCACCTTGCTGCGCACCCACCTGAGATGAAATCTTTTGACCGTTGTAAGCCAAACAACTAGACGCAGCGTAACACTGCCACAAGAAGGGATATAATGCAGGGACCCTATCTTTCGCCTCAGCCAGCACTACATCCCTCTCCACAGAATTGAATGCATTCCTGAGGTCCACCTTCAGAATCACATTTCCAGCATTGGCAGGATCAAGAGCAAAAGCACGGGTGGCGTGAATTGCTGCTTCACAACCTAAGGGAGTCCCGAAGCCAAGTTGGTGAGGTTGTAAAGTCTTTGCCATTTCGTTCTTAACGGCTCGACAACCCAGCTTTGCCACCAAACGGCGCAAAGAACTACCTACAGCAATTGGTCTAATGCTCCCGTCCTTTTTAATTAATGCACAAAGTGACGCACCATACAGAAAAGGGCAAACCTCGCTTTTAAGCCTGCCCCCCAACAGAAAGTTGCAAAAGTTGGTAAGTGAGTTGAGTAAACGTTTCCCGTTGTCCCCAGCTGTAGGTGAGATAAGCTCTTTGAAATGTTGGGGACGTAATCCATCCAAACCTGCTGCAGAGCTGACGGGAAAAGACCCCAGAGCTAACCCCACGTCATCAGAGGTCACCATAAGATAAGGATAATTTTCATCAGGCGCTGGCAGAATAGTGTTTGCTCTAGAGGGGGCCGAATGCTTCTCTTGCAGACTCGCCAGTGTATCTGGGGTTGACGGAGCCAAAGTACAGTCAGACGTGAGCAACCTCACCGCGCCTCTCAAATTCCCGTCATGAACCTTTGACTCCACAAGTTTATAAATAGATTGGGATTTTAATGATGTATCTCTTGGTGACAAGTTGCAAATGTTGCAAATGTTGTCTTGGACAGTATGTTGTTTTTTTTATAAAGACATTTAAACAAGAAAATGAGATAATTTTTAAGTAAGTTAATTACTGGTCTATTAAGATTTTACATTAAAATTGTTGCTATTTTATTTATGTTTTTCATTTCATGTCCATGTTTAACAGGGTTGTCGGTGACCTTGCTATAACAAGTTAAAACATTTAAAAAGTTCATTTATAGTTATATTAATGATTGATTTCCTATAATTTATTACTTTTTTCCCATCTGATTGCTCTGTTATCAATTATTGATCGCTCTGGTCACGAAAATTTCTAAAATAAATATCTCATAAACCGTTTGTTGAAAAAGAGGGACAATAAGACAAAATACATTTACATGCGGTTTCTTATATGTAAAGCTATATATAACTTATTAATAACTAATAAATAAAAAGCACCAGAGCGATCAGAAGAATAACGTTATTTTGGAGAAGTAGCCAAATTAACGTACGTAAAAACAAATTAGTACGTGTGGCGGGGACCGAATCTACATCTCTCAGACGGGAGGCAGCAGCCCTAACCATTACACCATCAACGCTCTCTTGATCTATGTTTTGTTTAGTAGAAAACGCACCCAAAATTAAAACTGTGTAAGTTCATTCATGGGGAACTGTACTCGCTTCTATAATAAAATACCAAATGATATTGTAAATCTGTCCGATTGCCAATTTAAAACTAGAATTAAAAATATTTTATGTTCTAAGGCTTACTATACGATACATGATTACTTAAATAAGAAAAACGTCTGGTCAACTGTTACTGTTGTTCCAAATCAGCGGAGTAGATTATAATTATTACTTATGTATGATTTTATATTTAAAAGGTACAAAAGATACGGTTCCTGTGGAGTTTCTTCTGGCCGTTCTTCTCCAAAGCAAGCGTACACTGGTGGTGAACGTGCCATCCATGATAGCTTTGACTCCGAAAAATGATTTGTAAAAATCTTAATTCCAATAAAATATTTTTGATTTTATGAGTAAAAAAGACTGACTGTTCAGCAAATTAGCTTTTGCAAAAAGGTACGAAAGGTTTCGCTGGAGTAAAGTGTATTCTACATTTTTTTTATTACCTGTGCAGCTTGTCATTTGGTTTTATCCGACTCAACGTTGAGTTGAGAGTCATCCATCAATCAAATTAAAACTGATCCGATGAACCAAACTCATGCAGACATCCGGCCCAATCAAAGATGATTTTGCAGGTTCAATTTTCATATCTCTGAGAATTCATTTTTTACCGACTGCTGTTTTATAATTGGACGTCATTCAAATAATATAGAGCGCAACAGTATTACAAAATATCCAATTAGTACTTTTAGTTTTATTAATGTGATGTTTGGTTTAGCCTAAAATAACCTATATACTATAAATAAATAGCATCGAAATACAAATAATTACTTTTTCGTGAGCTAGCTATATGTACACTACTTTCAACTGTCCGCCTGCGGCTACGCTCGCGTCATGTTAGATTTTCCTGTTGTAATAAGACTTTTTCCCGTAAAAAGTATGCTATGTATTAATCCAGGGTACAAACTATCTTTATTCCATATTTCATCCAAATCCGATCAGTGAAAGCGGAACAAACATCTAAACATCCAAATTTATTTTCACATTTATAATATTAGTATGAAAAGTGATGTGATATAAAAAACATCGTCAGGAAACCTGTGCGTCTGCGAAACAGTTCCATAGTTATAGGTGAAGTCGATCTAATCGCCCTGACTCAAGGTAGAATCGAGCTCCTCGTTGGGGAAGTATGTGAGCTTATGCTGATAACACATCAGCCTACCCTACATACCTACCTCACTCACGGCAAATATATTCCGTATTATACCTAGTCGTATTCTGGCAAACGAATACGCTCTCGTCGCGAGTACGGTGGGGTAAATTAGCCATAACGTGTAAATTGAAACGGGGGCAATTCAGGAGTTACTCGGGGTACGCGCTAGCCCCACAATACCCTCCCGGAATGAATCAGGGACACGAGTACGGACCCAGGATTACGATAACCCGTCCCGGATTAATTTGTGTCAACAACCAATTGCACCCTGAAAAAGCTTTAAGAATTGAATCCAGTCTAAAGTAAACATACTTCTGAATACATGCATGTACCTATATACCAATACTAAATCATCTATCCATCGAGATGCAATTTCAATCTACTAATGTCTATATTAACTGCAATGTTAAGACAAACACACTATCTGTGCACATTTACAGTACAATAAATTTTTTTAACGGACTTAATTCCTACTTCTACCAAAGTAATAATTAATATAGCGGGCGCGAACTTGGAGTTACCTAATTAGTAAAATTATAATTTGTGTTTTAACAGATTTCATTTTATTTCCTAACATTGTAACCTTTTCCCAGACCGACAATTATTTTATGTTTTCGCATCTATCTATTAAAAAAGTAATAAATACCTAATGAAGGTTTCTTTATATCTTTACGTCGCCGTCATAAAAATTCAGACAGCATTTGAACATTAAACTCGAAATAGGTACCTATACTCTTATTTAACAGAACAAAATTGTAATATTTTTCTTCTTTATGCTTTCGGAAATTACCATAAAATCGTAATGTCCGGTCAGCGGGGAGAGTTTAATAAAAACCGACAATATTTCACATTCATATTTACATCCTTGTGTCCAATTGCTTGCTCGTTCGGAAATTCTACTTTTCCCGTGGCGATGCTATCAATTTAAACATTTATTTATTAAATTAAATCGATATTCATTTATCATTATTCAACGTTCACTTGCTTCAGTAAAATTATTATGGGATAATCTTTCTTTTTCTTTTGTTAAAACATAACTATAAAAAAATACTATTGTACAATTCAGACCCTGACCACGTGCCGAAAATGTGGAGACCATGCGGTTTCTACCACAAGGGTCTGAACAGTACCGTCCGCATAACGCGGAGCTGATTTATTGTATAAATACGAGTATATGAAACCGTACTCCTTACCGAACTCCTGAGGTGGCCCGATGACACACCAGGTCTAAGCGGAGGAGGAACAAGGGAAGTTGGAGAGAAGGAGTAAAGGTGATGGGTGTTTTGACCTGTTGAGCCTGCACCGATGCAGATCTTCTTCAATCCGTGTAGCCAGGTAGTTTGTTTATCCATACAACTATCGAAATTTTAACAAAACCTCGCGGAGCCCCCGTGAGCTAGCTCGCTCCCGCAAGAACCAAAAGACGAATGACAGCTGAAAGTGACAGTTCTCAACGTCATAATATGTCGGGTTGCCATAAACAACTATAAAGACCTCTGATTCGGCTTATGTGACGGCTACACGCCTTCCGAAAAAAGGAATTATCTTACTTTTCGACAATCAGGTGCTCAACTTACAATTTTTTACCTTACCCAACTGGGAACAGTCTCGCAGAGTGGTTTGATTTAAAGGGGTTCATTCCCAGAACCTCAGGCATGAAAGCCGAACCCTACCGTTGGACTACGGAGGTTGCTATACTATATCTTCCAAGCAATCTTTGGACATAAATCTGCAAAAAAGAACAAGTGAAACATATGAGACGGTAGGTTTAGTCCTTATCGTCTCAACCGGAAGACGTCCACTGCTGAACATAGGTTTCCCTCCCCCATAGGTTTCCAACATGGACGGTCCTGTGCTACTTGAATCCACCAGCGCCCAGCAACTTTCACCTACTCATCTAAATGGAAGGCGTAATATTGATGTTGTTCTACAAAATGAACAGTAGTAAATAAATAAACAAATATAGATGTACGTATTTCTTAATCTTCTGATTCTATTCTTCATGATACTCGGAAAGCACACACTCTCGTGACCGAATGTCTTACTAAAACTGAACGGTACCTGATCTATTATAAAATATATTGGTGGAAAGTCCTAGAACGGATTTAACCGTTTTGTACGTGATTATTTGCAGTGCACACTGTTCCGTGTGGTAGTCGGTGAAGCGAACATGTCGCTTTTGTGACTGTGGCTGGGACACTTCCGGTCGGTTGCCACGTTTCGACTCCGGACATTGCTTTATGTTTTAAATTTGAAAAAAAAAAACACTTCTCAAACATAAATTGGAACAACTTTTAATAAAGTACATAGGTTCAAAAGACATCTACCTAACAAACAAGCTGCTGATTGCGAAGGTGATTTTCAGCTAGGTTTAACAGCCTCCATGGCCGAGTGGTCGAGATTTCGCAGCTCATTACGGAGGTTCCGGGTTCAATACCCAGTGAGGTCTATTTTAGGGCATGAAACTAAACGATAAACCAATGCCATTCTCAAAAAGACCCAATAAAGCTCTAAAATCTTATTTCAGTTTGATACATTTGCCGGAGAAGGTTGACTTGTAATATTTCAGTTTGCTCACGCTACGCGCTTTTCATCGCACCTCCCCCGTGCGTCTCTCGCGCCCTTGGTTCCCCGCCGCCGTCAATTCATGTTTTATTGCGAGTCCTTGTATGATTTATAACGCTAATATATCGACAAATACGTTAAAATGTTATGTTTAGTGGATTTACGTAATTTACGACACTGGAAATAATATTTATGGCAATCGATAAGTAGCACACTCGAAAGAACGAATATGAATACAGCCACTTAGAGCAGCTTACATTAAACTGGCTGAAAAGGGGAAAAATTGTAGCGCTATCATAAAAGCCAGACAATAAAAATCTAAAATAGGGTCTCTGTCTTAGTACCTACATTTAAAGCTGGATTACATGATGAGAGACGGATATTCTATTTAGGTGTAGGCGTGCAAGCTTTGGCGTGTATCGTCGCAAGTGAAAACCTTGGGAATGCATTTTTGGTAACAATTACTTTATTACTTTCATGCTCTAATTTCACTTATGAAATCATCTAAGACTCGTAACGGCATTCTATTATAAACAAATAACATTTTTTTTTTTTTAATAGTTGCCTTACACGACGCTGTTTTTATCTTCCTCCCGAAAAATTGCCTCTTTCACAGTGTCTTTCATAAATCAAATCAAAATCAAATCAAAAAATATTTATTTCCATAGGATGTTATTACATCACTTACATCCGTCATTACATTATTTGGGTGAGTTCACTGGCGGAATCTGTAGAAGTAATAAGGGGAACTCTAGTTACTAATATCGTGTAATCCAACCATTAAAGGCAGATATTTTGAATTCACATACATTTTGAAAACTTCTACGCTACACGAATGAAGTAAACTGTATGCATATATAAAAATAAACGATGATACATGTTTAGTGGAATAAAGTTTAATCGTAGTACTTCTCTTAAACGTGGCTATAAAAATCGCAATAGCTATGCAATATCATTTTATACTTGCAATCGTAAAACTACTGATACTGTTGTTCTTTAACGGCCGTTAAAATGTTAATGTATCTAAGCTTCCATTAAACCCCGTTTAAGTTCGCGCTCGTCCATAACCATTAATACTCAATACAACAAAGTCGTCGATTAGCACAAAGTATTGCAAGCTTATTGATGCTTGGATCGGTGACTGCCTTTGCAGCGTGAGGCTAATTCGACGTTAAAAACAACTTTCTTTTATAAATATAAACTTAGCAAAATATCCATTCTTCTGGGGAAGACTGCTGATATAATGCTAATTTACGGCTCCGTAGCCCAGGTGGTAATTATTGTAGCATGCGTGTGTGCATTGAGCGCTGGCACTAGCGGCGTCTGAGGGCCCAGCGCGTCGTGTGCGCAGTATTTACGGGGCTACGATCTAGGCTGTGATTGGTCAATGTTATTCTTACCTCCATCCAACCGTTTAAGATATAAGGCCTTAATTTTATATAAATACAGGGTTGTTCCAAAATAAATTCATTCTTTTGGTTACTCACATTCGAGTTTTATTCAATCTACCTATCTCCGGTAAAGTATTTGCCTCAGACGCACAGCCCGGCCCTAGCCACTACGCCACCGACACTTTCCGTATGTAGTAACTATTACCTAATCTGCGGTGGTACGTATGAGACCGATCGCCCCATCGGCCCCATCAGCCATCAATTACGTCCGCCGCCGCGATCTAACCCTATGTCCATCTGGTCGCAATTTGTAAACGTCACGGTTGGCGCCCGGACCGCAGGGCTGCCAAAAGCCAAGCCAATGTAGCAAAGCCAACTCCTGGACCAGGGCTTAAAGGATGCTTAGAGGATAGTGGTTGTCTGTCTAAAATACGTTACATTTAGCCGTAGCGAGATCACAAACATAAACAAATATCATCAATAATCAACGGCCCGTTACAGTCCACTGCTGGACTATGAGCCTCCTCCACTTAAGTGGAGGGTTTTGCCATAATCTCCACGCTTGGCAGGCGGGTTGGAGATCGCAGATTAAAAGGTTACTGTATCAGAGAGCGCTGCTGCCCGTTCCCTGTTTAATGTGTAGTCCCTAAGTCACCTCTTACGACACCCACGGGAAGAGTAGGGGTTGGTGACAAATATATTCTACTCTGCCGTCATCAAACAAACATAGTCGACACTATTTTTTTTTTGACGGATTAATCGCTTTTTCTACCAGAGTGGGGTGGGCGCTCATACTAAACTTATTGTTGCATAGTTCAAGTTTTTTTTATGTGGCACAATTTTTAACTGGCTAAGTAATACTCGTAAAAAAGTTTTACTAAATATTGGTATGAAGTGAAAAAAAAAACAATATTTTCTACAACTTTTTAAAACAACCAGAAGCAACTATTGACGAGCTTAAAAACGTTGAGGAAAAAAAAGAAACTAGTAGTTCTACTTACGAACAAAGACCACAACAAACGACAATCTAAGTTGACCTGTGTAACTATACTTGTACAAAGAAATACGCTTATAAGTTTGTAGCATCCCTCGTGGTACGATAATATTATGTTTGTTCTATAACAAGTCCTACGTCCTCGCACAAAAGTCCACTTTGATTTGCTACGGTTCTGGATCGTAATCCGGCGACAAAACAGTCATTAATTAGCAGAGACATTCGGCAAATCATTGGCTCCTGTGGACAAGCTTTTGTTCACAATGTATAAAGGAATGGAGCTCTTTGCACACAAAAAATAAATCATTTCTCTAAGTTCTCATTCAAACTCTACATTGCAATTTTTATTCGAGAAATAGTGGGATCAATTTCTTATATTTACTGAAGGGTCAGGTTTCCACACAGACACAAATGTTACAATATTACAGTAAGCATAGGGAAACTTCATTCATTTGGAGAAAAGAGTGTTCGGCCTGAACAATCCAGCCTAGGCGTGTAATAAACTACCACTGGGCACTATTGGGCAGTGACGTAATTGTTATCTTGCCCTCTATAAAAATACTAATATGATCTCTTATACCCGCGGAGCAGATGCTCCGTGCTTATAACCCTACTCCCAAAGAAACTGAACATACAGATCATACTCACACGTTTCCACCATATTTATTAATATATTCTACACCTGCTGATTTTGCTTACGTGTGTAACTCCACCTACAGCGAGAACACCGATATCTCCATGTATCGAAGTTTTATTATATTTCCCCACGGAAATTTCAGTTTCGCTCACAAAATATTGAGTTACGGTTGTGTCGTAGTAAACCGCACCACCTATGGGAGATAGCGGAGGCGTTGGCAGTTTTTTGCGACTGAATTTGACCGAATTTTTAACAGGGTTGACAGATTTATTTTTTATTCATCTATTACTCGTATTATTCTTTTGTTGGTCATTACTAGCGTTCCGCCCGCGACTACGCTCGCGTTGTGTAAGATTTTCCCGTGAAAATAATACTTTTTCCAGTAAAAAGTACTATCCTATGTGTTAATAGGTTACAAACTATCTCCATTCCAAATCCGTTCAGTGGTTATTGCATGAATCGCGAACAAGACACGGACAGACAGACAGACAAAAATTTCAAAAATCATATTTTTGGCATCTGTTACGTTTAAGAATACCCCCAGAGGTATTTTTATTTTCAATGTACAGAATTGGCCTCTTTACAGTTTTCAGCTCAGCATTACAGTTTTATTATATGTATAGATATATATATTATAATTCTCAGCTCGTTCAAATAAAATAAACACGGTGAAAATATTTTCTGCTCTGTTCTATATTTGCAGGGAAAATTAGACAGTTTACAATCTAAAGACTTGATGGCTTTTCAAGTTATTATTTCTACTTAGATAATACTCGTAATATTACTTAGAATTAAAACGGCATTAGAGTTTATTACTTAAGCATGAATTTATAGGATATCTAGGTACAATGAACCGCACTTCTAGTGTAAATACCCCATTCTATACAGCGGAGTAGTAGAGACGCTTCAAAGTTGAACTGTTGAACTGTTGAGACATCTAGCGAAGTGTACATTTTTTTAAGTAACTCTAGTTTCACGCATTGTGAGTTTAAAAAATCTTGTACGAATGTTTTACTGTGTGTGTCAAATCCAGAATTCATCTAGCAAACCTCGGTTGGCAGCCCTGGGTTTTTAAAACTTTCTCTGTTTGAGGATCAAGTTAGTAAAAGCTTTGTCTGTGGTTTCGCGTTCCAAAGTTTCTACTCAGAGAAGAAATATTTTGCAGCAAAGCCTATTGTAAGTTGTTTCTTGAAAATTAAATCTGTTTTGGGATATCAACATTTTGAAATGTGTCTTGCAACATGAATTACTTCACATTCTAACAAATTACGAGCTAGCGGGGTTACGAGATTGAAAAATTTGTTCACGAGGAATGGATCCTTTATTACTCACGTATAGTATACAAGCAACGTCACAAATTGCACTTGTTCGCGCACGAGAAGCACTAAACCGAAATTAACACTTTCACTGCCCTTTGTTCACTAGCACTTTAACTTGCAATTTATTTACTTCGGCTCTTGATACTGCACTAAACTCACACTGAACTCCCCGACTAGGCGGTCGCGGTCCTTCTGACAGCTATGACAGTTCGAGAATGTTCCTATTTCGATATTGCTTTCGTTACTAAAGAATAGAATAGAATAGTATTTATTGTCAAACTAATCTTAATAAAAACAAATGTAAATAAATAATAATAATAATAATGAATAAATCTGAATAAATCTTTTTGAGTAGCGACCTTTCTCGAACAGAACTTCTATAGTTTTCTATCTAATTTTGACAGTCAGCTATTTCGAGCAGCGAATACTTTTTGAAGGGAAATGACAGATATCTCGAACCTTCTGGTCGGTTGTCAAAGATTACTGGTGTCCGGCATTTTCTGGCAGCTTCTCTGGTACGATCCAACCAAGCCATAACAATATTTTAAAAAATGTCGCATGTGATTGGTATGTGAGTCACATACGGCAATTTTATTCACAAAACGTGAAACATTTTCACAAAGGTTCACATGCTCATTTGACCATACTGCCATTTTTAGTATAATATAATAAAATCAAAATACTATAACTACTTAACTAACCCAAAAAACCAACGGTCACTTGCAATTAATTACTGTATCAATAAAGCCTATCTACCCTTTTTTAATTCCTGAAAATCAAACTCTTGCTTTGGTGCAAGCCAGAAACTACTTCTATATTTTGTGGGATACACATTTACTAAAAGTAGGTACATACCTATATAACGCTCCTATCCCCGAAGAGGTGAGGCTGTGGCTTAAGACTCAATGTACTCATTGTAATACTCATAGTACATTGTTATACGAGGGGTGAAAGTAGTTTCAGGGTTTGGGGCCTGAGCGTAGCGAGGGCCCTAATAGTTCGAGGCAGTAAATAAGTCTTTAACCCGTGACAAACACTGTGCTTTTCATTACGAATAAGGAAAGTAAAAATAAAAACACGAATTAGCTAAAGAAAAAATTAGTGACTTCCATATCTGAATCAGATGAACTCATTGTAAACAAAACCCTACAACTCGAGAAACAAATGATAATTGGATTGTTGCTTTCCCGCCTATTTTTATTTTTTGCTGTGGTCGTGCCGGCCAGCTTCATAGCCATTATTTTTAATTTCCATCATTGCAAAATGTTAAATATTTTACCCAAATCTATTTAATTTTAAAGATATAGTTGAAAATATATAATAAAAATATATATATTCTTTAATTAATACTTAACTTTGTTATTTCAATTTAACATTGCACTGTAATTGAGTGGCTGTATAGAAAGATGGAACATAGTTCAATAGAAATGTGAAATTAGAACCAGTTTTTTTTTTTATAATTTCACAAAATGAATGAAAATGAATGAATAAATGACAGCTGTCAGTTGAAAGTGATTCTCCCTCCGGGCTGAAAAGTATTACCTTCAATCCGCTCCTCAGGCAACTTCCGAAATTCCGAACTACTTTCAGAGTATGAGTAATGAAAAATAATTATATTTGCTACTTGCGGATTCAGTTTCTTATTATTATTTTTATCTTTATTTTTTTTGCTCACAATATCAGTACATTAAGAAAGACGACACAAAGGTAATGAATAAGAATAAGAATAAGAATAAGAATATCTTTATTTGCACGGATACACAGTTTACAGAGTTCTTAGATTATTTAAAAGGTATCATGCGATCCGCCAGTTTTGGCATGCAAAAATTTAAAAAATATAAAATTAAATATACAATTCAATACTACCCACTACAAATTATTAATACATTAAAATCTTTAAAGTCCAACATTTAAATCATTATCATTTCATTTGACATAAAATCATGCAATCCTATTGTAATTTAATAAAAATAATGTTATGTACAGTAAAATGTCAAATTGATGTGTTAAAAAATTCATTGATATTGTAAAAACATCGTTCCAGTAACCACTCACGCAACTTTTTTTTAAAGAGGTTCATAGGTAATGTTCTTAAGTCACGCGAAATATTATTATACATCTTAATGCACATTACATGACAATTTTTGCGATATAAAGCAGTATTGCAATGAGGCACCACAAGCTTTGAAAGGTCTCTTGGGCGGAGTCTTGAACTTGATTCGACTTGTTTATAAAAATTTGGACTCGCCTTAACAAAGATACACGCTTGATATATGTACAAAGAAGTTAATGTCAAAACTTTACATTTTTTAAAAAGGGGTTTACATGTGTCGAAAGGTCCTTTCCCACACACAGCCCTTATGCATTTCTTTTGAACCATGAATGCTTTATTAATATCAGTACAATTGCCCCACAAAATGAGTTTCTCTTATTTCCAAGTTAATGCTTATTTCTAATGAAATAAGTATCTTCCAACAGACCTAACGGAAGAGTCAAGATATTAAGACAGATAAGACGTGTACAACAACATTATTATAGACATTTCTGTCTTACAGATAACAGAAGTTGAGCTCGCCACAATCCTCAAAATATTTTATTTTTCAGTAAAATACTTTATTAGGTAGGTATCCTATATTTATCGAATTACCTACCTCTTGTTATCGCTGTATTCATTTTTTTTATATTTTTAAATGTAGTCGGTAAAGAAAAAACATAAAAAAAAACTTAAACGAAGTTAGCATAAATAACAGTGACCTGTAGATTTAGCTGCGCCTATAATTTGTATTTATTGACCGAGCGAGCGAAGCGTCTCTGTTTCAGCTTAGCCAAATTTGCTTTTGTATGTCCATCTGTTTGTTTGTTTGTTTGTTTCACACTACAGGTCGCGTTTCTCAACCGATTCTCGTGAAATTTTGCGAGCAGGTTCGATAAATTAATCGATTTTTTTTGTCGAGTCAGTTCTTGAAAATTTAAAAAAATTACGGAGTTATGGGGGTTGCCAGCTTACAAGGTCTACCGCTGAGGCTGTTTTCCTCTACAGGTCACATTTTTAACAAATAAAAAAAAAAAAAAAAAACAAGCGGTCGGGTATGTTTGTAGAGAAAAAATAAATATGAAAAGATATACAGACTCGCGAGGTCTACAGCTCACAGAGCCACTAGTTATTTATTTTATTATATTATTTATTTATTTCTTAAAAAATACCACTAGAACTGTAGTAATGACTATCTCGAGGCTTTATGTTAAAGGTCGTATTGAAATCGGCCATGAATTACGGTCCTATCTAAACGGCCGTATCGCACTAAAAGAGCAAATTTCCGCCATTCAATTACCTACAACAAACCGTATTCCGATTTTATATAACAAGTAATTCCGTTTGCTTGTCAATAAAAATTCGTAAATACCGCTCCCAATGCTCATAAAAATGACATAATCGTCGCATAAAACGAAAGGGGGCCAGTAAAGGGACCCTCTTAACGAAAAGATATTATTTACTGTTGCAATATCAAGGACATTCGGTCGCAATAAAACACTTCGACGATTTTATTTCTGCTCCAGAGTTTTTTGCGTAAGTTTCATCGCGATTTTTCCAAATATCATGAAAAAAAGCACTAGAAAGTTTGATGATATTAGTCTTCAACGAGCGGATAGTCTTCAAGGATAATAGACATTGTTTCCCTTGTAACCGACGTAGGCCTTTAGATTGGCCAAATTTAAATGGCAGTCAGCAGGGCACATTACTCGAAGAACTGACGACGGCCGCTGGGGTAGAAAGGATCTCGAGTGGCGACCGCGTACCGGAAGACGCATCGTGGGCAGGCCTCCCACAAGGTGGACCAACGATCTGGTGAAGGCCGCCGGAAACCGCTGGATGCGGGTAGCGCAGGACCGGACGTTGTGGAGTTCCTTGGGGGAGACCTTCGTCCAGCAGTGGACGTCTTTTGGCTGACTGATTGACTGGCACTAGCATGCTAAAAATAAAAGGCAAATAGTGTAAGAATTTAATAATAAACATCTAGTATTAAATTACTTTCTACCCGATAGTACAGTGGGCAGCTCATCAAGTTATACGTTTTTGCTGCAAATAAGATAGATAAGATATCAACGCGCAAGATATATAGCTTAATGTGCTGTTCACTGTACATACGTAATGTCAAGAGCAAAATTAAAAATAGACCGTATGAGTGCTTACTTACGATTAGATTTTTCAAGGGATCAATTTTTAAGTGCCTCTGGTATTCAAAAATCTGTTCAGAAGTACTTTTTTCCTGTGCGTTTTGGGGGCTATCTCGAATCCGTCCCAGAATAAACACATTTTTATTCCGAGCTCATGCTAATAAAATGTAAATCGGGTCCTTTCGGCTTAGAGGTTAGCAATTCCCAACAAATGTGTCCTATTGAATTTAATTTGATTTGCTTAATTGTTTGTATTGATGAGAACAGAGAATATTTTCGATACTAAAACTGTTTTCAACTAACATTTCGACGATAAATCAGTTAAGTTTAAAAATATTATCGGAATGTACCGTCGTGTTGATGGTTCACATCATGTTTTAAATATGTAATAATAAATATGTGGGGACATCTCACACACGACCATCTGAACCCAACTAAGCAAAGCTTGTACTATGGGCATGCAGCTGATATACATTACAATACATGCATAAATAAATAAACAAAATCCAGACACAAGGCAAACACAACTGCTCATCACACGAATGTTTGCCCTAGGCGGGATTCGAACCCGCGACCCTGTGCTTCAAAGCAGACGCACTACCAACCAATCTTTCGTAAACACCGCTCTCAAAGATCCACCTCTAGGACAAGATGCGCAGGAGAGTTAACAGGAGGATACCTTGTTGACTGCGGAACCCTAAAAATGGGCCTAGTTATATAAATCGCATTTAAGCTGCCATTTTGTAGCAAAAATGCAGTTTGGCTGTATAAATACGAACTAATGAAAATCTGAAAACAAACATATTTTAACCTGTAAAAGTGTAACGTAACTTTATAAAAGACTGTATCCTGAAATAATTTACGAGGTGAAAGCTTTCGGGTGTAAAACGTTAATGTCAGTATATTTTCCTTTTTGTGATGGCTTTGGCTGTAAGCAGATTTCGTCTCGACAGACAGAGACTGCATCTTTGTGTAACAGTGAATTCCCCATGACGAATTTTATTTATTAAAATAATGGAACAAGCAATCTCTAATAAATTGGCGGGAAGGAAAACTTAATTTAATGTTTTCTCAGTATGTAAACTAAAGCCTCTTTTCAAAAGTTATACTAAATGTATGGGAATGTTTAACATGATAATTGTGCCTATTACTAGTTTTACATTCATTCGAATGTAAATAGCATTCCATACGAAGATCAAACACGCACTTTTTTCCCACTTATGCTTCCCTTGTTAGCAAATAGAACTAATATTTATATATCTATCTATACATATCTCAGTAAGTACAGTTTTACTTCAAGGCAGTTTACCTTGGTCGGACACTGCTTCCTAAGATACAGGTTATCCTAGTTTAGGAGGCAGGGTTTATATAATGCTTAACATGTTACAATATTTATGTACTGATGGTTTTAAATAAAAATATTATTATTATTATTTTTAAAAAGCTATTAGTATGGTTTTACTTAACGCACTTTCAATGTCAGTTATACCTATTTAATTCTGTGCCTACTATATATTATAACCGACTAGGTTCACTTAACGATTGCACCTGTATAAAGTTTGTAAGCAAATGATGACGCGGTGAACGACATTTGTTTTCACATCTACGTGGTTGTTATGCAAGTTGCTATCAGTGTTGCTGTTGTGTGTTTTGTTGTTGGCTCTCTGTTTCTAAGTCCAATGTTTATTTAAATATTTGAAGAAGTTTTAAAGTAAGGAATATAATTTTGATTTAGGCTGGAAAATAGAATTTTTTATGAAATCCTCGCTCGATGAATGTAGGTTATATATTATGTTTTAGTTTTTTACTTTAAAAATGGCGGACTTTGCAATTCCTACTTCCCCGTTAGAGATTTAAAAAAAATGCTGAAACACGAACTGCGACCCTCCTCCATTTTGATATTCGTTAAAATGTGGTAAAGTATGAATTAATCTATCTGTGCGAAACCGGGGCGGGCCGCTAGTATAATATAAAATAAAATACATATCAAAACTATAACTGTACTATCGATAATACACAGTTCCCTAAACATTACATCATCCTTACTTCCTCCCAGAATATTTAAATTTTTTGACAGCTTTTTGTTTAAAGTTTTTGATATTAGGTGGAAATG
Source organism: Carpatolechia fugitivella (assembly GCA_951230895.1). Lineage (NCBI taxonomy): Eukaryota > Metazoa > Arthropoda > Insecta > Lepidoptera > Gelechiidae > Carpatolechia > Carpatolechia fugitivella. The sequence goes on from OX579660.1 coordinate 10,606,939, forward strand.
TTACAGCCTTTATTACTTGCATGAATAAATGACGAGGCTTGTGATCGTTTTCAGATTTTTCTATTTTGTCGTTGTCTAATGATGATGTTGTAGTATCCTTAATTTTGTCAAGATTTAGTGCGTATGGTACAAGTGCTTTTCCTAAATCACTACTCCACTGTTCCTTATTTAATTTGTGGTCCGGGAAAAGACGCATTTTGTCTGAGGTTTCCTTGCCTTTATTGTTTTCTAGTTCTTCTTTAAAATTAACTGTAATGTTTCTAAGACTCGTCTTTAAAAGTTCACTTACATTTTTTACCTTATCGCAACCACGCTGGGCATTTTCAAGTATTAATTTTCCATTGCTTTTATATTTGACCAAATATGACATAATTTCAGTCAGTTGATCTATTAAAGTGAGTCCATCAGCATGAAATCGAGACACAGTTTCTAAAAACATATGAATTTTGTAATCTAAAACGTGAATTCTTTTCACAAATTCTATGAAATTTTCCAGTATATCCTGTAACTTATTTTGAAAGCTTAATTTTAAATTATCATACAATTTTAAGGTTAAAATATCTATAGGATTATTAATGAAAATAACTAAGGTCTTTAAATACCACATTATCCACCAGAATTGATTAACTTTCGTCTGCCCATTACTATCCCATAGAACAAAATCGAAAGTGTATGCAATATCAGAACCATAATTGTACCACAACTGCGAAAACACACTTTTCAAAACGTCATCTGAAAACTTCTCTTTACCATAACAGTTATTAGGATATGGTCGCATTAACATATTAAGTTTTCTATATTTTTCTAGACAATCGATATCATATTTCGGTTCACTTTGTGGTCTATATAAGTCATATTTAAGAGCTTCGACTTTAGGTCTAATAGTACCAAAACTGATACCAGGAATGCTTGAAATCTCTTCGTACCAGCGTTTTTTAAACACTTCTAAATTATTAACATTAATATCTGATAAAGATAATTGCAATTGCAATGAAGACAAACTTGAAATTATGTTTGTATTATTTGCCGATTTCGTAGAAGGCCTGACTGTGGTAACGACGACACTTATTATCACAACTGCTTTTGCCAGAAACATACTACAATTACTTAGATTATTTCGAACTTGCACACTTCACACAATAGGTCTAAATTAACTGTAACGGTAATAGAACCAAGTGAGTATTACAATACATACATTGTGTGAGCGCAGGCATACACAAGCATGTAAGTAACCCAGCATAAAGGGTTTTTTCCTGCTTTTTACAACCTTTTAACATTGTTTTCTGTAATGAGTTACTTCTCCGAGAAATTTTAAATATTTAAATCCCCTGGTCACTATTTTCTTATATTAAACAGGTCGGTATTTTTTTTATCGAAATCTAAAATGATTTTTCATCTCTCGCGCTCTGAAAGTAGTCCAATAATAACACCAAAAAGGGATGTAAGTAACTTTGTAGTTCTATTCCTTCTTTTTATTAATATCATAGAAAGTAACACACGATAAATGGCAAAGGATTATACAGCCTACAATTAATTTTATTTCACAGAAATATTAATAAATTAAAAACGGTACTTCATATCTTAATTTTTGAACATAGAGCTACACTTGGTAACATACATGCCATAGTTTTGCTGGTTTGAGTGTATTTTTTCTATGGCTTTAGCCAAGCCGGTGTCGGAGCTTCCCAACTCATAAGATAAAAATCAGCTAGGTAAAGTCGCCGTATATTTGCTGATAGGAGGATTTGGTATCAAGTGTTATTGTGTTTATTTAGTTCGACAAGCAGAGAAAAAATTCTTCATGAGAGGAAAAAGAAATATTGAGAGATGAATTTAAAATTTTGAATGGAGAGTTATCCGGTTAACATAGAACAAAAAAAAACAACTCCAGTATGGCTAAATAGTCATTTTCGCGTTCTCAAAATATGTCATTGTGCGTGAAATTGAAAATTACCCTCAAAACAACAAAAATATGTTATGTAGTTACGTGGTACCTCTATGTTCAAATCTACTGTTTAGATAAAATAATTTAAAAAACAAAATACCCGACTGACAAAAACAAAATACGTAAATAATAACTGAAAGAACTAAACAAGTCCAGAACTCTATAAACAGTCGGGACCCATTGTTTGGAGATTTGAGCCGGTGTAAATTTTGTATGGACTTATTTATTTTGTTTTGGCAGTCGGGTATTTTGTTCTTTGTAATTATTTTTTTGTTTTACACTTTTTAGTAAGGATATCAGACGGTAAATTTCTTTTCTTTTTTAATTTAGTGTTAATATTTCATTTAGTTTGGTAACGGTTGTAAAAGAGTAGGTATATTACGGCCGCGGCTGCAAAATTTGCTACTGCTGGACGAGGGCTCGTTTAAATTGTGTACGAGTCCAGTAAGAATTATTGCGGCCTACTTGTATCGTACTAAACAAATTTATTATAAGTTCTAATCTTTATCACTTTTCCCATCCGACATCTTGAACCATTCATTGTTATAATATTTCCCGAATTCAATGATTACTTAACTCGATCTTGAAAAATAAGTAACAAAATAAGTATATCGTATTTACGATAAAAATAAAAGAGAAGAAACGAAAATTACAAATCGTCATATTGTGCCCTTTTCTTTAATTTTTCCAAGCCAACTTAAATCACTACGATTCATAAAAAAATTGAATTTGGAACATAAGAGAATGTTGTAAAAAAAACTCAAAAACATTGAAATTTTTGGACGAAAATTACTTTGCTGTTTTAGGCCATTGCTGGCCGCTGTTTTGTATGGGGCAATGTTTCGTTCAAAAATGAGTCACTTGTAGTGTAAGTAGCATAAGTTTTATAGAAATCAATCTTGTATTGATCTGTATACGCTGGTAATTATATCAATAAATCAGTTGTATTAGTTCTCTCCTCGGAGCCGGTTGTTTCTTTTACACTCCTCATAGGGCCAATCCTTCATATGGCGACCACTGCCATATTTGGGGAGCCCATCGGCTTACGCGCGGAGCGCGCGCAGAAACGTTCTACAATGATCAGACTGTGATGTGACGATTACGTGAATTGTTACCAATACTGCTGTGTGAAAACTTTTGGTCTTTCGTGGAAAAATGTGACTTTTTTTATTTACCACTTTTCTACACCATCAACCAACATGTGTCAAACACACACACACACACACACACACACACACACACATACACACACACGCACACACACGCACACCCCCACACGCGTACTTACTGTTTTTTACAATAACGACCACATTTTTGAGTGTGTCGGAGAAAAATAACTTTCAACACAGTAAAATTCTAGAATTATCATTTTATTATATTGAATGGTAATTCTAGAATTATATTGAAATACATTATTATGTTCACGTTATTATGACCAATAGGTCAATGACACCCCACTCGATATAGTGCGTTGATTTTCATTTTTTTAACCGACTTCAAAAAAGGAGGAGGTTCTCAATTCGTCTGTATTTTTTTTTTATGTATGTTATTAGATATCTCCGCCAATTGCTAACCGATTTTAATAATTCTTTTTTCATTCGATTGGATTTACTCTCGAGGTGGTCCCATATTAATTTCGTCAAGATCTGATGGTGAAACATGAGGTAAAACTTGGAAATTCCTCAACAATGTAGCATTCGCGTCGTTATTCGTCTATTCTTTTAGTCATATCTCAGTCAGTTTTCAACCGATTTTGATGATTCTTTTTTCATTCGATAGAACGTGCTTTAGGGATAGATCCATACCAATTTTGTTAAAATCTGATGATGGAATAAGAGATAAAAGCGGAAACTCCTCAACCAGTGATAGCAACATGCATCGCGCGCGATACCGTTTGTGGTGGAATGTTGCTAGGCAACGAAATAAATTTGTTTTGTCAGTTTGCTGAAAATCTACGTTTCCCTTGTTCCATTTATTCGATTTTATCACATTATTGGCGACCGTGGCAGGGCAAGAACCTGCAATCTTCGGATATTGTATTGGAAATCACAAATAATTTAGCTTCTATGACCGAGTGGTCGAGTGTTTTAATCTTTTTACGGAGGTTTCGGGTTCGAATCCCGGTGAAGACACTCTTAAACGAAAATGTCCTTGTGAGACTTTCTCCAGTTTAGTGTGGACATTGCTGCCTGAATCACCCGATTGTCTGAAAAGAAAGATTATTCCGTGCTTCGGAAGGCACGTTAAGCCGTGTGTCTCGGCTCTAATATCTACAGAAGGCGTCGTTACTCGAACTAAGTCAGTGGGTTTTGACAAGGGCCCAGTACTATATTAATTGTGTGACCAGGGTGTGTGAGGTTGGTTGTCGACCTTATAATCCACAATATGAAGAAAAAGAAGAAGCCAGCTTACGTTCACTATCTGTAATCAGCTAACGATAGACTTTCAAGATACCATCTCAAACCTGAAACTCCTTACGAATAGCCCAGGTATCGGGGTAAACTGTAAGCTTTTTAAGAGGGAAGAATCGTGCTCGTCCATACAAAAAGAGAAAACATTTTTCCACTTCTATATATATTTTCCAATCTCCATGATTTTTTAGTATGTTATTGACACAATGAAAGACTAGGTTTATAGTTTTAGCTTTTTTCAAAATTCGCAATAGATTCAAACTTATATAGGCACCTCAAGTAACGTAATTTTTTTTATAAAACTGTGTCAAAGTGATTTGTTGAAATTTAGTAATTGGAAACCGTTTTCTCCCGAAGTGGGAATTTCATCAAGAAAAGTATATATTGTCGGCGAGCTGCAACGCTCTCGCTCTCTCTCTCCTGGGGGTATGAGCGCACGAGCGATAGCAAATGTTTTCCTAAATACCTATTTCGTTAGGATCGCGAAGCTATTCTTTCCTCTTAGCATTGTCAGTTTAGTGGCCAGCTGGACTACCAAATGACCTCTTACTTCGTAGCCTCTTACCCAGTTTAACTTATGTTATTTTAGAAACTATTATATAAACAACTAAACGCGGTTGCAAAGCACGAAAGACGCAGTCTAAACTAAGCAAATACCAAAAATATAATATATTTGTACTGAAACTGTTAAATAACAAAACCTAGCTTTGGATAATGAAGAAAAATAATAGAAAATGTGTCGCGGTTAGGATTAATTACTTACATAAAATATATTGAATAAAACACTGAAAATCATAAAATAAAAATAATTTTAACAAAAAAATAGAAACCTCCTTCAAATTACCTTATATGGTTATCTCCACTAAAAAGTAACAAATAAAATAACATTCCAGATGGGACATGAAAAAAAATATTGCCAATATCCTCAATTAAATAGATAGGTAGTGTATTAAGTAAATATTTAGAAATTTGTACTTCCTTTTGGAGTCGGTGCCAGCCAAAAAATCGTCGATTAGTCGTGGGCAACTGTTTTAAGTCGTCGTCGTCGTTAAGTCAGTACATATTTCTATATGACTATCAATAAAATTTTTTGATAGTCTATAGCGTCCACTACACTACTCGCGAAGTTGATCGAAGTAAGCTGAGGACGAGAGTATAGAGAGGCACTTCGTGCAACTTCGGGCTTCACTTTTACACCAATTTGACACTTCGTCGAAGAACTTCGGACGAGAGTGTAGTGGGCGCTTATGATATAAATGTTTTGTTGTGCTGCGCGGGATGCAATGCTGCACCCGACCAAACGCAGGGATAACGACAGGAGCGACTACCAAGAAAGTCCGGGTAGGTTTCATTCGATAAATAATTAATACTCGTAGTTTCGTCATCTTCAATTTTTGGCTGGCACCGACTCCAAAAGGAAGTACAAAATTCTAAATATTTACTTAATACACTACCTATCTATTTAATTGAGGATATTGGCAATATTTTTTTTCATGTCCCATCTGGAATGTTATTTTATTTGTTACTTTTTAGTGGAGATAACCATATAAGGTAATTTGAAGGAGGTTTCTATTTTTTTGTTAAAATTATTTTTATTCTTTTGTTTTACGCAGCCGGGTTTTTTTTTTACGGATTACTTTCATGTCTTTAGTGATACTCGAACAGTTAAGACGAAGCTACATAAGAATATTCAAAATCGGCCCACGCGTTTGATCTCTAGAGTGCCACAAAGGCACAAATATACATACATACATAGTCTGATAAACACATAATCCTCCTTTGCGTCGCGCGCAGACGGGTAGTAAAAAATACCATGGTCGTGTTTTTAGTTTCTTGTTTATTTATTTTTTTACTTACTGCTAATTTACAATACTTTAAAATATTAGGAGTTAGAATATGAAGGATGTTGGTGTTAGTCTTCCACATTGATTGACTGATTGACAGGCACCGTCCGAACTAAAGGATTGGGTTTTTACGAAAACTTTCACAAGAACACACACTAAAACACAATTTAAGAACATTTCTCTGATTGATCAAGTCGTTAAAAAGTTACCCGATCCAAAAAGATGCACCAATGATAGTTATTAGTTATATATAGGTATATATTAAATTAAAGAGCAAGGGTCTTGTCCGTGGAGTAATCGCCGTATGATAGTTACATTACACATAATAAGATAAAAGGTTTTTAAACTGTACTATGTAAAACCCGGTATATTTGAAACTAGTAATTTAAATACACTCGATTTTAGCAAACACAACCAACCATTTTTCAAAACAATGTTTGCATTAAACTTGATAAGGATTTCATTTCTCCGACTTTTACATTGCTATAGGAACGACTTTGCGAACATAATTATAATGAGAAAGGCTGGTATCCCTACCCTCCCGGCATCGCTATCGGTGGCAATAAAATCAGCAACCTGAAATATGCTGGCGACACTACACTTCTCGCATCGTTAGAGAATGAGCTGGCCGAGTTATTCCGAAGAGTTGAGTATGAGCGCGGTCTGGTGGGACTTAGCGTCAACAAGTAGAAAACAAAAGTCATGATGGTCATAAGAACCGGCCAACTCTCGAGGATAGGAGAATTATCGGATAAAGAGGCAGTAAACGAATTTCTTTACCTCGGATCACTGCTGACCGACCAGGGAGGAATCATACGAGAGATCAAAAGACGGATTCAAATGTCGAAGTCAGCAATGAGTCAACTGACGTGTTTATGACTAGATAGGAAGGAAGACCAAAATGGATTTTTCTCTATGACTCGCAATCATAGATGATTCGGTCAGTAGAAAGAAAAAAGATGGATGCTTTTGTGATGTGGCGTTGAGGATGAATAAATAAATATGTAAATAAATATGTGGGGACAACTTCACACACGGCCATCTGATCCCAAACCAAGCAGAGCTTGTACTATGGGTAACAGACAGCTGATACACATTACATAAATAGATAAATACATACTTATACAGACAAACAACAACCAGACACAAGGAAACACAAGTGTTCATCAAACGAATGTTTGCCCTGGGCGGGATTCAAACCCGCGACCCTGTGCTTCGGAGGCAGATACACTACCACCTGGGCTACGGAGCCGTCACAAATGCTTGTTCGTTGTGGAGATCCTTGTGGGAGGCTGTTATCTAGCATTGGACGTCTTTCGGCTGAGATGATGATGATAATGATGTACTTTAAGTTTCGGTAAAGGTTTAGGTAAGTTTTGTTTTCAAAACACTTAGTGTCCATAGTAATTATTTCATCTTTTCAGACTTCAAAGACACGTAAACAGATACAGACTAACATAAATGTAATTATTTAACTCTGTTATATAATAATTTCTTAGATATTTCCATGAAACACAGGTTATTATTTTATCCGTTTCTACTATACTGTCCGCGTGCGATCTGAATGCATTAATTATTATCACTGATGGCTCGTGTAAGACTAGATACTCGTAGTAGTACCATCTTTCTTTTCGGACAATCAGGTGATTCAGCCTGCTAAGTCCTAATCATACTGGAGAAAGTCTCACAAAGAGATTTTAGTGAATTTAGTCTCATATACTTTTTTAGCCGACGGCAGAGTAGAATACATTTGCCACCATCCCCTACTCTTCTCGTGGGTGTCGTAAGAGGTGACTTAGGGACTACACATTGAACAGGGAACGGGCAGCAGCGCTCTCTGATACAGTAACCTTTTAATCTGCGATCTCCAACCCGCCTGCCAAGCGTGGAGATTATGGCAAAACCCTCCACTTAAGTGGAGGAGGCTCATAGTCCAGCAGTGGACTGTAACAGGCCGTTGATGATGATGTTGATACTTTTTTTGACGGAGCCGACCGCTGTCCTGTGGCACGGCAAGCAAACTTTTGCAAATATTTGTTACGGCAAACCGTTATTTGGGCCGACTATCTATCACTGTCCGATGCAGAAACTAAACAAAACTTTTGGAAAATATTTTCACTCTTTTATCGGATAACGTCAGTAGACTATTGTAGGTTGGAAAGTTTCAACACTCCAGTTTTGTAAAATAGTTAATGTGGTTTTTACACGTAATTTTCTTGTAGGTTATTTTAATAAAAAATACAACTTAACTTGTTTTTTAACGTTTTAAAAATATGAATAATAACGATAATGTAATACAGTCAGCTCCAAGCTTATTTTATTCCCGTCATAACGATCATTGGACAAAATGCTTCGAAATTGCTACAGGCGCTACGCCGTAGCAAGGCCGTAGCACCAACTTTAAAACACAAAATCCACATTTCTTACACCTCGAGCTTTCCCTGAACTGAGGCGATCAGGCCTTAATCAACCACGCTGGCCGAGTGCGGGTTGGTCGACTTCACACACTACCTTTGAATTTCTTCGTAGAAGTGTGCAGGTTTCCAGACTATAATTTTTCCTTTACCGTAAAAGCGTCGAATAAACGTATCATATGAATTCGAAATTTGAAAACACATTGGTACTTGAACTCGATCTTGTTCCGCGAACTGCGTACACACAATGGTTCTGACACAATATCAGCGCTGCAGTACTGATGTTACGGCAGCACATGCTAAGTCAGCACCATTTAGGGGCCTACTTTTATTTTGACGTCGCGGCACATTCCATTAGCACTAATGATTACCATTATATCCATTCTATGATTTTGTTGAGGCGTAAAATAATAAATATTTCTTTCTTTCTTTCTTTTATTTGTTTTGCTTCATGCAGATATATGCGCTAAGCTCTGCATAAGTTGACGCGAGTAGTCACTAGCTAGCGTTTCTTGCCAGGGCTACGTGTCGGCTTTAGTGATTATTACTTTATCATTTTGTTTTTCGTGTAAATTCTTAATTTGTAAATTGTTGTTTATTTGTATTTTGTGATGTTATTTTAATTTTGTAATATTTGTGCTGTCTGTGTTAGTATAACAATAACGTTTTTATCTATCTATCTATCTACGTGGTAGGGATCGGTCCCGCGTCACTCGGACGGAAGACAGTGGCCCTACCCACTACACCACGAATTCTTTTTCCTCAAGTAGGTACATCTAAAACTATCTAATCTTCGAATCAAGTGTACAAGGGCTGCTATTTATGTATCCGGAACTGGCCACTTACATAAACAATATTTAAAAAGAAATTATAACATTTAAAAATAGAACTCTTTGGCTGTAAAATAAAGTTTGTTTCATTCATCTGTCAATTGTTTTTACATTGTGGCGCCATTTTTAAAATTCATTGTCTATCATCACCATGGCTTTGACTCGTGAAAATTTTCGTGCTATGATTTATTACGACTTTCGGCGTGGATTAACTCAAAAACAGTGCATGGATCAACTTTTGTCGACTTTTGGGGAGGAAGTCCCATCGAAAACCACTGTGTATCACTGGTTCAGTGAGTTTAATCGTGGTCGTCGTATGCTTGTGGACGATTATAAAGAAGGTCGCCCTAAATCGGCTGTTGTACCACAAAATATTGATACTGTGCGCGAACTAATAATGCAAGACCGTCATGTTACATATCGCGAGATAGAGGCATTTTTGAGCATTAGTATGACGAGTATTTATAAAATATTACACGAACATTTGGCTGTAAAAAAATTTGTTCTCTTTGGATCCCGCACAACTTAACAGTTGGACAAAAACAGGCTCGTGTTGATTGGTGCAAAAAAATGATAGAAAAATACAAATGTGGTACATCAAAAGCTGTTCATAATATCTACACAGGAGACGAATCTTGGATATATGCGTATGATACCGAAACTAAACAGCAGTCAACGGTTTGGGTGTTCCAAAATGAGCCAAACCCAACTAAAGTTGTTCTTGCAAAAAGCACTTTGAAGCAAATGGTTGCCTGCTTTTTTGGTATGAGTGGACATGTGGCTACAGTACCACTCGTAAAACGGTTAATTCTGAATGGTACACCACCAACGTATGAAAAAATGCATCGATCATCACGGGGAATATTTTGAAAAGCAATAAAAGTATATTTGGTTATAGATGTTTGTTATTTTTTGTTATTTCGGATACATAAATTAGCAATATTACATAACTCTATTTCACGCTAGCTCTAATCCGTAATCATTTCATATCCACATTGTCTAGATTGAGGCAGCAAGGTACCTTTGAAACTCAATCTGTATTAGTATAACCGAGATATCTTAGTAATTTGATAATATACTAGGTTGAAGGATTTAACGCCACAAAATAAATAAACAAGGCTTTCCTCTTATAAGATGTTACATAATGAACTAAACGAAACAGTTTTATTAGACTTTACCAAATAACATTTTTTCAACCTACCAATGCTACCAATCGTAATTTTTCGCCACCCCGTTCACGTTCAGCTCAGTTGGTATGATGTCTACCTTCTGCACCGAGAGTTCCCTTATGATCCCCGGTCAGGTAGATATACGGTATTTGGCGTGTAATCGTTCATATACTCAAAAATAAGTACATAACGTATACGTATTTCATTCATTCAAAAAGATGAGAGAATAGTCATCATCGATCTGAAGTTTGCTCTTCAGGGAGTTGCTTCACTTATTTTATTACCTTAGAAGAGAATTTCGTCAAATAATAGCTCGTAATTATAAACCATAATAAAAGCGGAAACCCTAGAAACATAAAACTGCGCGTGTAAGCTCGGAACATCTGTCTATACTATACATTATAATGTATTTTCTTTTTTAAATATTTAATAAAAAAATATGGAGGAGTTTTTATAAATGCAATAGAGGCCAAAAATATTTTTTCATTACCATACTCTGAAAGTAGTTCGGAAGTTGCCTGAGGAGCGGATTGAAAGTAATACTTTTCAGCCCGGAGGGAGAATCACTTTCAACTGTCATTCATTTTCATTCATTCTGGCAAATTATAAAAAAAAAACTGTTTCTAATTTCACATTTCTATTGAACTATGTTCCATCTTTCTATACAGCCACTCAATTACAGCGCAATGTTAAATTGAAATAACATAAAGTTAAGTATTAATTAAAGAATATACATTTTTTAAATGACTTTATTAATTAACTTTATTAAATTAATTAACTTTCAACTATTTCTTTAAAATAAAATAGATTTGGGTAAAATATTTAACATTTTTCAATGATGGAAATTAAAAATAATGGCTCAAAAGCTGGCCAGCACGGCCACAGCAAAAAATAAAAAATAGGCGGGAAAGCAACAGTCCGATTATCATTTGTTTCTTGAGTTGTAGGGTTTTGTTTACAATGAGTTCATCTGATTCAGATATGGAAGTCACTCATTTTTTCTTTAGCTAATTCGTGTTTTTATTTTTACTTTCCTTGTATTCGTAATGAAAAGCACAGTGTTTACCTCTGGTTAAAGACTTATTTAGTGCCTCGAACTATTAGGGCCTGAGCGTAGTCTCGGCGCTAAAGTCAAAGTCAAAGTCAAAATAATTTATTTCCATAGGATGTTATTACATCACTTAGATCCGTCATTACATTTTTTTGGGTGAGTTCACTAACACTAAATATTCACACCTCGTATAACAATGTGCTATTAAATAATTTGTGTTCGTTTGTCTGTCACGACTAACTGTCAAATTTAGTCTTATTTTAGTGCCTACCTAACACCATGACGAATAAAAAGTCACTAAAATTGACAGTTAGTCGTGAAGTCAAAGACAAAACAAAACCGATGATCTTCGGTCCTTTTTCAATTAAAAATGATAGAAAGTGACAGGACTAATTTTTAGTTTAGTTTAGTTGGGCGTATGCCGAATCGACACCACTGCTAGAAGTTGAACTTAAAAACTGGTCTATTACATTTATGTACTAAAAAAAACTTCATCTCAAAGATATAACTTTTTATTACGCAAGCAAAGTTACAATTTTGCAATCCTTATTTGGCATCGTCGCTCGACTGTTCCATAATGATAAACTCAGCCATCTGTACCTATCTTACAGATTTCTCCAAGGACAAAAGCAACAAGTCAGATTTGTGTAAAATCGGATCTGACTTCCAGAATGTTCAATGTCAAAGTTCCACTCAAGTCGTCGAGGAGTCATCAGATAAAGCCCCTGGAGGCGAGAACAGGATTTGGTCAAGTCAACGCGCCGCCATCTTGTTAATTATTGTATTATGTAACTCACTGTATATCCAATTGGGAATATTGATGTTATTATATAAACAGTGCTTCGTGCCGACCTTGTACTGATGCATATTTATGTTAAGGCCTATATACATTATCTAAATTATAAGGAGACTGCATTAGGAGAGTTCACTAGTAGAAACTTGTAAACTTTAGCTAAACCAAAGCATTGTCCTAAAGCTAATGTAAATCGAACTTAACTTTTTATTATAGTAAAATTGCACAAAGAACGAAAGCGCGTCATTAAAAAAAATTGAAAAATACAGTATTCTAGTGTTTTATGAAAATTAAAAAAGTAGAAACCGTTTCTTAAAAAAACAAACACAAAAATCATTACCCTACCTAATTTTTTTTAAGGTCAATAGTAGATTGTTAACCAAGGGGCGAAAGCGATCAATTACACCCGAAGTATTTTGGCGCACGAGTGTAACGAGGGTGCTTATAATGCGAGTGTGGATAGTTATGTATATTATGGAGAAATACAAATAATTGTAGTAGTATATAGGCCGTATACGTCTAATTTTTTGCCCTTTATAGTGTGCAATTTTCTATACAAATAGTAAAAAGATCCAAATAAGTTCTCAAAGTCGGACTTACATCCCTTCTTTCATGTCAGTATTGGACTACTTTCCAAGCATGAGAGATAAAAAAAAAACTAATTATCATGATTTTAGTTGACTTTAATTTTATTTCAGAAAAACAGAACGAGAAATTACAAACAAGCTCGTTCGAAAAATTCCCAGTTTGTTTGTCAAATGACGCGTATGGTAGCCCATATATAATTTTTTTAGAAAAGTTTTGTTGACTTTCCTCGCAAATCGAGATGAAAAGCAGAGTGTTCACTTGGTGGGAAACTGATCAATTCCACCCTCACACTTGGTTAACAATCTACTATTACAGGCACACAAGATATCTACTTAAATTCTTTTTTGAATAGCAAATTCTATAAGCTGATAACGTTTCTAAAGTTTTCAAGAACTGTCTCTGTTTATAGCAGCGTTTGTAAGTAGAATTGCTAACGAACCGTCCACAAAGCACTATCCTCCATGGAACTCTGGACAACTCTATTAGCTTCGCTGACGTTGCTGTTAGTTTGGCTGCACCCACAGAGCAAGGAATCGTTCGCCTCTCCCACCCTAGAGACGCCTTATCAACACATTTCATACATACAATCAAGATATTATAAGTAAAATGGCGTAGATAGGTCACTTACAAGGCAAACGGTGTTTTAACATGGCACAAAACTTACACAAGGACGGCAAGTCTCAGCATAAGTGCGAAAAAAAGACAAAGCGACGCGTGACTAAGTTCAGGTTGGCTAATTAGCCAACTTTTGGTGTGCCGCTTTTTGAGCGCGTATGACTTATCTACGCCTTTTTACCTAGTGTATCAATGCATACAATACAAGCGTGTCAGAAACGGCGTTTGGGTCCGTTTCACAAATAATAAAAAAAAAATATACGTATTGAATTGAGAACATCCTCCGTTTTGTTTTGTATTTTTCGTCGGTTAACAAATTAGCAAAGATGTTTGATAGTTAGATTGCTATCTGATTAATACAATCCAACAGAATTAGGAACGCGAATTTTATTATAGATACTAATTTGAAATGCCATCTTTTGTAACTTGAATGAATTTTTAATTCATTACCCAACCGACCATTATACACTGTGAAATTTAACTCGTTTACTATCCTATATGAGAAAATTCAGACCATGAAACTGAACAAATTTCCTTGATGAACGACAAAAAAAATGGCCTCTTCATGCAAAGCCGCGTAGTCTGCTGGTTTTTCGTCAGATAACTTATTGTTCCTTGAGAAAACTGAACTGTCTCGTGAACGATAATAAACGAGTTAAACACGGTGTATAAAATATGTGAAATTACATATAATGCTATAAATAATCTATGTTACGGTCTTGGTAGGTTGTTTCAAGATTAAAAAGAGCAACTGTAGCTCTATCTACGTTGCAAAAAGAAACCTCTATTTTTAATAGTTATTTTAAAATTGACGTGAGCGTTAACGAGATTTACTATCCGGTTGGTAAAAATATCGCGTATCAATCTATTTCATAAATTTTTCCATGCATGAGATAAACCTGTTAGATTACATAGGCTTCACAGGGCAGTGGGGTACCGTCGTCGTCCCAATACGCAAACATTGTTTAAGTCACATTACAACATACATGTATGTTATCACATCACACTTCACACTAATATTATAAATGTGAAAATATACATTTTCGGGTTTGTTACTACGGTTATATTGAATATTGTTACCTCAATATTTCGGAACGGTTGCACGCTCCCAACCACGAAAATCTTAAAACATATATTGTGAAAATATATTTTGATGTTCAGATGTTTGGATGTTTGTTCCACCTTCACGCTAAAATTTCTCAACGGATTTTCACGGGAAAGTCTTATTCCTACGGGAAAATCTTACACAACGCGAGCGTAGCCGCAGGCGGACAGCTAGGAATGCTCGTAGTATAACGTTCTTATAATCAGCATGTGTTTTGCGTCGATCGTCGTGTCGCGCCTACGTAATAAGTAAAACAAAGATAGCTATCGGTCACGTAAAAATGGAAACATTGTCTTCCAACGTAAAAAAAAAATCAATATAATAATCAATAATATAATTTTTATCTCCTTGTACAAAGGAGCACGAGGAACATTTTTATATGAAATGATGATAATTGATATCCGGCCATTTTTCTAAGTGAAAGGCCGGCCTTTTTTTAGTACCGATGTGTAGACTAACACAATATTTAATTTTCTACAACTAGTACAATGAAACGATTCCTCTTAGTATTTTATTGTATGATTCGCTTTATTAAGACTTGTCGTATATGGAAGTTGTCAATCCATTTAGACCCCTCTTCACACCATCACCACTTTAACAAAATATTTAATTCGTATCGCAAAATGTTTGTGAGAGCGACAAAAAAGCTTTACTGGGATGATAATAAGGTAACAACTTATATTTAAACCAACGGATTAACAGTAAAAAAATAAGAAAACGAACAACAAAGTCCTACCCTTTATTTCGTATCCTGAACCTTTGAATTTACATAAGCTATCCAATTACCCAGACTTGTAGGTAACTACCTAACATATATAACACATATAATATATTTAAGGGACTGTATAATTGGCAACAATGGAGAAATCCGTAGCACAGATTACAGGCTTCAACATTTATTGGACTATGTCAAAACTTGCAGATTTTCAAATAAATACATAATCTAATAACGTTTACCTTGAGCTCATTTTCTACATACGTACAACATTGCAAGAACTTTATTCAGTAATAAAAACAACAGTTCACTACATTGTACGTTAGCTGCGCCATTATAGTAACTGTTTTAAACTTTTACACGGGAGCATTTTATCCATTATCCAGCAAAAGTAACACTTAAATGTGATATAACCAGCCAGAACCTTATAACGTCCGACAAAAAAGAGGGGTGTTAAAAGTCGGCACCGCTGCCCAACCACTGTCCACTTTTATAAAAAACACTTTAAAATAGTTTTAAAATAGTTTTCTTGTGATTTTAATATTGAGACTATTGTGTTGATCATTACCTACGTACGTCCCCACTGAGGGGCTCGAACGTGCCTCAAATTATGGCGACAGGCCTTAGTCGACCATTTTCTCACATTTTCTCACGATATTAAGAGCGTCGAATAAACAAACATATGTATTTCCAAAAAAATACATTGGTTAGTTTCTTCCGTCTGTGGTGGTGGGTGAGGTTCTATCTAGAGCACAGAATTAATTTACGAGTACAGAATACCTACCTATCGCTCCCCCCAATCCCAGACACCTCATCCCACCCCGCAGCTCGAGGGCAACTTGGGAGTATCGAACTACAAAGGCGCATCCATCGTACAGCGTACTTCGCATTCTAGGCGCGTGATAGATAAAATTTAGTATACTTAGATTTAGTATAATATAGATTCGCTCGTCGTACACTCAACCCTAAGCACCTTCGCAAACACTTTACTAGAGAATGGAATAGTAGCACGTAGTAGGCATTTTGAACGCAACGGATGTATTGTGGTTATATGGAGTGGCCGAGGTGTGTGACTACAGTCATCCGGGCGAGAGGCAGCAGCGGTCAAATCTGATATGAGTTTTTCAATGCAGAGATATCTGACGTTCGTTTTTCGAAGCAATGTGAAGCTGCGAGATTGCATGTCATGCACTGCACAGCACACTCCTGTAGTGCAAACATTGTTAGCCGGTTGCAATTAGCTTCCCACCGGCGCGCGGCGGCAATATTATGCAGTTTGCATTCACACTAAACATAAGGGACTTGTTTTAAAAAGCTGATTACAAGACAAGTCCACTTTGGATGTACAAATCACGTTCAAAAGTGGAGTCACGTGTTTTTATACTTTGAAATTCCTTTTAGATATCATCACTTTTAAGGCATGTTGTTATTCTTGTAAATAACGTCAAACATTTTGGAAATAAGTTATTTCATAGTTTAAAAACATGATGTAATAATTGAACTTGACTGTACAACAAGTAGCGAAATGGTAACATAATTTTGTGATTTGTATAAGGTCATATACAGCGGTAATGGTAAATAATAGTAGATTGTTAACCAAGGGGTGGTCAATACACCCGAAGTATTTTGGCGCACGAGCGTAGCGGGGCGCTTATAGTGCGAGGAAATTGATCAGTTTTCTACATGGTAAATTTTATTCAGCATATCAAAGTATATTCAAACTTTTTATTTTATTAAATTTAGTTGTAGGCTGTATGTTTACGTGTATTCCTTTGGCATTTATCGTGTGCAACTTTCTATAAATGAAAATAATGAAAATAAATGTTCGAATTTCAAAGTGGAAGAATTTATCTTGGGATGTAAGTTGGACTTACATTCCTTCTTGGGGGTAATTATTGGACTACTTTTTTTTCTACATTTTTTTCTTTTTTTTTTCTTTTCTTTTCTTTTCTTTGCTTAAGAGAAGAAAAAATTTTTGATCATGATCTTTAATTTATTTATAAATAGCTACAGGTACACAAACAGCGCAAAAATTTCTCCGGTCCTTTCAGAGCCTAAAAGTAGCAGAATTATGCAAATACACGTCAGCCCATACCAATTCGGATAGGACATTGTACCGTTTCAAACTTAAATTAGATAACGCTCCTAAATTGGAATTACACGAAATTCAGTTAACGATATCTAGTTACAAGTTACACCCGCATAAATTCGCTTAACCATGATTCTTGTCATCTGTCAAAAGTTAAACATGACAGGTTGACGACGAAAAATTTATTTTATTTTAAATTTTAATGTCAATAGTTAATTTTACGTTAGATGCGGGTTGAAAAAACAATAAACTCGCCAAATATTTTCTTCATGATTTTACCATACCATCTACAATGAATGTGATGTTCGGATGATTGTTCCGCTTTCAAAACTAAATGAAGTTTTTAATGGAGTTGGAAAAAATCTTATTCCCACGGGAAAAACATACACGACACTCGAGCGTAGCCGTGGACGGACAGCTAGTTAGGAACATAACAAACGTAACGTGGTATTTTAAGTATATCTGTTCAGGTTTATGTGATAAAACCACAATTTATAAAAAAACCCTTATGGGTTTTCCATATTACTGTTTTTCAGCACTATCACTTTCTATGAAATTTTTGGTTTTTCATTACTCATACTCGGAAAGTAGGCCTGAAGTTGCCAGAGAAGCGGATTGAGAATCGTTTTCAACTGACAGCTGCCAGATTATGTTAAAAATAAACTAGTTCTCATTTCACATTTCTATTGAACTATGTTCCATCTTTCTATACAGCCACTCAATTACAGCGCAATGTTGAATTGAAATAACATAAAGTTAAGTATTAATTAAAGAATATATATTTTTTAAATTACTTTATTGTAATTGACTTTCAACTATTTCTTTAAAATAAAATAGATTTGGGCAAAATATCTATTAACCATTTTTAAATGATGGAAATGAAACAATGGCCCATAAGCTGGCCAGCTCGGCCACAGAAAAAAATAAAAATAGGCGGGAAAGTAGTGATTATCATTTATTTCTCGAGTTGTAGAGTTTTGTTTACAATGAGTTCATCTGATTCAGACATGGAAGTCACTAATTTTTTCTTTAGCTGATTCGTGTTTTTATTTTTACTTTCCTTGTATTCGTAATAAAAAGCACAGTGTTTACCTCTGGTTAAAGACTTATTAGTGCCTCGAACTATTAGGGCCCTCGCTACGCTCAGGCCCTAAACCCCGTCTCGGCGCTAAATAAGTTACTTTCACCCCTCGTAAAACAATGTACTATTATTTTACCATTCACTCTGGCACCTAATCAAAAGCTAACATGCAATGTTCACTCGATTTAAAATATTTAAAAAAACTAGACAAGCTTCACATTTTACTTTGTCTATTTTTCAGTGGGGTTCTAAGCGAGGAATAATTTATGTAACTAAGTCCAAGTAATCCACTCAAGCTTGCTTGCGTCGTTCTTGGCGCAGTGCTGCGGTCTCGGACTAAGTTACTCTGCGACGCAGGTTTCAAATAGGTAGGTACTATTATACTCTAATCCTAAAGAAAGAATATGAAAAGTAGTTTTAATTGCATTCAATAAAATTTTAGTCGGGTAGTTTATAATCTGATCTTTGTAATTCCAATATGAGGTTATTTTAACCTTCGAATTTCTTTAAGTACCTGCAAACAAGTAACACGAGCAAGAGTTTCCTTGATCTAATAAGCGAATCGACAACATTATTTGGTATGTTTTTATTTTGTAAAATGTCCAGTCTTCTCTTATTTTAATCGCATCGAATTGAATGAAATTAATATCCTTTGAAAACCTGCACATACCTTCAGAAGAAATTCAATTGTAAGGTATAATTGTAAAAGTATAGTTAAGTATAATTGCGTTCAATATCTGCGGATGTCTTCTCTCTCGCACGTCCCTCAATGGAGTTTGAGGCAGCACGGTTAGCTTTGACATTGGTAATACTATTGCGGTCAAATGCTAATTATCATAAAGCACTCTAATTAATCAGCTACAGCGATGCTAAATTGCCACTATTAATTAGATTATCAAGTCTATACACGATAACTTACCTCTTTGTTCTAATTGTTTTAGATAAACACTGTTTTACTTAGATAAAAACACAAGTTTTGTTCTCGTCAAAATCGGAATGATAGCTCATGTAAAATTTCATCATTACAGAGGTTCCAGATTCAAATCCCGGTGGGGATACTGAAAAACAGAAATCTATTTGTGAGAATTTCTCTAGTTTAGTTATGACACTGCAGGCTGAATCATCTGATTGTCCAAAGCCTTGGACCCTGGTTGCTATATGCGGAAGAAGTCGTCAAACGAGCTATGTTAGTGGCTATGGCGACTTTATAAACTAACAGGTTGTTGTTGGTCGACCCCACAACCCACACGATGAAGTAGAAGAAAACCACATGGACCCTAGGATATGCCGAATAAGCCACACACACGGTCTTCGTTTGTGTAAAAATTGTTTCAACTTTTAAATACAGTATTTAAATAGCACTTTACTATCTAGCAGTTTCACGGCTAGCGATCTATTCAGTGTTTCGGAACAAAGACGGATGATAGCCGTTTGTTCCGGTTTGCCCCCATTAACCCCCAAGATATAGCCGCCGAACCTAATCCCACAAAAACTGAACAGATAGATCTGTCTACGGGTCTGCGCCGGAGCAAAGCTGTCACCTGTCCATTAGTGATTTAGATATTTAGATAATTTATACTATTAGGGAAACCTATTCTTGTTTTAATAAGTAAAAAGTAGGTGTTATGTTAAATTTTAAGTTTAAAAGAAAACCCGAAACATTAGTACGCTTAAATACGTTTATATGTTTGGTATTATACGAAAATGGTCGTACGTAAATAAATACAAAAATACACAAGCGGCCAAAAATTGTTGCATTGGCCATTTATGTTTTTGGAGCTGTGCTTCAGACAGGACTAATTTACAATAACAGTAAAATTTTACTATAGCTGTCACAAAAATCTTCTAGGTATTTCTGCGGTACTATCTCATTCTGTTGTGTGTAATCCCCTAGTTGTTAATACCAATAAGTTGTATCTGGCGATTTATTGGGGTCTGACCCGCCAAATGGCTAACGACAATTCAAGCCTAGTTGTTACTCTGAGTTACATCTAAACGTTAAACATTCCTAGCTCTAAAATGTTAGAATAATGTCCCATTTTCCTGTCCTGATTGAGCCGGTAAAACAAACGATGATGCATGTTTACTTTTTAAAAATATTTTCTAAAATAAGACTTTTGAAAGGGATTTTAATGATTCTGAAATCTGACAGTTAGTCGTGAAGTCATAGACAAAAAACAAAACCGATGATCTTATGTCCCTTTTCAATTAAAAATTATAGAAAGTGACAGGACTAATTTTAGTTTAGTTTTAGTTGGGCGTATGCCGAATCGACACCAATGTAACACAATTAAATGAAAATTTTACGAAATTAGCGCCAATCTCAAAATAATAAAAGGTTTCTTTTTTATAAGCATAATTATGGAGAAAAGGCTCTCGCAGACATTCAGCCTCTCTGAACCGATTCGCTAAAATTGAGATAATTTTATTTTTATTATCAGAATATTACTCTGGCTCATAATATTTTTGATACAATTTATTGAAATAAAAAAATATAAAATACTTTTCTCTTTGTAAGAATTGATTCAATTTATTTTTTTATCATTAAAATGATCCTGGCTGAATAATAATTATGGAGACAGTAGAAATTAAAAAAAAATGGCATTGAAAATCGCACTAGTGCGGTAAAACGAGTTTACCGCACAGTTTACTGCCCTCGTAAATTCAATTTTTGAGCAAGGTAACGTTTTAAACTCTCGCGAGTCTACCCACGACCACGGCCTATGCGACTAGGTCGAAACGTCGGGAGTGTAAGTAAAAACAATGTTTTGTTGACCTTAGTAAATAATATATCGTGATTAGACCCGGTAGTACATATAAAAAATTTGAGCAAGGTATATTGAAAACAATCGAATCAATTGCTTTCTGCTAAGATAATTATTTATGAGATTAAAGAACACACACAGTTCATTTGTGAGTTTTCAAATTATCTTACAGTCAAATAAAATATCCAGTTAAATATCCAGCTAGAACTAATATTGTCTTTAAAAAACAATAATAAGTTTGTCATCACATAGCCCGGTAAAAAAAACACATAATAAGCTCTATAAAATTCTCATAGGATTTTATGAACGCGGATAAATAAACGGATACGACATTAATTTTATGAACGTGATAAATAAAAGAGCCTCCGCTGTTCCACGGCGAAGAGCGTTCGCGAGCGCGTCAAAGTAAACGCTCTCGAGAAACTCGCCTTTTTACACTTGCACAAGACTTACACTGGCGTCGATTCTAAAAAACAAATAACCACTATTATTAAAAAAACAAAAAACCCGACTGCATGACAAATTTAAAACTTTTGGCGCCAAAAATAGGCCATCTTGGTTTTTTTATAAATTTGATGTACCCAGTGTCACTCTCACTAGTATGACGAATCTAACGATACCTCTTTAGCTAAATCCATCAAGCCGTTTAGGCTGTAGAGCGTGCCAAAGAAATATACATACATACATACATACATACACTCGAAAAACATAACCCTCCTTCTAAAGCAGTCGGGTAAAAAACACGCTTCACACTTAAAGATACTTTTTTTTTTATTAGGTCTACAAAACTGGATACAACATCCAAAGAAAGATCATATAACATGGAACGCTTAAAAAATTATATGAAAAATTAAATGATAGATGTAGACACAACACGCAAAAAAGAAGTGAACATGAAAAAAATTGCTTTTTCTTAAGGTATCTGATAAAAGAAAGCGCTTATAAAGAAGAGTGGACAGCAAGATGACACAGTACAAACCGCAAGCTAGGAAACAACTGCCCATCATCTACACTACAATAAAGAAGAAGATATCAATTTTATTTCGGATGCCATTATAAATACGCACATACGATAAAGTGGAGAATGCTGACCAAGATTGGTTCTACACAGGGGACGTTGAACTTACTTATCTAAGATGCTAAGGAAACATACGAAGAAACTAGTAACATTCAAATCCGAAGCAATTTAAAATTTAAATTGATATTTTTTTACAGCCGAGATTTGAATTCGATAACTCCATACAATACAAATAACCTTACCCACTCCATCCGCTCCACTTTACTTTAACTCCAGCCCAAAAATGACAAAAAGTAGATTCTATGCCAGGTGGACTATGACCTGAGGAAGGTCGCTGGTGGTGGCTGGATGAGGAAAGCGGGTGATCGTGCGCTACGATCGAGGCCTACGTCCAGCAGTGGACTGCAATAGGCTGATTGATTGAGGTTCTACGTCTACAAGGCTAATAAATTGTCTTCAAAAACAACTAAAACGCTGTACACAAGATGACCTATTAAGTTCTCTCACAAAAGAAAAGGTACGTCCTATTAGGTAAGGTCGACCAAGAAAGTGGTTTACCATTTTTCATTCAATTTCCTAGTTATCGAAATTTTCAATAAGGTTTGTACTCGGTATCTGACAGATCGTTCTGCAAACGAAAATAATCTTTGTTGTTCTATAATTTGCAACTGACATTCAACCTTAGAGTGGTAAACCAATTTATTGGTCGACCTTACAATGAAAATAACTGGTTCACCCTCCAGTAGGAAAAAAACAGTGGGTGTCATATTATGAAGTCAGGTCATTCTTTTTCTGGGTTGAAAGGGTCGGAGGATCAACCCTCTGATTGCATAGTGAATTGTACGGTTAGAATTCATCTCCTAATGAACGGATTCCTTCGTTTACTAAAAAAAAATATGTAGTTTAAAAACAAAAAAAAAATTATCGTGTGGTTTGTAAACTTGCGAAATGGAAGACTGATACAAATATAAAAGTTTAAATATCTATGCTGACCTCATAAACTGTTTTAAAATTCTGCATTTATTAGAATCGACACCTTTGACTAAAAATTCGAGGGCTCCACTTGGCAGCAGCATAAATCTAAAAACTTCATTACTTACCGCAGTCGGTTTTTCAGTGGTTTTTCTCATTTTTCTCTCCGCTGAGTAGGCGGTGATGTTTACGATTTAAAAGGTTTTCGACATAAAATATTACGCTAGAGCGTTGCGGGCGGATGGGACTATGCCGCCGGAAACACATGCAGGGTCTGAATGTGGAGGAAACTGCCTTTGTGAAGGGAAATTTCTCGGTTCGTGGACTTTTTGACCCCAAGCACTGGCAATCCTTTCAAATCTACTTTATATTTAGAAAGATTCTGCGGGAAGAGGTTGTGTTACTCCCATTTAAGAAAGTAATTTATTAGGAACCAACCCTTGCAAATTGTGTACGAATAGTGTACGCTTCATTTGCAGTGGAGTCCAAGTATCTTTGGGTTTGAGTAATGTTACATTAATAGGATATTAGATACATTCAACGAGTTAATCTGTTGGATAAAGGCATTGCTACTGATTGGTTGATTGCATCTTTCGGTATGCGGCTATTCCCGAAGCTCTCTGCTACATGAATACTTTAATTGTTTATCCCAGCTATTAGTAGTGTGGTAGTATTCTATTTCTGATTTGTACTTTTTAGACCTACACTTGAAAAACTCTAACAGCAGAACTAGTCAAGTTTTTTCTTTCTTTCTAGTCGAGCAGGTCAAATTCAAATTCAAACTCAAGAATTATTTATTTCCATAGGATGTTATTACATCACTTAGACCCATCATTACATTTTTTTGGGTAAGTTCACTAACACAATGGCGGAATCTGTGGAGAAGAGCTCACCGAAGAAATTCCACAGTCGTCGCATCTTTTGCGTTTCCTTTTTTAAATAAAAAATTAAAATATCACTGTCATTGTCCTTCGTCTGCAACTGTCTAAAGACCACTGTATGCATTTTTTTTTAAATCCTCCACGTCGCCCTGCGTTATTTTAAAGTAACGAGGGCTATACCGAAAACTTAATTTGTAGTTAAATAATTATTTATCTCATATTTATTTGGTTTACTTCAATTACGTCACAGCAAAGGACACAAAATTATCACTATTCAAACATCCACGACACGTGATTGATATGAATTATACCAATTTGCTTTACGTGGTTTAACTACTAATATATCAAATTATAGATTAGATGAGACTATAGATTATCGTAATTTGAATACAAATAACTTGAACTTGAATTCGATGTTAGGCTGACAACCCTGTATTAATTGTTAGAAATACATAGAAATTATAAACCAACTAAAGCTTTGCTCGCTCACCCCTTTAATATTAAAAGCGTGACTATTACGAAAAGTCATTTGAAATAGAGATCCTGTTATTTTTAGTTATATTTTTTCTTTTTTCTTCCTAACTAATGGCGACACATCTTATTACGTATTTCGCCAGTGTCGAGTGATATTTGTAGGTTTAATATAATATATCCTTGGATGACTGTTCAGTGAATTGGGCTCAGTAATGTGATAGTACAATTACTGAAGCCACCACGAGCCCTCTTGGCATCATCTAAAAATGTCAGCAAAGTGTAAGCGATTCAATTGTTCCTTTAAAGTTTATAGTCCCGAAACATTCACTGGATACACTATCGAAATTATACACTAAACACTTCACTAAACTAAAATAAAAAAATAAAACCAAAACACGTCCGCCATTGTCAGATGCTGACCAACAACCCAGTTATAATTTTATTTTAAATAAAAAAGTATTAGTATATTCCAAAACAAATAAGTCTAACGAAAAGAAAAAGTTTGTATAACCATCTTATTGCGTCGGGCGTTGAAAAGTATAAAATTAACATTTCCGTAGTCAAAATCGTACAAATTAAGTAATAAAACATCTTGGCATGAATGTTTGATCTTCGTATAACTGTTAAATGCGTTTGGTTCGCATAATATTTGTTATGTAAATATGTATATCTTGGGCAGTGTTTGTTTTTGTTCATAAGATAAACAAATAATCAGTTTGCAATCCTTACTACATAACAGATCTCGGTCACAAATGAATGAGTGTGATCGGATTACTAATAAGACTAATTCCAAATAACAAAGCTAATTACATGGGAGTTGGGGGAAACATTGGCAACACAATGTAATTTAGCGTAGCCGCAAAATAATTACGTGATATTTTCAGGCGGCCAACCGTCCCGTATTCTGCGGGACCGTCCCGTAATGTTAGATGTAATCCCGCTTTGAAATAATTAGTAAAAATAGTCCCTTGAATCGTTGGGAGCGTCCCGTCCCGCATGTCCCGCATGGCTATTTTACAACCAGCGAAAGAGTATTTTCTTTGATGAATGCTCTGTGGACGTCCGAAAAGTCGTCTCTAAAAGTGAAAACACTACAAGTTAATATAATTAATATGGACAGTTGCGAAGATTTTGATGACATACTCAATAAAAAACCTGAACTTTGTTTCACTCTAGTGATAAAAATTATTTTAAAAATAAATGACTTTTGCAAGTTTTGTGTTTTTATATAACTTCATACTTCGACTTCACCCCAAACCCAATCTATCCACAAAAAGTCCCGCATTCAATTTTTAGATAGTGAAAATAAGTGATTACAGTTGAACATTTCTGGGTTATAACTTCAAGACTCTCTATTTGAAGAAAACATGAGACTTGAGCCCCTTGGTGGGGCTTAATTGAAGAAATTACTAATGAATGGAATAAAGAGAGGGGAGGGAGAAGAAGAAAGTTTAGATTTGACATTTTGAACTTTTGCGCTAAGAAACCATGTTTTTTTTTTCAAGCTAGTTTTTTTTAGGGTTCCGTGGTCAAAACGGAACCCACCCTTATAGTTTCGCCATCCATGTCCGTCTGTCCGTCTGTCTGTCCGTCCGTGGCTTAGCTCAGAGACTCTTAGTAGTAGAAGGCTGTAATTTTAAACTGTAAGAAAAACATTCTTAGGGTTCCTCTAGTATACGTGAAGTGAGGGTTATTTTTTACATTCACAACTACCTTATAGCGTGAGGTATCGTTGGATAGGTTTTTTAAAAATAATGGGGGTTTGCGAAAACCATTTTTCGATTCTAATGTACGTTTCAGAAATATTTCGTTTTAAAGTGCTTATTTTTGTTAGAGTCAAGTGTCCCCCCTACCAGCGTAACCATCGTATTTGGAAATGTGAAAAAATTCACGGTAGTAGATGATGAATTTAAAAGGAAAATTATTAACAGTAGGCTTTACAGGTTATCGAATAATAGACCAACTTATAACATGTACTTATGCAAGTAAGAAATTCGGTAATACAATATCATAGAAAAATATTTTCATGAATGTAAACTGTCTTAAACATGTATCCAAGTAGTATTCGACACATGCTTGGCCGGTATTTAATTTATTTTCGACTCTGTCGGCTTCTTGCTTGCGTTTTTGTAAAATCTTTATTTTTCGACGCCATTCATGTACCGCATTTACATCAACATTTTTTTTTATTCGCAGTCAAAAATCTCCTCATTACAGAAAGTACTCATTCATTTGTTAATTTATTTAGAATTGTGACAATGTTGTTGAAAATTTATTAATTACATCCTGTACACATGCAAGCCTAAACTAAGGCTGTCGCATACATAGTTAGGCTGTATTCACACGTGCAGTAATCACAGGGAACATAAATCAGAGCTGATAACATTCAGTCGTCGCGTCGCGTCGCCAATCACAATACACCTTTTGTGTTATACGCCTAACATTAGGTAGTCACATGGCCAAATAGTAGCGATATATTGTTGGGCTAGTCTGTACTTGGGAGCAATAACCCTAATATACAGGATGTTAAATCAGAACACTATTAGATTTTAAGTAAATTGTAGTCTTTGGCTTACAGAATGTTAAGCCAATAATTTTCTCTAACGTGGTTTTTAGTATGTGCTCTAATCTAACTAAAGCTCCACTTACCCCTCTGAGGATACCAGCATGAATTTATGTAGTAATGTGTCTTTTTATTTTGCAATAGTGACAACAAAACTTTAAAATCAAGCGCAGAATAAATAAATGGTTCTAGCAAAAGTTCCGTTTAAACTTCTGCCTCAGTTTTCTCAGTTACTTTCCAAGACAAATGAAACTTCGAAACACAGGCAGCTCTCTAACCCAAACCCACTTTACCTCAACAGAAAACAATGCAAAGTTACACTTTACATTGAAATAAACGCCTCTCCAATTTCCTGTCCCTCACTGACCACGAGAGCAAACAGCCAAATTACACTTTGCTCCCTATAATATACGCTGTTGCCAGATCCCTTTTGTAAGAGGCCGTCGCGTTAGCAACGGGATTCCATACTAAGAAAAACCGGGTGGTATTTTTATATCAATTTCGAAAATGTTTATACGTCAAAAAATATGCGTTTATGTCTGCAGGTAAAAATTAAAAGGGTATTTGTGAATTCCGCCAATTTACGGGAAAAGATATTTTATTTTTTTCTAGTAAATAAAAACTCGAAAAAATAATTCCTGCCTTTTTTTTTCTTTTTCCTTTTTTTAATTACTTTTTTGGTTCATAATCTTAGTTTCGCATTTAACGTTTTAACTAAATAACGCAAACCCTAAACTGATAAACTTTTAAACAAAATTTCATATCAATATTCAAAAACAAACTAACATCATTTAATGAAACGTTCAAAATCGTAACTGTAACGAAAAGATTCAAAATATTTGTACGTAGGCTCTTAACCTTCTGATCACAAACAAATATTTCTAGCTAAGAGACACCATTATTAAAGATTCTAGGAATCATTTCATTTCAGCAGCGAGCGACTCGTTAGTAATATCAAACCAACAAAGACGTCTACGATATTATCCTACGCTTAGAAAGATCATTGACCGAACTAGTTGACCTCTAGTATTCGGTGTGAGTACAAGTTAATCCCTGTTACCTGCCAGGCTAGCATGGCCAACCGAAGCAGTAATTATGACGTCACCAGTTAACAGTTCCGTCTCCACTCTAAAAGCTCGAGGGGCACAAGACTAGGGCCCTAGGGACCTCTAAAAGTCATAAATAAAAAGTTTGTAGAAGGTCATGACCGATCACTATGAAGTAAAAAATATGGTCATCATCACATTAACACGTGGTGACAATAATACCTTACCTATAATTCGTAAGTAGAGTTCGTCGGAATGCGAATTGAAATGATAATATTATAATATCAATTATTATTTCTATAGGCCTTTTCTTTTTCTCTATTTACGCTGAACAATAAAGTAGACTAAAAATTTAAATTCGGGAGTCTGTCTGTCCGTCTCTTCGACTATCATGATTGATCTGCTGAACTTTGGTACCTACCAAAACATCGCAAACAGTAATGCGTGTTGAGCTACTAGTTCACTAAATAAAGGTTAATTCTGATGTCTTCATTAATTTTTTTAGTGTTTCCTGTACATTACTTAATGTATGTATGTATCGTAGATTAAATTTGTCATTTAAATGTATACTTTAGGAGCAAAGCTAGCAAAGGTGTAATAATTACGCGCTTAAGTTGGCTACGCTACAAAGAAACGTAACATAACATACAGGATAACGCTGCCTGGTCCATTGCGTAAGCTTTTTGTAGTTCAATATTGGAATACCTTACCTAGGCTTCAGCCAGCAACTGATCCTTTGCTGTGAGTAAGCATGCAGGGACGTCGTGTTCTAATTTCAAACTTTATCATAGGTAGTGAAGTGAGAGTTGGTTCTTGAATACTGTCAGAGATCAGGCAGGCATCAGATCATTAGTAGAATATAACATTAATTTTAATACTAATTGAATTAAACTTTTAATTTATATTATGGAGTTCAGTACGAAACCCTGATTGTGCGAGTCCATCTCGTTCTTAACCTTCTTTTTTATTCTTGAATTGCCTTTGAAACAGCCCTGCCAGCAGTCCCAGCTAAGCTATATTGTCTACAGCCGGGCGGAACACGGCACCACGTGCGAATAACGCCCGGCGACGACAGCCCGCGAACGCTGAAAACTGCTAATTGCGCCAACAAACACGCCTCCTGAATATAATATCCACTAGATTTTGTATCTAAAAATATGAAAGTGCACTGGAATTTGTATAAGAGTGATAAACTCAAAACGCTAGTCAAATTAATCATAAAGTTTGTAGGTATTTTTCTATAATACTTAATAAGCGTCCCAAATCCGTGTCTTATTTTTTTTATTTATTTCTACATGCGATAATAAACTTTCCAATAAAATTAATAGACTCAATCAGCACTAAAAAAATGTTTTCGACCGTGTGTGCTGCCAAAAACAATTTCTTGTTATTTGTAGATGGTTCGTAGTTACTTTATTGCGCTCTTCCGATACAGACAAAACACATAGCAATATATTGCTACGCCACGACCGTAGCATGGCTGTGCCGCCGCCGCCGCCGTAGCAGACCGTACAAAAAATGCATTTTTAATACTAATTAGGTACTTACCACTATTGCCCCTGCCTTCTATAGGAGTTTAATTCTTTGAATTAATAAAAACCACGACATATTATAAAAAATAAATTGTAAGGTCGACGACCTGGTGAGAATGGTTGGATTTAAAAAAAAATTACATCAACATACTAGAATACATTCATACTAGAATCAGTTCCTTTACTTGGGCGTTAACTGAAAATAACATTTTAAAAAGTATCATTAAGATAGCATCCAACACAAAAAAAAACAAATCCAACGTTGTTTATCTACAATAGTATAGCCGTTTTAACAGCATTTCGTATAACAACAGTTCTTTCACGGGCGCCCTTGAAAGCTCGGGAAAGTTCTATTAAGGCACGTACGATTCACGACATAAAGCGAGAGGATCGTTTATGACGGAATCACAAATGCATTTTTCGTGTCCTGAAAAAGTGCTGTCGCAGAAACGCCCGCCCCTCGGGCTTTCGACAACACCGATCTGCGAGACTCACAGCTTTCAAGGACAGCGTACCAATAAATAATTTATAAAAATAAGTCGCTCCCTCCCACATGGAAGACGCGAAGTTGAACCCCACTACCATACCAATAGTTTGACATTTTCAAATTCATTGTATATGTTTCGAAGCTCTTACATCGTGAGTAAACCAACACACTCCACACATACACCCGTACTCTCCTGGGAAATTGTACAGTTATTTGTGAAGTCGACCAAACCGCACAAGGCCAGCGTGGTCGACTAAAAGATCGCCTGCATTCGGGGCAGGCTTTTAAGTTCTTGATGATTGTATAGATAGACATTCGTCGATGGTCGACTGGGGGGGGGTACTATTGGAAGATTCAAAGTCAAAGTCAAATTAATTTATTTTCATAGGATGTTATTACATCACTTAGATCCGTCATTACATTTTTTTGGGTGAGTTCACTTCATTCCGGGTTACTAGTGCCGCGGTTCGTACTAATGTACTCGTATATCTTACTTATAAGGAAATTAAGTACTCGTATTTGTCACTCTTACGATAAACAAAAACATCAATAAGAAAACATTAGAGAACTGGGCATTCGTGCGAGGAAATTCAAGATTAAAAAAAATATATAAATATTATATCCATTGCATTTAATTTACTGATTTTTATATTACACGTCTTCTGTGTTGTGATGTCCTGCAAATAAATATTTCTAATTCTGATATTTTTCGTTCTTCCCGCTAGGTCTTTTAGGTCCCTATTTCTGCATATAAACACATAATAAAGTGCATGTTAAGTTAAAACTTCTCGAGAAATATTCTTGTCGTGGAACTACTCGGGACTGTCAAGTTCTGTACTGCCAATGAATGAACCCACGACACACATTTATGGAGCAAAATAACAACACAATCGTACACCAATCTATGTGACCATGTGTCCACAGGTACGTAAGTAAGTTTCTTGGATATTTTCCACAATCGATCTCGTGTCGACTTGTCGTAGCGAAGTTTTTCTGTCAATACAACACTGAAGCAATCACACTACACGAAAACAAGATTTCTTCGAGGATTTTTGTTGTTTGCTGTTTTCATTTGTGTTGAATAAAACGTACTACTTATCGATCATGAAATGTATGATTTAACGAATTAAGTATATCTTTAATACGCTGATGTATATACGAGTATAATATATTTTGCCACCTTCAATTAAAAAAAATGATTTTTTGACATAATATTTTCGAGATCAGAATTTAAAAATATTCTTAATTTCTTAAATAATAACAAAAAAACTCTAATGTTTATGTATGTGAAGTGAAAAAATCCCAATGGATATGTGTAGACTTAGTGCTCGCATCTAACTCGTTTAGCCTTACAGATTTAGTATCGAACGGGACGCCCCCTACCAGGTGGACTGATGACCTGAGGAAGGTCGCTGGCTGGATGAGGAAAACGGGTGATCGTGCGCTTTGGCGTGCCCTTGGGGAGGCCTACGTCCAGCAGTGGACTGAAATAGGCCGATTGATTGATTGGTCGCAAACGTAAAAGGTCTATAGTAGCAACTCGTCTAAATCTCAGGTGGTCTATAATATTATTTTGTGTATTTTGTAGCCGGTCTAAAGGGGTGTTTTGTCTAAGTTGCAAGTAGTCTAAAATAATATTATGTCTATTTTGTACCCAGTCTAAAGGGTCCGAAGATGTGACTAAATACAGAGTCTTATTCAAATTACTTTTCTGTATTTAGTTTAGGTCGCACTTGGACGGTAAATTAGTCAGTACTAATAACGGCAACAGCAATATTATTACATAATTAGCATCCGATTTTAAAAGAAGTGAGCATCGCGCTGTAAATAATCAGGTTTCTTAAACTTCTGTCGGTTAATAGCCTAACGAAGTAAGAATGTCTTAATGAGAACCACTAACTAACGGTCACTCATCTGCATGAGCTGGTTGGATCCGCATTAATGGCAAATGGCAAAACCAAAACACTATTTATACTTACATTAGTAAAGCGCAGTTTATAGATATCAGGAAGCCGTTTCACAAAATTACTTTACTAAGTACAATTTTATGTTCGTTGCGTATTGATTTGGCTTTAACTACTTATAAACTATTATCTTTTTATCATATTCACTACGCAATGTACATCGAATCGTACTGTAGCTTCGCAAAGCTAGGCAGACGAGGAGTACTAAATATGCGTTGAAATTACGCCTGCTTTGCTGGATCGATTTCACGCCGTCAACTAGGGAGAGCTGCAATTAGAACACTAATTAGGTAGATAGTGAATATGGATCATGTTTAACCAGTTTAAAATTAGAATAAATCAAAGCTTGGCTTGTTTTCACGGATGTTCACCTCTTGCCCAGCAGTGGACGTCTTTAACCTAAGATGAATGAATGATGAGGCTTGTTTGTGGTTTCGTAGACGGCCGAAGCGGTTTTAATCGGTAATTTTTAGCTACTTCTCTAAGCACATTCATGAAAAGTTAACCAAACATTTTTTTTTTAATTAGACTCGTGAAAGAACCGTAAGAAATATTTTGGCAAAACAAAAGACAGTAATAATAAGACTTTTTAGGTAAGCCCGGACGTGCTTTCTCGCTCATACCTTAATAAAAGGAAAACGTTCTGAACTAAGTAACGTTGGACGAAGGTTAAAATACCCAGCAAAGTTTCCACGAACACATTTAAGTCCTTTTAAACAAAAGTTCCTTTTTATCACAGTCTCGAATGTTTGTAGAAGCGTTCACTTGACGACAGAAGATTATCAAGTTACTGTCCTCGCTTAATCTGCTTTATTTCTTTCTTTATCGTGCGAGTAGAAGGTCGACAACTGACCTCACAAACCCTAGTATTAGTGGTAAAGAACTGCTGCTTCGGAACATACACATGCCGACAAAGTAAATTTAATTTTGTGAACTGACTGTTTGTTTATATTGTCGCTAAATAAGCGCCCTATTTATAGTTTAATTTACTTATCATTTTTCGGGAGAGTTGTATCACTTTCGACGAGTAGTAAACTATTATAGTATTTTAGCGCACTAAGAGGACAATGGCCACGATTCACACAGTCGTGGTCTAATCCTAATTTTGAAATCCAGCAGTCCTTTTCGTTTTTATGACTAATAAAAGAGAGGAGATGAATTCAGATGAACGAATGATACTATATTGAATGATTGACAACCTAAAATAAAGATTAAGAGATTTTTAAGTCGCATGTTTTACGTGCTCTCTAAAATTGTGCAATCGACGCGGCCATGAAGTTCAAATTCGATGTTTGACAGCTCTTATATTAGAATGGCCTTCGACAGTCCCTTTTTAATCTTCAATAGGTAGTACGGACGAACTTAAATTAAGAATTAGAGCATGACAGTGAGAATTAGCCTCATTAACATTACTTTGACTTATTTACCTGTGTTGTTTTCATACAACAAATGTGGAATCACGCGATTAAGTAAAAGTTTTGAATTACGTAAAACTTAAGCAATGTAGGTAGGTACTGCCTTTCCGAAATCACCCTTCAGGCTATTCTGTAAGTTCTATTTACCATAGAAAGAAAAAAAGAAAACATTTATTTTGGACACAAATCACAACATTAAGTAGTTACTATGGTACAGAAGGGACCTTTTACTATTCCACTTGACTGTCCTTTCGTTGTCTTAGTGTAAACTCATTTAAAGCTCGAATGGACAAAGTACCGTAAACTGTTACTTGAACTCTCTTTACTTAGGTAAATTGCTAAAACGGTATAACTCAAACTTTTGAAGGGTTGGCGTTCTTGATTAAAAAAGGGTGAGTACTCACCGGATAGATGAAAGATAGAGGTTTGGTACTTTTGAAGCAGATTTTGAGGATCGAATTGTTATTTTAAGTGTAACAGTTATACAATAATGTCAAACTGATATGTAATTACGCGAAAACTTAGAACTTTTTAAAATTTCTATTACTTATTATACATGGTATATAGCATCCACTAAATTTTACTCCAGGTCATTTGCAGTACAAGCCCAATTTTTTTGTCGTGTGTTGGTCTATGTTCCTTGCGGAAAGTTTTTCTGTTTCAATGACTGGACTCTCCGTTTTCCGCTTTACGGGTATTTTCATAACACTCTGTATAGGATAGGTGGTTGGTAAACAGATGATTACATTGCGAGACAATTTTGTATAACCAGTAGGTATAACTAATTACTATGTCTAAATATAACAATCTTTAATCCAAATTACGATAATAATCATATTATAAGCTCATAACACTTCCCTACCGAGGGGATTAAGCCTACCCTGATATAGAGGATCAAGTATTAGTTGTTTTTGAAACTTTTTTGAATTAACAGTAGGTTTTATAGGTTTTCTCGTGACAACGAACTAATAAATTTTTAAAACGCTTTTTTTAATGATGGGATTCAAACCCCAACCTCCGTGAAGGCAGACCCTAGACTCTACACTCTAACGACCAAAAGACGCAATATCTACATCACCTACATTAATTCAAGCAAATTTATTTTATCCGTACTATTTCATTCAACGAAATCCCATCTATTATTCACGCCTGCAGGTAAAAACCAACAAATCCATTAAAATCCTTTATAAATTACTTACAAAATAAATAAATCTGTTCACAAACTTGGAGAAACTTTTCTACAGTCAATTTTAATTCTGAGGCAAAATTTTCAACACCGATAGAATAATGCTCGGTCCGTTGTTGAGCACTCCGGCTCCTGCTACTGAGGGAAACTTTCCTTGGCAAGACGAGAAATTATTTACAATTAACTTGGCGCAATTAAAATGCTGTAATTAAATAGTTTCAGCTGAAGGAAGCAGTGGATGTTTAAAGAAAGTTTTCTGTCCAAGCGCAGTGTCGTTTTACTACCGCTACGATTTTGCTACGGCGTAGCAAATGTAGCAATGAGCGTATTTATTACTATGGCTCGACTTTGATACGGCTGCTTTCTTCCAAGCGGTTTGGCGTTACTACGTCTCGACTTTGCTACGGCGTAGCATTGAGTGTAGCTGCTTTCTGCCAAGCGGTTTAATGTTACTAAGGCTTGACTTAGCTACGGCATAGCACTGAGCGTAGCTGCTTTCTGCCAAGCGGTTTAATGTTACTACGGCTCGACTTATCTACGGCATAGTACTGAGCGTAGCTGCTTTCTGCCAAGCGGTTTGGTGTTGCTACGTCTCGATTTTGCTACGGCGCGGCGTAGCATTGAGTGTAGCTGCTTTCAGCCAAGCGGTTTGATGTTAAAATAGCTCATTTTTGCTACGGCGTAGCAATGATCATAGCTACTTTCTGTCCAAGCCTGTTCCAGCACAGTTTACTTGGCTACAGCGTAACAGTTTAGTATAAATGTGTGAGATTGCTTAAAAAGATATGAGCGCTGTCCGTGAATTCGACAGTACTCGTATGTATACTCACTACCAGTGTTGGGCAAAATTTATTTGAAATACAAATAACAAAATAATTCATCAACGGCCCGTTACATTACCTGGGCTGATTGATAACTGGCCGAAACGACGAACTTAAAAAAATGATACGCAAAAAAAAATACTACATTATATTTTGGCATCTTTTTGAAAATAGAACGCCAAATTTGAATTTAATCGAACTGGTGGAATTTGTTTGATAGGACGTAGAACTTTCTCTGTCGTAAATTTTCTTAACAATGGAAAGAAACGAAATTCGTGCGGTGATAAAGTTTTACGTTTTAAAACAGAAAACAGCAACCCAGATTAAAACCAAGCTAGACAGTGTTTTAGGTAATTCTGCTCCTGCATTGAGTACAATTCACACCTGGGTAACTGATTTTAAACGTGGAAGACAGAGCTGCGAAGACGCCCACAGGTCTGGCCGTCCAAATGAAGTCACGAATCCGGACATGATCAAAAAAATTCACAAAATTGTATTGAATGATCGGCGCTTGAAGTTGCGAGAGATAGCAGAGATGGTGAGCATTTCATCTGAACGCGTTTTTAATATTTTGCACCAACATTTGGGAATGAAAAAGCTTTGCGCGCGATGGGTGCCTCTGTTGACCAAAAGCAACGTCGAGTGGACGATTCATCGGAGTGTTTGGCGCTGTTTAACCGAGATCCTAACGAGTTTTCGCGGCGTTATGTAACAGTCGATGAAACCTGGATACATCATTATACTCCCGAGACAAAAGAACAATCTAAGCAGTGGACTGAGAGCGGAAGACCTGCGCCGAAGAAAGCAAAAATGGTTTTGTCGGCCAGGAAAGTGATGGCGACTGTTTTTTGGGATTCTCGAGGGATTATTTTAGTGGATTATCTGCAAAAAGGAAAAACAATAAATGGAGAGTACTACGCAAGCTTGCTGCAAAAATTAAGTGAAGAAATCCAGAAAAAACGACCACATTTGGCCAAGAAAAAAGTTTTGTTCCACCATGACAACGCACGTCAATGGTTGCAGTCGCCAAACTCCATGAATTGCGGTTCGAATTGCTACCGCATCCACCCTATTCCCCGGATCTGGCCCCGTGTGACTTCCACTTATTCCCAAACCTGAAGAAATGGTTAGGTGGCCAGAGATTTTCATCAAATGAAGAAGTCATTGTTGCCGTGGACGAGTATTTTGAGGGGTTGCAGAAAACATTTTATCAAACTGGTGTAACGGCATTGGAGAAGCGCTGGACTAAATGCATCGAGGTAGAAGGAATCAGGTTATCAATCAGCCCTCGTACAGTCCACTGCTGGACTAAGAGCCTCCTCCACACAAGTGGAGGGTTTTGCCATAATCTCCACGCTTGGCAGGCGGGTTGGAGATCGCAGATTAAAAGGTTGCTGTATCAGAGAGCGCTGCTGCCCGTTCCCTGTTCAATGCGTGGTCCCTAAGTCGCCTCTTACGACACCCACGGGAAGAGTAAGGGTTGGTGACAAATGTATTCTACTCTGCCGTCACCACATGGCGTCACAAAATAATTATTTGAAATAATCTATTTCAAATAATAGTATTTTCAAATACATTCAATTGTAAATACTTTATTTCAAATAAATTTATTTCAAATAATTATTTTGTATTTTGTAATTGAAATAAATTTAGGATGAGCAATTGATATTTGTGAAGTTATCTTAGTATTAAGTTATTTTTATTTGTTGGAGTTTAAATATTTCAACGAATATTATAATTTGTATTATGTACATATTTTATGTAATCCACTAACTTTATGATTCGATGGGCTATTGAGTTGAAAAGGTGAGCGCATAATCACGTGAAACACACAAACACGACGCGACAATTAATATTGCATGCAAAGTTATTTGTTATTATTATTACACACTCTTTGATCGTGTGATATATTTAAAGTGCTGGCTTCTGTACTTGCATCGAAATGTTGATATTAATATGGATCTTCTTAGGATTTTTAATTTCGCTAAGCGGGGAGTGCCCCGCATTTCCGCTATTGTTTTATTTTTTCTCGCAAGATATTTTGTGCGAACTACAAATGTGGCAAAGTCGCGCATGTACGCTTTGCAACTTTCGCGATGGCAAATTACGCGATTTCTCCTGTTATTTGTAATAAATCTCTGGATTTGAAGCATATCCACTTTCTTCCTTTGCCTCTAGGTATCTAATTCCGACCTCTGATGATCATGCGTAATTGTTTATGTAATTATATCAAACTTTTTAAATACTTTACTTGTAATTGTAAAGTATTTGATCAATTACAAATAACAAATAATGTATTTGAAATTTAAAAAAAAAGATTATTTGAAATAAAGTAATTCTCAAATAAATCAATTACAAATAACGTTATTTGAAATAAAAAATATTTAATTACGCCCAACACTGCTCACTACTCACTATATAGTACTCGGTAGCGCGCGGGGACTACTGTTGAATACGCTAATTAATGTAACTACGAGGACGGGAAACAAACGTATAAGGTAATTTGATAAGTTTTATGAATGAAATAGAGCATCCTCCAATAGTTATTGTTATTTTATAAAATATCCGTTTATCACACCTCAATACATGAGTTGTGTTTCGCTTAGGAAGGGCCTGTAGATATGCGATCTGAAATTTCTTAGTGAATAAAAACCACACTAATATTACCTATATAAATATGAAAATATATTTGGATGTTTAGATGTTTGGATGTTTGTTCCGCTTTCATGCCTTATCTACTGGATAGATTTGGATGAAATTAGGAATAGAGACAGTTTGTACTCTGGAATTACACATATGATACTTTTACCGGAAATAGTCGTATTCCCACGGGAAAACCTTAAATAACGCGGGCGTAGCCGCGGGCGGGCCGCTAGTCCATTATAAATGTAATGGGAGAGGAAACAGTGTAAATTTTTTGTTGATACAATTATTCAAGGAACTGAATTACTGGAAAAGATACCTACGTACTTGCTACATAGAATATGTAGATAGGTAAGATAGACAGACGCGACCACGCGTCTCAAGACAGCTGGTGACAATCTACCGCGTGACGAGCCGTGAAATTGCTTCCCGCTTTGTCGTCTATCTGGTACCTGTTTCCAATATCATTTAGGTTAGGCATTGTACCTTTACCTGTTCGGTACCAATTAATACCATAATCGTAAACTTTACATATTGAAGAGTTCAAGTCCAAGTTGTTTCTAAGTGCAAGACTGTTTCAAAATGTTTGGTAGCATTATTCGATACAGGATTTTTAAAGATTTATTGTGAAAGTACAATCGCCATTTATTATTAATTCAATATTCAGTGTAAGAATTTGCAAGACTTGTTAGCCTTGAGACGTAGCTCATCCGACTGAGACGAATACACACTACTGTGACATTTTATACTTTGGAATAAATTATTTTGTAATGGTTTTTTTTTTTGCTTTGAAGTGTACATATTTACATATTTTTTCGATATGCAATAAATGTCATAATTTAAGGCGACTGTGCCACCACGTTTTTGACCTTATAGATTACAATACAATACAATTCTAATAAATTACATACACACATACATACAACATAATATTATTTCTAAGCTTATTATTTGTAAGCTAGAAGTGTTGACTTGAAGAAGGCAGAAAAACCTCCGAGAAGCAAACCATTAGCGATGAAGCTAGAGCACCTTCTTTTTCATATTTTCAATTTCAAACAATTTCCGTGCCCATAAATTTTCCCAATCCTGCCCCCAATATAAAGAGTGGAGGAGAGATTACTGATGTATGGTAGCTATTATGGTTTCAACACCTGACACTATGTCCTGTATATTATCTTCTCTTCTTCATTGCGTGGGTTATAAGGACGACAACTGACCTCACAAGTCCTGCGGGACCCATGCCATGGCTTAACGTGCCTTCCAAAGCACGGAATCATCTTTCTTTTCGGACAATCAGGAGATTCAACCTGCAATGTCCTAACGAAACTGGGAAAAATCTCATAAAGAAATTGTTTGTGTGACAGTGCCCTACCAGATTCGAACCTGGTACCTACGTAATGAGAGTTTTTTTTTAGTTTTACGTGTTGAGGATCGAACCTGCTTCTCCCGGACAGAAGGCAGCGACTATAGCCACTATACCACCCACGCTCTAAGTAAGATATAAAGTAACTATTTAACATTCTGTGATCAAAGTTTACACACTAATTCAGGTAGTCCATTCACGTGCAACTGTGATGATTAATTTCCCGATGTTTACAGGATCAATTTGGTTTGACTATCTCTATTTACTTGACGGGGCGAAGCAAACACTCACACGGTTGCTGTGTTTACGTAGATAAGTAGATAACGTTAATTTGTATAGATATACACCCAAACTTAGATTCTACATCTTGTCGAAACGAAACGGCTGGAAAAACTATATTTTAACCATGAAAAGTATATATGCTTTGACATGCTTTTGTAAGACTGGCTCCAGCAGCATGCGAACTGGTACCTTGGCGGTGACATGTCACTTATGTATAGGTTGGTAACCTAACCTAACTAGATACCTACCTGCATATACACAAAGTAAATGAAGATGTTTTTATTCTTACATTCATTGTGTTTTGTTGTTCATATTTCATATAACCAATACAAAGATATAGATATATTTGTAATATTAGAATATTGAGTGAAATATTTCACGTGCATAGTTTACTTTGTTATTCAGATAGCGATCCAGCTTCGACCCCGCATGATAGCCTACATTGGTTGCTGCGCTGGAAATCATCGGCTCAAAATTGCAACTTCATCAAATTCTCCTTACGTCCGCAAAGCCGGCTTAAGCCGCTGAACGCTCAATTTATCCATCAAACCGCTCACGCGTCTAGTTTCAGATACACATTAAGCCGAAGCCCGACGTTGAGACTTAAGCGCAGTATTACTGAGAACTGCACTATCTCTCCTGCACAGCGTGCATCCAAGATTCGGGGCAGGGGCGCATCAGTTGAGGTGATAATGAACACTCATTAAATACAATTTTCAATAGTTTCAAAACTCAAAAGTTTACAAAAGAAAACTGTGTACAAAAAATTGCAGAATAGTCCATGGAGCTTTCTATGCTGTTAATTCTGAACATAGCTTCGCTATTTATTTCTTTTTGCCAAACTATCTCTGTCTAGTCGAGCTGACAACTAGTTAGACTGTGAGTTAGACTGACCACTAGTTTATGACATAGGTACTTATACGAAATAATAATAATCATCATCATTTCAGCCGAAAGACGCGTCTACTACTGGACAAAGGATCTCCACAATCACCAGCCCTGCAAGATAATAATTATATAATTCTACAAGTAGGCGGTGTCATAGGGTGGGCATATGTGGGTAAAAATACTGACGCGTTATATGAACACCTCCTAATTAGAATTCCACGCATCGGGGATACCATGGAAACACAATTTTATGTCCCCAATCACAGTCAAGGTACTCGTGCTTGCCCTGATACTACTGGAAACATAGGAACTCCTTGGCAAAGAAGTTTTTATTCTGAGAATGGAAAGAACACAAAAAAATATTAAAGGTTTTTCATTTTGTCAGTCAATCAAGATTGACATTATATGGATCTCCATCTCCAAGATTTTTCCATCTTACATTTATACCAAAAAAAATATGCGACCTTAGATAAATGAAAGGCTCGCGCGTTTCATTTATCTAAGTATGCGATCTTGATTATGATTCTGTATTTTATATAATTATATTTTTAATTCAGGCAGGTAGCATTATTTATTAATCTCCTGGGCTTGTAAGTTTTCAAGGCTTGTAATTTATGAAGTAAAAAACACTGTTATTTTCACTGAATGTTAGCAATTTATTCATAAATAGAAGCTTTGCTGCCTTAATCCCTACCTGGCTTAAACCGCTCTATCAAGAAACGCCAACACGCCGGCTACGCAGATACTAGAATTAGAGAGCTTACTAAGTTTGCAATTTAGTCTAGAGTCACGTATTCTTATTTACTTATCCACCTACACGTTTTCTTTATCTGATTATTTCGCTCATTTACGAGGAACTTTGAAAGCGAGTCGGATTAACTTTTATTTCCACTTCTCGTGGCCTCGATCCTCTCAGTCCATCTGTTTTGATCTTTATCGTCGTCATAGAAATATTTTCGGCAGACTCAAACATAAAGTGCATATTAAAGTATATATAAATTTATTTATTGCTTTATAAAACGACCCAGATAGTCAGGTCAATCAATCAATCAGCATATTGCAGTCCACTGCTGGACGTAGGCCTCTCCGAGAGCACGCCAAAGCGCACGATCACCCGCTTTCCTCATCTAGCGACCTTCCTCAGGTCATCAGTCCACCTGGCAGGGGGGCGTCTCGCACTACGTTTCCCGAGACGTGGTCTTCATTCGAGATCTCGTCTGCTCCAACGCTCATCGGTTCTGCGACAGACTGCGGTTCTGTGGTAGTCAGGTACTTACTTTCATATGATCGCCACCTTTAGGTTCATAATTGCATTCACACATCGATGTCATAAGCACAGTTTATTGGTATTTTATTTATAATCTCATTTTTTTTTTAAATAAAACATATCTTTCGCCATGTGTTTTGCGTTGCTCATCGTGGCGCGTCTCCATAATTAAGATCATTGTAAGTATAACTATAAATAGGTATATTATAGGTATACGTGCCGACGAAAGTTAAAAAAAGTCGAAGCATTGGTAAATAAACAAAAAATTTAAATTAATATATATTAATTTAAATTTTTTGTTATATATATATATATATATTTTGGACATTAAAATTTCTTTATTCTGTAAATAAATTGTTGCTACTTTTTTCGGCAAATCAGGACATTACACTACAGTATCGCTTGAAGATCAAAGGACAGTGCTGCAGATTGGTACGTCAACACTTGCTTGCCTTGCCAACAGTCTTAGAAAAAGTTCGCGAAAAGCGTCCTCGAAGCAAGTGGTTGAACGATTCCTTCATTGTACGGATGTAGGCTGAGGAGATAAACAACGTTCTTGCAATTCGATTCACAGCAAGTTTATTAACCGTGTAAAAAGAAACACACACAAGTCACAAAAAATACAGAATCGACATTCAATTCTTAGAGAACGAACAGAGCGAGAGAAAAGATACAAGTGTTGCTGTATCTAAAAACTTAAAGCTATTTATTGGTGTTGCCAACAGTGGTTTCAGCGAATGCAAAAATGCACTTATTTCGAGGGAATATACTTTGAAAAACAATAAATGTATCGTAAGTCTTATATCTAGTCTTATTTATCAGAATCCAGTAACTTTCAGTATGCCGTAAGTAATAGGTAGATAAATGTTTCGCCCGTAGTCCTAGCCGTAGTCTTGTAGTCCCCAGTCAAGTAAGATTAGGCTCGCAAAACAAATCAGCAACCCGAATTGTTTCGCTGAGCGTGTCCGCACATTTTATCCTCCCGACCACCGCCCGACACAAATATCCAATTTACAATTCCGATCCGAAGAGTGAGCTCTATTCATCATTTAGATTTATTGTCCTTATCTAGCCGATCTGTTTTCTTGTTTAATTAATGGTGGCAAGAAAATTCCTGGATTCTATGCGTAATGGAATGAGGGTAGTTCGGTTGTCCCTTGAGGTTTTGGCGACAGTCTACCCTCGTTTGTTTTGTTATTAGGATCTATCGTAGGATCTGT
Organism: Carpatolechia fugitivella; assembly: GCA_951230895.1. Taxonomy (NCBI): domain Eukaryota; kingdom Metazoa; phylum Arthropoda; class Insecta; order Lepidoptera; family Gelechiidae; genus Carpatolechia; species Carpatolechia fugitivella. The sequence continues at coordinate 10,650,376 of OX579660.1, forward strand.
CTGTTGTTTAATATTCAATATATGGCTTCATCAACAGCTCATATACATCCCCACCAAGAGGCTTGAGTTTACCCGGAATCAGGGCGATCCGGCCTCAATTGACTACGCTGGACCAGTGCGTGTCGATCGACTTAGTAGTAGTGGTACAGTCGATTTCCTCACGATGATGTTTTGCTTCACCATATCTAGAGCGTCGAAACACCCGCGTCTCCCCGACAGCATTACTATTCTAACAAAAAAAAACTATAGGTAAATAGTATAAATACAAGCAGTTATAGTAGCCGTTACGTAAAAGGAACGCTGGACGAAGGGGATGGATTTACTTTCAAATGGGCACATTCGCGCACCAAAGCATCTTAGCGATGTCATATTACTGTTTCCTATGTATTATACTATTTATTATACGAAACAGTAATATGACATCGCTAAGATGCTTTGGTGCGCGAATGTGCCCATTTGAAAGTAAACCCATCCCTTTCGTCCAGCGTTCCTTTTACGTGACGGCTACTGTACCGAGTTATACACGTTTCATCCATTTCTAAAAAACTGAAATCACTAATCTTATTTCGAGTCGATTCTGCTATTACTGCGTCAGAGACACGGCAACATAACATCCGATCTGTAGCATGGTACAAATCCTCGCGTGTGCTAGGATACGCTCGGCAAGATAACAAATGAGCCATTGTATAAGGAGAAACACATCATACAGACATATTAGAGCTATTATATACTTCGACCGACCTGGGTCCGGTGTCTGTTCTACGCTTGATTTTTTTAAACAAAACGTTCAAGTTACTTCCACGAATATCCAATTTACTACTTGTTTGCCGTTTAGTTTTACAATGCTCTAATTACACAAGAATAGAATGTACCAATTATGGAAAAAATAGAGCGAAAATTGTAATAACTTAAGAATCTATAAAATTAAACTATTTGAGAAGTTATACAAATTGTAGGCAGAAGTTTCTTTTCATTTTCCATTCAAATTCCATTTAGGTCGCAACTGAAATTAAACTAAAAGAATTGCCGGATGAAAGAAAACCCGGGGAAAGGTCGAAAGTTCACCACGACCTTCGAAGTGAGAAAAAACGTGGCCAAGTGCGAGTAAAACGCGAGCTCTTATGATTCTAGACCCGAAATATTCAAATAAGTAGAAGAAGTTGCATAAAACCTCAGTTTAGTAAAAAAAAAACGTTTTTAACTAAGTACGATTTTTGATGTCTCTTCGCTACGCAATTTAAATGTATTTTTGTTTTTGTAGACAAGATCACCATTTCTTCTGATGATTTATCGATGTTCCTTGAGCTTGAGTTAGGTTTTAACAAAAATGTTTATTTAGCCACTGACTTACGGGATCTCGATACTGCGTTGCACTTTTTCTGCGTAGTTCTTACTACTACGCCGTAGCCACCCACGTCGTAGTCAAATAGAGCAAATGCTACGAATTTCAGTGACTAGGAGGAAGAGATATAAACGACCGTTATTGCTACTTGAATAACACTCGTTCGTTGTGCAACTGTCTACCTTTCCTTCTATGAAAAATTGTGTCAAAGAAGCCTGTTACCATAATATAGTGCAATGCAAGTTGGTCCCCGTAACGGTTCATAAGCGCTCGACAGTACCAACTCCTGGAATATTTACCTCACGCCTGTATATATCAGTACAGTGTTCAGTGAGTGAGAGAGAAAAAAAAGATACCTAGATTATTGTTCGAGGTAGGTACAAAACCTACCTTTCTCACTAATTGGATTTCGATATCATTACCAACAAATTACGACGAATAGGAACGTTGTGAAGGTAATGATTCAAACAGACTCCGGCCCTTCGGTATAGGCTGATATAGAAACTTACAAGGGTCTCAAAAATCAACATACTAATAAAACAACATACCTTGATAAAAAAACGTTCCATTAGAGTGATCCCTAACTGCGGTAAAAAGAGGCAAAGTTTCTGCGTTTTTCCCCACTTCCTTCCGCGGGTGCAGGCCAACTTTTCGTTTTCCATTAAATCCATTGTCGCTGTGTCACGACTAATTGCGAGTTGGCCGTCTCATCGCTACAACGTCATTAGCAGTTCATAAATTCCAACAACTTATTAAAAAGTAATTACAAGATCGCCTGTTTCCTTTTTTTAGTTTCGTTCTCTGAAAGCGAGGGTTTCTTTTCTATATTTAGCAATTTATTTTAAGAATTCTTTTATTTTAAGGTTTCTTGAGGTATTTTGGATCCCATTCTTTTTGGTAGGTAGGACAAATTCTTGTTGCGGCAGATTCTGTTGTAATAACTTGCATTAGATAATGTAAAATATATAAGTATAAATTAGTTTAAAAAGTTTTTGTACGTTATATTCTTCTCCTACGGTACTAATTTGAAGTGCAGGTGCATTTGGACCTCATTGATCTGTAAACCGCATGTAAATTTTAATAAATAAATAATGGTAGAAAATTTGACCTTGAAATGGGACTACAAGAAAAGCCTGCCTGGTGCTGAAGAAGATTATAATATTAAGTATATTTATTTAAATTTTAAAGATGTTTTTGTTATCAGCTATACTAGGGTGATTAAGACCTACCCTGAATGAGTGATTAAGCCAATTTGTTTTTTGCTTCAGTATTAAAAAAAATGCTCTATTTACCACGTTTAATAATTACCTAACAAGAATATATTATAACGAACTTGGAGCGATATTATGCATATATCGCTCCAAGACTCAGCTGATAGACTCAGCCGATTACATCAACAAATATTTTTGCAACATAGGAAAGGATCTTGCTCAGATTAACCAGCCGACTACACATGACCTAAATACATATCTTCAAAATCTTCCATCTCAACCAAACTCATTTGTCTTATTACCAGTAGATGATGATGAAATAAACAGCATAATATCTAATCTGAAACCGGATAGTGCGCCAGGCTGGGACAATGTGCCAACCTCTTTCATAAAGCTTGCTTAACCTATGATAGTTCCTACCTTAACTTATGCAATCAATCTTTGTTTTGAAAAGGGGACTTTTCCTGCTCCACTTAAGCTGTCTATTGTAACTCCTGTGTATAAGAGTGCGGATAGAGACGATGTTAGTAACTATAGGCCCATATCTGTTTTACCTGTCTTTGCTAAGATATTAGACAAATTAATTAATAAGAGACTTCTAAATTATTTAAGTAAATTTGACATCTTGGCTACAAATCAATTTGGATTTCAACGTGGTAAATCTACTGAAGATGCAGTACGTGCACTAACATCCTTAGTAACGGAACATATGGATAAAGGTAAGAAGTGTATGGCTGTATTTTTGGATTTTAAAAAAGCCTTTGACTACGTCTCTATTCCCATACTTATACACAAACTCGAAAAGATTGGAGTAAGGGGAGCCTCTCTCAATCTGCTTAAAAGTTGCTTATCAGACAGACAGCAAAAAGTTAAGATTGGGAACTCATCTGGAGGATGCGAAGTAGTTTCATACGGCGTACCACAAGGAAGTGTCCTTGGACCTACTTTGTTTCTGATTTACATCAACGACTTATGCAAAATGCAGATTAAAAATGCCCAAATATTTTCGTACGCCGATGACACTGCTATCGTATTCTCGGCTGGTACTTGTAACGATGTAGCTGAGACAGCTGAGCTTGGCCTTAGACAAATGAAAAGGTTGTATAATAATATACTTACACTGAACACAGACAAGACTAACTACATTTGTTTCGGTATTTATGGAAATACACAACCTTCTGAGGATTTTAGTATTAAGATACACAGTTGTTATGGCACTCCTTCTACCAATAAATGTCCTTGTCCAGATATAAAAAAAGTAACACAGACCAAATACCTCGGCGTATTTGTAGATCAAAGACTCTCGTGGTATTCACATCTGGAGCATGTCATTCTGAGAATTAGAAAGATGGTTTGGATATTTAAAACACTTAGATTCGTAGTTCCTAGAGTAACCGAACCTTTGCAGACAAAAAGGGACATTCTTAGAGAAATATATGTGGCACTGGTTCAGTCTATAATCACATATTGTATTTCGATATGGGGTGGTGCGGCAAAAACTCGTTTCTTAGACATTGAAAGGACACAGAGAAATTTGATAAAAATTATGTATTTTAAAAAGAGCGATATCTAACAGAAGATCTCTATCGACTATCTAAACTATTATCAGTACGCAAATTATATGTACTCTATAGCACATTAAGACTACATAAAGACTTACCTTTTAACTCTGAAATCTTAAAAAAAAGAAGGAAACATGATGTCGTTGGACGACCTATAACTAAGACTACATTTGCTGCTAGACAATTCAATAGGCGTGTAATTCATATTTTTAATACTATAAATAAAGAGTTAACTATATAGGTATACAAAAACAAAAGTTGAAACAAAAAAACTATTACTTATTTGGCTAGAAACAAAACCCTATGAGGATATTGAAAAATTATTAAAAGATTAATGGGCTTCCACTTAGACGCCTTTAGTATTTTATCTATGTCATACACACACACACACACACACACACACACACACACACACACACACACACACACACACACACACACACATACACTAACACACGACACACTCATTTTGATATTGTAATCCTTTTGTATTTCATTGTTTTCTTAAACATATTTGGTAAACTAAGGAAGAGCAGTGTCCCTCAACACAGACTTTGTAAGTCTAAAGAGGGACATCGGCATCGTGTCACATTTAAAATGTATCTTAAAGAAAATAAACATTTTATCATTTTATTATATTATTTATTATTATGTATTAAAAATATATATATATATAGGATAGGTACGGTCGCCTGTACAACTGGAGCACCTCACGGTATTTTTCCTTGTCTTTGTTTTAAGTGTTCGAGGCTTTACTTACGTATTACTTACGTAAATAATAATATGCAGTAAAGATCAATATAGATTATAAAAAAGCAATAAAGATAATAATAAAAAGGTATTTAAAAGTATAAAAACACGCGACATGACCCTACTTTTAAAGGCGACTGTACATAAAAGCTTTAAATAAAACAAAGTTTTTGCAAAGAAAGTACACAACTTTCAATATTTATACAAATACCAAAGAAATCTGAATAAAATGCTTTCACAACATAATTACAATTTACAAAGAAAACTAAACGATAACAACTCTTAAAACTAATTAATTTCAAATTCAAATCTTCATAGTTACATTCTGGATGAAAATACGTAGGTAATGTATTTATAATAACATAAATGCCGAATAAAAATATTACTAACGAAAACATACCTAAATGGTGGCATAATGATCTTATTACCATTGAATAAAGGAAACTCGATCCATTTTTATTATTTTATTAATACAGACACATACAATATTGAATCGGAGTACATTGGTGTCGATTCGGCATACGCCCAACTAAACTAAACTAAAATTAGTCCTGTTAGAAGATCATCGGTTTTGTTTTTATCTATGACTTCACGACTAACTGTCAAATTAGTCTTGTTTTAGTGCCTACCTAACACCAAGACGAATAAAAAGCCACTAAAATTGACAGTTAGTCGTGAAGTCAAAGACAAAAACAAAACCGATGATCTTCGGTCCCTTTTCAATTAAAAATGATAGAAAGTGACAGGACTAATTTTAGTTTAGTTGGGCGTATGCCGAATCGACACCACCATTATCATCATCCATTGGATCCAAAATGTGTTGAACACAATCCTGCAGATAAAACAATTTCGTACTATTTCAGAATAAGCACCTAACTAAAACTCATCACAACATCAATTATATCAAAATGCATTATTGAGAGTAATACATGTTTTGTGCTCCGACATCCATATAATTATTATTATTAATTGTAACATTACGGTGGCCGTGTATTTAGTAGTCTAAGACTAAAACGGACGCATAGACCAATCCCTTCAGCATACCAACCGTACACAAAGTAAACCCCACGAGATAAAAAGTAACCACAATAGTTAACATAGTTCTTGTCTTCTCCCGACAAGAACTGAGCTAAGTACCATTGCAGACGTTCTTTTGTATATTTGGAACTACTCTACTTCAATCGCTCACTATAATCTGAGCCACATACAAAAACGTTCATACAAACGACTATCCAATCCATGTGTGCACTTTTCTAAAGCGACACTTTCGAGACCTAGACGAATTAAATCATAATGTAACTGCGTATCGTAAAAAGTCACGGTATAAAAGTTTAGATGTAGATTGCAGAATATATATAGAGGCGTAGAAGAAACAAGTATTTGACATATAAACATGTGGACTGTGTCGTGTGTGTGTCGTGTCGTGTCGTGTCGCATGATTGGTCTTAGGCTACAAAATGCAGGACCACTAATCCTAACAAATATTATGGACCCTAACAAAGCGCGCTGGGGCTACAACATGTGAACACTAGCGCCACATCGATAGTTGAAAACACAAAATAAAATATCTGTACGATCAATTTGAAGTGTAGGTATTTTTGTATTTTTTTATTTTATAATACCATATACGCTGTAGCAAGAAATAGCAAATAATGTGCAAAAACCGTTTTTAGCACTTTTGCTATCTGTTACTACAATCAACCGTAGTATATTGAATTAATACAATTTAAACGTCCAGATTTTTTATATTCTGTGTTTTCACCTAGTTATATTTTTTCATCGATGTGGCGCTCGTGTTCACATCCTTTCGCAGCAAAGTACCAGGTGCCCCTTAACATATCGTAGCTGAAAAAGCTTTGTAAAAAAAGTTTCTTATAACCCAACGCAACGGCATAGACTACGCAAAGCTTATTTACTTAACTACAATTTTGCGATTTGGAGGAACCATGCGTTCCCTGTTTTTCGCTCAATAAAGGTTTTCGTTATTTGAGCCCAGACTGTACCTTTTTACTACTTCTCTATACCTATCGCATCGTAAGAATGCCGTCCTGACACCTGTCATACACGTAATTTTTTTCTTCTGTCCACCCATTTGGTTTTAATATTTCCTGGCTGGGGGCCGTTTCACGAAGCTACAAGTTACAAATTACAAGTACAATTCGACGTACATTGCGTAGACGATTAGATAAAACGATAAGCGCTTACAGTTTAGGCGAATTGGCTACGCAATGTATAACAAATTGTAACTTGTTGCTTCGTGAAACGGGGCCCTGCTGTCAGGACGGCATTCTTACGATGCGGTTACTATAATATCCACAATATGAAAAGGTCCATAATATTTAGCTGTCTAGTATCTTACCATTATTCGGATACTAATATTATTACTGAGGTGATAATACACTGAAATACAATTTGTGCGATCATTTTATAAATACCTACCTACCTAAATAGTATAAATGCCACTAATGTCGACTTAATTATGGCACAAATGTTTGACTATTGTCAGTCAAGAGCACATTAAGTTTACACTTATAATGCAAACTAGTCTCTAGTTGATAGTATATATGTCGTGGCCATATCGTAGAATTGACCACATCATGAAGTTTTCGATCATTTCATGAAATGGTCGCATTTCATGATGTGGCCAACTAAATTTGACCAGATCATTAAATCGTGTGCATTTCACGATTTTGTCGTTTACGATTGGCCATATCGTGAAAATAGTTCTAAATTATGTTTGGTACTTATTGTTCTCCAAGTCCGACAGACATTTTCAGAGTACTTTTTCATCATAACTTTTTTTTCTTCCTCATTTTAATAACGAATAATTCACTTTTTCACTGCGAGAAATAACGCGGCCGCCATGTTGGTACATAAACAAAGTGCTTCCAGCGCCTCTATCGGCAATAAAAGTAATAATTTTACGATATGATCAAATAATCTTGACCATTTCATGAAGTAGCTGCGTTTTAGTTGAACATATCGTCAAACGATTTCTTATCATTGATGTGGCCAATGGACAGTGAAAATTTCATGAAATGATCGAAAATTTCATGATGTGATCAATTCTACGATATGGCCACGACATATAAATGAATAAGAAAAGTATAAATGTCAATGAGTGAGACTAGATGTGCTTTTGCTATTCCACGGTAAACAAAAACAGTAAAGCAACTTACCACAATTTGAAGTATGTACAAATAAACATTTCTTTAAGAATTTATTATTAATTTGTATATATTTTAAAAAAATGTTTCATATGACCGCGAATCATATGAAAATTAAACATATTTTTAAAGACCGTGACATTTTAGGTTACCGTGGTTTTACCAAGATTTCACACAGGATAATTCAGTTAAAAAGAAAACATTCCAATTCAAAAACAAACCGATTTTAGTGCAGCGATAAATAGTATACACCATGGAGATCTTACGCGGCATCATTTCGCCTACAATAGGGGATCGGACTACTTTTTTTTTATAAATCCAAACTTCTCAGTTTCTGCTATCGAACACTAAAAGAATTTTTGCTCTATCTTTAAAATTGACCGAGTTATAAAAGTTTGAAATTCAAGATTAGACAGAGAGGCACATACCCACTTGTGACGTCATTTGTTAGTAACGCCATATAATCTCCATACAAAAAATCGTTTTTGAAAGAGACAGACATATTGTAACTTTAAAAAATCACTGTAAATTCGTTTTTCAACCGATTCTGTTTTTTCTTCGCGAATCGTCTGCTATTAATCTATAAGTCCGATCCCCTATTAACATCCTATAAGACAATATGAACGTGCTTACTACAACGAGAGTTCTGATCATTACATACGAGTATTTTTGCTAACCTATTTTACAAGATAACGCTACATTTAGCAGTAATGTTTCAACAATGAATAAGCCGCGTTGCAACTGCGGAACTTGAATTATCATGTAAGCACAGTGAAATGGTATACATTAGGTACTAACCAACTACGCTAGAATGGTGCGAAGCGCAAGAATCGTACGGTGTGTAGCTTGTAAAAGAGGTTAATTATGTACAACATTCAAATACCAAACAAAAACTATTGTTTAAAATTATTTATAAAATATAAAATCGTCAACAGCGTGCCCTTGTTGATAATATCCTGACACGACTGCAAGTCTCTGGTAAAGATTATGAAAAAAAAACAATGTAGAACCTTTAGTCTAGTTCACAATTTCTACAGCACTTCAAAAATGCTTACAGCATACAAAGACTGTTGAACCTATACACATCTGGGATTTTGGAATCACTTTCTGGGTACTGGAAAATAGAACCTAGCTATACTGAATATTATCTAGTTTATAGCACCACAAGAAGGTTTACAAGTATACCAGCTGTGTTTGACGTTTAGGTGTCCTGTGCGAAATCTCTTATAATATTAGTAAGTAGTTAAGTCGTTGTATACATACGAAATTCAGTACTGTGTACCAAGAGTAAAAAAATAGCACCTATATTAACAGACTTTCATATAAAAATTTACAAAGCGATTTGGTGTAATGGTAACCACCGTATATAGGTGTACTCGTAGGTACCTTTATTTTCAAAGGGTATATGGCCTATTAGTTTAGTTGTCAAATGACTTTTTCTCAATTTTCAGATTTACAAAATATGAGAGATTTTACAGGAGTCATATTTATTCCACTAAAAACGTATTTTTTTTATAATAACCATGTGTTTCTCGATGTGAAAACTATCTTCTGTGAGTGTCATAAAAAACATCCAACTAAAGGCCTTCTTTGTGATCTAGATTACAGCACGGCATATAATATTACCCGTTCCAAGCCAAAAATATTGATCACAAAACTATTTACAACATTATGATCGACAAAATATGATGTTTTCTGATCTGATATTTTGAGAATCTATATTTTTTAAGTCCAAACGTTAAGTTAAGACTTAACTAAGTTTCTAAACTTAACTTTTGCGCAGGTAAAGAAAAGGATCCTAATGAGGAGGAACAATACATCTATATGGGTTTCTCTCTCTATTCAGCTCTACGAGTATTAGACGCATCTATGTTTGAGGGAGACGTCTGATGAAAACTTTTTAAACTTTCTGCGTAGTCATAATCTTATGGAAAGTTATTGTGCGTTAAACTAACTTACTTCCGAGAACATTTGAAATCCATGTCAATTTTAACCAACAGGATCTATACTTATAATTGACCGTGAAGAAATTAGCCTAATAAACCCTAACTTATACTTGCTTAGTATTATGGAATTGGCAATGGCGTAGCTCTAGACTTATTTTTAGAGACGCTGTGATCGGACAAAAAATGTTACGAGTAACGTTGATAAACGTTATATGAATGTACTGGATTGGATGGAGATCCAAATACATTCATAAATAATCCTAGGATGATATGTTTTATTCGAAAAATTATCGTGATTTCATTATAAGGAAATCGTTTACTAATTTCGAATTTTGTACCAGCGTATTTACCTCTCGTACTGCATTTATAAATAAGTGGGTCCTTTCTGCGCCATAATAATAATATGCTTCCTGCTACGACAATATTATATTCCTCTAACCTCTTTATTTTTTCTTTACATTTTAGTAGTCACTGGTGCAATGGGATGAAGGAACGTAACATGTTCTGTAATTTTTAAACAATGCAACTAAGAATTAATTATAAAGCGAAAAATGAAAAATTTCCAAACCCAACAACACAATACAACATAATATAACGACAGACCATATTTCGTTAACAGACGTTATCTGTAACAATAATAATCTATAATCCAACTAAGATCTGAATCAGTCGCTGTATTTATATACGTTAGTAGCTTAATTTACTTTTACACATTAAGGTTTTATTATGGCATGGCAATTGAAAAATGTATCATTTTATCGACAGAACGTAAGAATAGAGAAAAAATTATCATTTTTACTTTATACATACACATTCAGTCTCAAACACCCTAGGATATTATTTATTTAAGCCATTAAAAACCAATTTCGAGAACTCATAAATTGCCGCTTAAAAATCGTAAAGCGACTCGGCAAATTAAAACCGAAAACATTATACCTTTTCCTCAACTCTATCACATTTTACATTTTATCTCTGAAGCGATTCGTCAAAAACGCGTAACGTGTTTTTGGAAAGATTTCACGTCTAGCTACGAAGCTTTTTCCCACTGGTCGTGTATAGTCTTCAGATGATCAACCGCCCTCTTAGTGATATTCAATGCCGGTACGATCTCCGACAAACCGCATTCACCGATCAAACTCAACCCCGACAATCCCAAATACGTATGCATGGGATCAGTACAGGTGTCAGGCCATTTCGAAAATCCGCCGACGACAGTGTCCTGTGTTTCGTAAATATACTTCCTGTTGCTAGCGTAGTTGGTCATGTGTAGGGTGTCTATGATCTTTAAGGATGCCACCACCCAAAAGCTGTAACACGTGTCGACGGGTTTGTTAGGCCTGCCTTGAAACCCGTCCACTTGTCTGAATACCAACCATCTTTTGATGCCTTCTAGTTGCGTCTCGGTGAGTTTGTCTAACTGATTTGTAAGGGCGAGTGTGGCCAGGGCGCAGTAGGTTGTACCACCATGACATTCCAGTTCTGGACCTTGGGCGATGCCGTAGTCAAAACTCTGAAAGAAAATAACAACACTAATTTGACTGATGCATTTTTAAAGTGTTTCATTATGGTATAGGAATTAGACTGCGTTACTATCAATTTAATTGAATAGTAATGTTATAATAATATGAATGTTTAAGTATAAATGAAAGTGTAATATGAATGTAAGTAAATAAGTAATGTTATAATAATATGAATGTATTTATAGTAGATTATTCTGTAAGATATGAAAGAGATCAATTACAGACGATTCGCGAAGTTATAATAGCGTACCTTCGATCACAGAATTAATACGGTGCAATTCCCGAACTAAGAATGATTTTTTCACCTCTTCACCTCGGAAAGATGGATTTTAATGCCAGAAAATCGCTTATTCATTTCTAGATACAGCAGTTAGCGTCTTTCGGCTGAGATGATGATGATGATGATGATGATGATTCTAGGTATGCAAACCATTTTCATGTCTAGAGAGGATAATTCTTAAAAGTTGTCGGGTATCTGCGCGATAAATAATTGACGTGTGCCATTTTTATTTTTAACTTTTCATTTTAATACATACATTTTTGGGACGCACCCTAAAAAAATTACCCAAAAGTTTGTTTATGGTCTTGGTTGTTTACTTTTATTTAATTAACTAAAAATTAAAGAGTATTATGATAAAATACAACAATTAAGTCTTAACTTATAGAATAATATCGAAAATAAGATAACTCTTGTACATATTTCAGAAATCAGAAATCAGAAATCAGAAACATTTATTTGCAGGACATCACAACACAAAACATATGCATAAATAATAGTACATAATAATGCAACAGAAATTAAGTGGTATTTGAGTAATATAGTTAATGATTTCCTTGCCGGAACAGGTGAAAATTAATGTGTTGGGTTTGGAGAGGAATCTTATTCTCACCTCGAACCTTAGAATCTCTCGCGAGCTTTATGAACATTCGCGACTCCTTCGCATGCTCTGGATTCAATATCCATTCCATTCATTTGAGGAATGTCGATTTTTTCTCAGAGAACTAATATTGAATCCAGAGCATGCGAGAGGAGTTCATAATAAAAGCATGAGCGAAGCGAGTTTCGCGACGGATTCTAAAGTTTGCATATTTAGAAATGGCGATATTCGTGCTTGTTCTCGGGCAGGAAAAGACATCTTTCCGAGGTGGAGAGGTGAAAATAAAGGTAAAGGATTACCATAGATGTCGCTAAGCACGCTATAACGTGCCAAGTGGGTGCCTATTGTGGTGACGTCATAATTTTATAGAAAACAAGCAAGAACGAATTTCGGCGCTGCCACTATCCCCTCCGTGGTGCAGTTGGTAAGTACGTTGGCTGCGTATGGGCCGAAGGTCGTGGGTTCAAGTCCCACCGGAAGGTTTACGTTTTTGGTTGTTTTCTATGAATCTAAAATATTTAGTGAGAATAACTATTTATTTAATCCATGAATGCAGTTTTTCTTGCCACTAATGACGTGGTTCCTTAGAACATGCTTTGAACGGGATCTTTCTATGTCTTATAGTTTCAGAGTTACCCAACCCATCTATTAAATAGGCTATCCTGTATATAAACCTTGAAAAGACTCTCATTTAATTTTCATAAAATGTATTTTTCAATGAGAATAAAGATTTACGTCACAAGTGCCCGCACCAAAAAATGTTTCATTGGCTACACGAATGACAATTATGCTACATTCTACTGTCCAATTGTGCATAGGGTTTAGTCTATTGTTTTTTTCTTCTCATTCAATCAATATACTTACAATAGATTTAATGATGTAATCTGTGGCCTTCTCGATGTCGAACCCGGACCAGTCGTCCAGGATGTAACTGATGCAAGCGGCGCAGTATACGAAGCGCATGTCAGACTCGCAGCCTGCTAGTGTAGCTGAGAAATTACCCTCCGGAGTTTGCAGGGCCTTCAAACCTTCAATTAGGAAAGAAAACTGGTTATGAAACAGAATTTAAGAGAATTTTCTTCCAGTTCCAGTAGCTCGGTTGTTTTTGTCCAGTAGCGAATAAAACAACCAAGCAATAGTTCACTAAATTCGTTCAGGGTATGACGGACAATGGTAAGTAATCGTCGAATCAATGGCAATTATTGAGTTGTCACTTCCGTTAGCCTCGCCTCCTGGGTTGACGTTTCGTGGTGGCATTTGACTGACTAGGAGTCGAAGTGGTCGCCAATAGGGGACATGCGCAATTTTTTTAAATTCATTAATCGAAATATTTCAAGTTCCAGATAAACACACAAAAAATAATTTCCCAAATATCTTGCGCAGAAACAAAGTTATAACGCTTCAAAGTTGATGGTTAGACAGAGAGGTCCGACGACACATGTGACGTCATATGTGTCGCGGGCTATACATCCGCCATAGAAAATTTTGTTTTCGTAGAGAGGGACAGATATATTTGTTTAATAATGTTGTAACTAATTTGTTTTTCGATTCCGTTTTGACTGTCAGTATTCTATTTTTGTATACTTTCAGATGAACTATGAAATAAATCTAATATTTTTATGCATGTTCCCTATTCGCCATGGCAGAAAACGGTCGGAAAGATCATCTTCATCATCATCATTTAACTAACACACCAAACCATTTTGTTAATCCTTAAACGCGTAGTTAAAGAAATCAATATGATAGAACTCGTTTAAAATTAACCGAAGAACGTCCTACCTTCAATCACGCCTTTCCTGTGCACTCTAGATAAGTCGTCTCCCATGATCAGTAGTATGCAGAGTCCAGTGTACGTCATGGCGAGGTGGCCACACCTATAGTAACTGTTGACTTCATCCAGCGGCATGTCGATGGTTGACGAACCTTGGAAGCCGCATTTCGTCATGTCTCCGGCTGAAATAATCATCAAATCGTGTGGGTGTAAGCTAGAAAACCGACTTCACAAACCCTGGTGTCAGAATTATATAGTTGCCAAAGCCTACTTATTTAAGGCTTGTTTGACGACTGATTTTGTAGAAAAAAGCCGAGAGCAACAGCTTAAATAGGAACAGTATCTCAGTGATTTTTTGGGATATCACCGGCTGAACCACCTGATTGCCTTCAAAGTACGATAATTATGTGCTTCAGAAAGCAGGCTAAGCCGTTGATCCCGGCCATAGGTCCCGGCTATCAACTCCGAAAAAAAACCATTATACATGAGCCATGTCAGAGCTTTTTGCAGCCAATTAACACTGACTCCAGCGTTTGTGGGAAATAATCGACGGCGAAATAAGTTAGTGGATTTTATTGAAGCAACTCCCTTGCTTCGTTCAAGTTTGCACGCGCTATTTTACCACTTTGGTAAAAAAATCCTTTCTTCGAAAAACATGTTTTGCCGATCGTTAAGCTCAGGGGCATTTGGCCGTTTATATTCTCAGAAAACAACGCTATCTTAGTCGGGAGCAGGCGGGATTTTCATTATTTAAATTATGGTAAATCTCTAAATTCTCGCCATGTGAGGCGTGAACATGCGAACACGCTTTACAATAGTGTCATTAACTCTTTCTACACTATACCCGGTTTGCTATGGACGAGCTCTGACGACTTCAATATTCTTCATACAACATTAACAACTTTAAAAACCATAATAGCTAAAAAAAAAGTAATTTCTTATTTTATCATTATACAGTAATTTCACCAAATTTCACTTAATAAATAAATAAATAAACGAAATAATATTAAAAAGTTTTAAAATTTTTAATCTGTCAGAGCTCATCCTGTAGTATAGTATCTTATAGTATAGTATAGTGCCAGTAAGTATTATAACCTTTATCTATTGATTTACGTACTTAACTAGAGCTAAAACCGATAAACTATGGTATAATAATAACAAAGCATTAATTTACAGAAAAAAATAAGCTTGGAGGCTAAAAAATCGTAAACACTTATTTTGTATTCCCACGGGAAACAATGCAGTGCACGAGAGGAAGATGCAATCGTCTAGTAGTAAATATGTATGAAACTTGCTTTGTCCTTGGTCCATATTCCTTAATAAGAATGTAATTTTACCTACACCTGCCTATCTTAACAAGCCTAAGTACCATAAAACTTAATTAGGCATGGCCGTAAAACTATAACAGCAACTCAATGTTAAAGACATGAAAATAAATAAATTCACTCTCTAGTAGTGTTTACCTTTAAATTAGATAAATCAAAGCAGGTAGATAGCATAGTTTTATGTAGGTAGTAATAAAACTTTATGATTATTTCTTATCTTCTTTGAGTGTGTAAGTTTAAGTCTAAACATTAAGTACTAAAAATGGGTTTGAAGACTATTATATAAACACAACAAACGTCAAACATGTTGTACCTAATTAGGAATTACAAGTAATACTTACAATATAAATATGTAATAAAAAAAAAAAAAAAAAAACAATGTAAGTTTTATAATGGCAGATAGTTTAAAATATTAACATAATTATAATAAAACTGGGAATATACAAATAGCATTATTAATATGACTAAAGTGGTCCCAAGTAATTCAACCAAAAATGTAAACAATTTGTTCTTTGTCTGTGTCAATACTATTCACCTGTGATGGAGCTTGATGATCTAATCCTATCTAACCAGCAAATTATTTTTAGTAACTTATAAAATTACTGATTTGACAATAATTTGACCTCTAATATGTATTTAACATTTTTAATGGACAGATTTTATTTATAAAACCTAAAATGCTATTGACATTCTATTCACCTCCGTTTATTATGTAAATAGCTTGTAGTGTATAGGTATTATTGTGATAGCAGTCATATTGTTGACATTATCACAGTAGTGTTCTTCTTTTTATGTCAAGACAACTTTGCAATATTATAAAATATTAGCTAGGGTTTACCTTTTGTAGTGTATGTTATATTATTTATATTAAAAAAACAAAAATGTATATTATGTCTAAGAGAAAAATAAATAGAAACATATTCACTATCATTAGGTAACACAATACAGTTGTTGGTATAATTTTTGCTTTCTTCTTCTTTAAAATTATATTTTAAAATTATATCATAGTGTTGGTTTTCCTAACAAAACACTTACTTTTTTCATCAGGAAGAACTTGTAGCCTGTAGACCCATTCTATGATGTTGGACCTTGCATCAAGAGTTAGTGATGATATTGCTCCTAATACATCCAAACCAGCTATTGAAAAATATGCTATTGTTACCCTGAAATTTACAAACTTGTCAGGTAAACTACTTCAACAAATTACAACAACATACATACTTAATTACTGCCAGTAATGGTAACAGAATTGCTACCAACAACCATTACCCATATCATCATCATCATTTTAGCCATAAAATAATTAAATTAAAGTGCATTTCAAACAAATTTCAAAAAAGAAATACAAGCCAAAAGCCTGTCTGCCCAAAAACATTATCTTATAAAATTAGGTATTGCTTTAGTAGCCTGCGGCTCATCTGAGCGTCAAGCAAGCATGTCTATTTTATGTAGGCACCAATTTTTAGATTAACAGAAAATAGCACCCTTGAGCAATAATAATAGTGAGAATCATATATTCCCTTCACCAACCTTGTTGTATCATGAGATGATAATGACGAAGGCAACACGTTCAAAAATCTTGTAAAATATTTTACGTGTTGCCGGTGAGCTAGTTCTTTATTTCCCTCGTTATTCATTTTTAAAAAGCAAAGAGAAATTTTATATGTTATTTTGTTTGTAACCAGAGAAAACTCGCGGAATTTGATAGTTATCTATTTGTAAGACTGCTGTTAATACAAAGGTTTTAAACTGTTATTAACTTATTTCATTTTAACTCACAAAAATTTTGAAAAATGATTAATTTCCGAGAAATTACCAAGTAACCAGATGAAAACGAGTGAATCAACTTTCTTTGGTAAACTGACTGACAGTGACAGACAAGTGAAGTGACAGACGGACGGACGACACGACAAACCAGAGACAATAAGTAGTGATGCACCTAGGCGGGGAGGGTGTGTCGTATAGGGCGCATTCTGAATCAGATTTCTGAAAAAATGTATGACTGACAGTGATTCTGAACGTGATTACGGGTACTTTAATCGATTTCAGTGCGTCTCGGAACGCAGGGATAGAATCCTGTGGAAGTAGTGTGGTACCTTAAGATATAAATCATTATTCTAAATACTCTAAATGTATGTACTCAAAGGCATGAATAACAAGTAAAACAATTTTTGCTTCCTTTTAAAAGCCCTTCAATCGATTTTACCAGTTATTGCGAAAATGAAAGTCGCAAAAGTACCCATGACAATCGACATTTTATTTTTAGTAGTCTATGTAAGTAGAGTCCCTCCTCCCTAGTAAGTAACTCTATATTAACTCTGGTTCTTTTTCATGGCTGACGTTCGTAGAAGCAAATTGTAGTCATGAAGGTTCTTGTTATTTTTTAACTATTTCGTTGTTATAAATTGTTAAAATAATGTTCGTAAATTGTAAATAATTAATGCCTGCAACTATTTCCATCGAGTGTTAGTTAATATGTGTTAAGATTTTTCCATAAATGTCGGATGAAGTTAGCCGTGTTGTGGAGTGAAACTTTCATGCCTCTATAATTTTTAAAACCGTGTGATTTACTCAGTGCAAATTTAACACTATAAACCATTACTTACTTGCCATCATTCGCTTTTAGCGATAAGGCGTTATATCAGTTATGTGTTGTGTTTAGTGACCTGAAATGTTTTTTATAACCTCGAATTTGTTTTGTAGCTGAACGTCTCTTACCCGGCGACGGGATGTCAGAAGCTATTCGAGGTTGTGGACGAGCACAAGCTCCGCATTTTCTACGAGAAGCGGATGGGTGCGGAGGTTGATGCCGACCAGCTAGGTGATGAATGGAAAGGCTATGTGCTCCGTGTCGCCGGTGGTAACGACAAGCAAGGTTTCCCCATGAAACAGGGTGTTCTGACCAACAGTGAGTACTTATTTATTCACTATTAATACTAGAAATCGTGATTATTATTGTCGAAAGCTAATATGTGAAACTTCATGAAGTTGTACCTAACATAACCTATAATCTGTAAGTATTTAAAGTTTAAATCGTTTATAGATGTAGGGAGGGACACATGGACAGAACGATTTATGTATTTTAACCATAACTTTAAAATACAGGTACAAATTAATTTTAAGTGCTTTTATAACTTAAAACTATTGACACATCCATACTGTTTCTTACATCACCAAATTCGATATTCGTCAATTAGAAATATTACATCTGAGTTATTTTTTGCTAATGTAAATATTTTGACTTGAGACAACTCATGAAATGGACTAATTTTGATGAAACTTGTTTCGGAACACTTATGTTGAAATGAAAACAACACAAAATCCAAGCTGGCTGCTAACTTTTTTATTAATGGACCAATTTGTTCTTTTAACCGAGTTCTTATACTTGACCTAAAATACTTGATAATAATGAACTGTGATGAGTAGCCTGTTTATTAGTTTTTTAGGATTGACTTTCATGTATCTAATATTCAATTTATGCAAATTCCAGGCCGTGTTCGTCTTCTGATGTCAAAGGGCCACTCATGCTACAGACCACGTCGTGACGGAGAGAGGAAACGCAAGTCAGTCCGTGGATGCATTGTTGATGCTAATCTGTCTGTCTTGGCTCTTGTCATCGTCCGCAAGGGTGACCAGGTGAACTGAACATGTGTTATTTTTTGCTTTTAAAGTTTATTGTAACTATTCTAAATAGCTTGTTTTTTTTTTTTTTTCTTTAACAAGCTTATTGAACAAAAGAAAACTAGATTTTATATACAGTATTCTGTAGTAGTAAAAAAAAACCCTGTTCTTACTGTTTCTCAGATCTCCACATCTGTGTAATTATATGCTGCAGGGGATAGTAAATGTTACTTTTGAAAAAGTTGTTAAGTTCTAAAGCTTTGTGACCTTTCAAAAGTTTCATACATTCATGTTTTAAAAATCCTTATGAATTCTTTAGTGCTAGAACTCTTTACTAAATGTGCTCTTCAAAAGATATTTATCAATATGGTTAACTAAGCCAATTACAATAAGGTTATAGCAACTTGTTAATATTTACAGGAAATCCCTGGCCTGACCGACGGCAACGTACCCCGCCGTCTTGGTCCCAAACGTGCGTCCAAAATCCGCAAGCTATTCAACCTTACCAAGGAAGATGACGTCCGTCGCTACGTAGTCAAACGTGTTCTGCCCGCCAAGGAAGGAAAGGAAAACGCTAAGCCCAGACAAAAGGTACGAAACTTTGAACATAATAAATACATGAAACCACACCCTATCCTGTAGTGCCAACATATAAAATTAAACTAGTGGCTCTGTAAGCTGTAGACCTCGCGAGTCTGTATGTCTTTTTATATTTATTTTTTCTCCATAAAGATCCCCGACCCCTTAATTTTTTTATTTTAATTGATTGAGACTAAAACCCATACTGGAAGAAGACAAAATAATTCCTGATCACTAATTTGGTTTCCGAGAAGATCACTCGACAGTAGAACAGGTTCATCGAGTAATAAATAAAGTAAGACAATCTCTGGAGAGAAAAGAATACTGCGCTGCGGTGTTTCTGGATATTCAACAGGCATTCGACCGCGTATGGCATAAAGGCCTTTTCAAGCTAAAAACTACTACCGAATCCTATTTTCATGATACTTAAATCATACCTAGAAGAAAGAAAGTTTTTGGTAACAGTAAATGACGATCACTCAAATCTTTACGACATAAAAGCATCAGTCCCGCAAGGCTCAGTGCTTGGACCTGTGCTGTACTCCATATACACTGCAGACCTCCCTGGGAGCGAAGAAGTAGTTACAGCAACCTATGCCGATGATACTGCTTGTCTTGCTAGTGACAAAGACCCTGATGTAGCATCTCATAAACTGCAAACTCAACTAACCAAAATAGACGAATGGCTTGCCAAATGGAGGATTAAAGCTAGCACTGCAAAATCAATACAGATTACCTTCACACTGCGCATAGGAGAGTGCCCACCAGTAACAATGGGGGGTGAGCAATTACCAGCTAAAAGCTGCGTCAAATACCTGGGTCTACATCTGGACAGAAGACTCACATGGGCCAACCATATAAAAGCAAAGAAAAATACCTTACTTACAAAAGTTTTAACTGGCTGATTGGATGGCAGTCTTCGCTATCGCTACACAATAAGCTGTTAATTTACAAATGTATCATTAAACCTATATGGACATATGGCATTCAACTCTGGGGATCGGCCTCTAACTCTAATCTCGAAATATTACAAAGATTCCAAAACATAATACTTCGCTCAATTACAGCGGCGCCCTGGTTTGTTAGAAATACTGAAATCCATGAACATCTTGAAGTACCAACAATTAAAGAAGAAGTAAAAACTACTGAAAAATATAAAATCCGCCTTGAACAACACAAGAATCAACTTGCTAAAGGCCTGTTGAATACTGAGGAAGACATAACTCGTCTAAAAAGATGGCGAATTCTGGAACTGGATCAAAGGCATTGACCTTTTACACATGGCAGGCATGATGCCCAATGGGGTGTCACCTGTGAATGTTACTATCTATATCACCACATCTGATTATGGCTGTCACTCGGCCGATTGCAGATAACACAGAGGAAAAAAAAAATTTGATTGAGAAATGTGATCTGTAGAAGAAAACAGCTTCAGCTATAGACCTTGTAAGCTGGCAACCCCCATAACTCCGTCATTTTTTTAAATTTCCAAAAACTGACTCGACAAAGAAATTTGGTTAATTTATCGAACCTGCTCACAAAATTTCACGAGAATCGGTTGAGAAACGCGACCTGTAGAATGGAACAAACAGACAGATGGATAGACATACAAAAGCAATTTTGGCCAAGCTGAATGATACAAAGACGCTTCGCTCGCTCGGTCAATTAGTATTATCTGTTTGTTGAAGCTAACTAAGCTTAGAGGAACACATAAACTTAATTTTTTAGTAACTCGATTTTACATTTTCACTGTTGCCTATATTTGTTTGCATTAGAATTTCAACAGTTAGCAAGAATACCATAGACAAAATAAGCCCGCACAACATACAGCGCAACCATAACTGATGTTTGTTCGCGTGAAGACAAGAACTGCGCTATTATCGGCGGATACGTTGAACGGTTTATTTTTTCTACGCACGCATGCTAAGCCAGATGACAATCAACAAGTCCGCGCCCGCTATATTACCACTCTGGTAGAAATTGTGATTAGATTAGTCCATTCAAAAAGAAAAACCAATGATGAATATGATGCAGTGTAGACCTAAGAAGTAAATTTTTAAACCCTAAATGAAATATTGTTTGCTTGGCTTTCAATCCATGTAAACAGCAGCATTAGGGTATATAAAACCAGCGCCGAGCAGAAGACTCAGGCATTTATGTTTGTCTACTTTTACAGTGTGCTGAACAATTAATCATTGTCTCTAGTAGCTCTAGCTATAATACAACTTATATTTCTCTTAAAGTAGTAGTAGTAGTTAGCAATGACTAGGTAAACCTTATTTCTCTTAAAGTAGTAGTGATTAGCCAAGAGATATCATTATATCAAATGATTCGTTTTAAAAAGAGAATTGTATTAAAGCAACAAGAGGAATCCTGCACACACATGCTTGTGAAAAAGTTCAGAAGATTGTGTATGAAATCAATCAACTAATTGAAAGGAACCAAGATTTGAATTATAAATTGTAATCCTGGTCCCAGGAAATCCTGCTCTTCTGTTAGTAATCATTATATTTGTATTGGTCCAGGCCCCCAAGATCCAAAGGCTAGTGACGCCCGTGGTGCTGCAGCGCAGACGCCACCGCCTCGCGCTGAAGAAGAAGCGCCTCGCCAAGCGCAAGCAGTCTGAGGCCGACTACGCCAAACTGCTCGCCCAGAGGAAGAAGGAATCCAAGGTAAGCTGCTGGTGCAAGTAAGCTATCTAATGGGGCAAGTCCGCATACCTGAGCTACACTGGCCGAACTTCGACTTATGCTAATTCGTTTGTTTTTTTTTTTTTTTTTAGAATTCGCCATTTTAGGGATTGCACTATCTGTAACTGAAGGCATTTATTTATGACAACACAAAATGAAAATGCTTCTTCAAACTCCATGCAACACCCTCATTTCTTGTCTACTTGTCGTATTTTGTTCTATGTTTGTATTTGTAATGCCGTATTTTTTTTTTTTTTTTTTCAAAATGTACTAAAACAGCAGAAATTTGAAGAAATTAATAACTCATCGTAAATTAACCGATGATCAGATGATATAGTGACAGTGGAAGGGAAGTACTGGATGAGAACTGCACAGGACCGTGCAAAATGGCGCAATAAAGAAGAGGCCTATACTCAGCAGTGGGTGGATGTGGGCTAGATAGATAGAGATAGATAGAAAGAACTTGTATGAACAGTGGATACCACATGACCATAAAAACAATTTGTGGGAATTGTATTCAGCTGTAAGAGTAAAAGTGCTGTGTCTTACCCCTTGGTTTATGTTCCATATTAACCAAGGTATTAAATCAGCAACAATTTATTAAGGAACAATACCTATTTGCTGGTTTCGTTAATATCTTTTGTCATCTTGGACAGACCAACTCCAACAAATAGATTAAAGTATCGTTAATACTTGGAAGGAATTTTGCGAATTATCATAAGGGCGTTTACGCTCTTATCCGTATTCGATTCTAGTTCGATACGTGAAATAGACGTCCGGGAAATTCACGTCTAGCATTTGCGCACTGATCCGTTTTTCATCCGTATGCGAGACGGTATTGCACCACCAGATTTCGTTAGTAGAAGCCGCATTCATCGTGTGTTCTGCATTTAATTGCCGTCAGCTACTTGCACTATTATTATACGTGCGAAGACGCCGGAAAATGAAGGAATTTTGGGTATATCCTCTCTGGACATCAAGATATCTAAGTGGCGCATTTGTCGATCATGAAGAAATGAAAACTCATAAAAGGTTTTTTTTATTATTATTATACTACAATGAATGCTACATTTGATTATATATTGTGTCACATAAAAGAAAAGATTAGTCACAAAAATACACATTACAGAAATTGTGTAGTGCGCAAGTGTACGTACAATTTATATGGCGGCCACTTCAACTCGGTTTTGATCCGTAAAAAAACGATCCGGAGTGAGAATTCGCGAATCGATTACGAACCGGATACGTGTGAGTGCGCAAGCGTCCATACAATTACTAGGCCAAACCGGATCAGAAACGAATAAGAACCGAATATGTGTGGTGCGCAAACGCCCTAATGATCTAAAACAAAAACAATATCTACCAATTTCCTGAAATCCTGATCTGGGAATAGAATAAATGCGCACATAACAGAAACGCAGACTTAAAAATTGCCTTTCGTCATGTAAAATAAAATTGTTTCATCAACTTTACAACTCGCACAGTAAAGATTATCCTTTGTCAACAGGTCCGTCGCCAAGAGGAGCTGAAACGCAGGCGTTCGGCATCCATGCGCGACTCCAAGAGTTCAGACAAGAGTGCGCCTCAAAAGTGATGGACTCAAATAAATACACCTAAAAACTAATCCAATAGTTTGATTTAAATTTGCTAAAATAATGCACACAAATACAAAACTTAAAAAAGTTCGGTTGTCTATTATTGAACTTTTGTGCTTTTTTAATATCATTAGTTCGGTTATGACGCCAAACCGAAAAGAGCAATAGTTTGGTACCAAATTCAAAGCAACCGAATTAGCTCGGGCATAATTGTCCATTTATAAATTGAAGATTTTAATTAAATTTACCCATTAAACTGACCTGACTGAGAAAATGACAAATTAAAGAAACTGTCCAGTAGTGAAACCTAATTTATTCATCACTTGTAAAAAGGGGGCCAAAAACTAAAGTGAGCGACATACTTTAAAAAAATATGGAACTACGAAAAGGGGGCAAAAATCTACAATCTGTATGGATGTTGCAGTTTGTAGGCAAGATCCGAAAGGGGGCAAGTGCCGAACAGACCGTCTACTCAGTATAAATATATATCATTCGTTATGTGCCTTATCCAGTTTCTGTCCAATCAAGTTTTTGCCGTATCCCGAATCTGCCGAATGGCGCGCGGGTTTGTTCCCACTAGTTCAGTTGTTTTTCCCGTAAAAAGTATCCTACCAGGTCCGCACACGGAACAAGCATCCAAATACATTTTTTATAATATTATTGTGAGGTGTAGATGGAACATGACAAGCACTAAAAAATCATTATTAAATATCAATACATTTAATTTAATAAATAAAAACAGTTACATATACGTATCAATAAATTAATAATCATAAATAAGTATTTAAAACATTACAAGAATAAAATCATGCACAAATACGAACTAACACCACAATTTCACTTTATCATGTCGAAACAATTTGCTAAACAATATTTTCATCAGTTACGATTCTGTGATTTTAACAAGCCCAAGCCGACGTACCGCGCCATGACTCGCAGGTAAGATGGATTTAATTTCTTCCTTTTCCCTAACAGCGACTTCAAAAGCTTCTCCTTAGATTCATCAAACGGCTTTTGGTAATCGGACGCCTGAAAAGAAATTTACTTTGGTTGGTTAGGCAAAATCAATTAATTATATAAGTAAAAAGGCGTAGATAGGTCACTTACTTACAAGGCAAACTGTGTTTTAACATGGCACAAAACTTAAGACAAGGACGGCAAGTCTAAGCATATAAGTGCGAAAAAGAGACAAAGCAACGCGTGACTAATAGGCGGAGAGCTAGCTACGGAAATAGGTATACAATTTATAGAGCAACGAAATCCCTCTAGTTAGTATGCCATACTATCATTATTCATTAATTCGAGCGCCTGGCAGCTTTTCACCGGTGGGTGTGAGAATGGATGGGCAACAAAGGGGTTTGAAAAATCAATTGAAGCTATACAATTTATAGAGCTCTGAGTTTGATCTGATATAATAGCTAATTATATATTTAATTCGAATATAACATTGCCAGGCGTTTTAACTGGGGGAAAAGTAGTGCCAGCTGACATAAAAGGTGCGGGAAAAAGTGCCTAAGTCGTCTCATTTATTTGAACAAAATTATTAATGACTTGATATTGGGTTTCAATATCATATTTGTTCAAATTAATACAGAAATCAAGAAAATAATTTGTCACAAACAATAAAATAGAAAAAAATTAAAACCAATTTAAGCTGAGCCCTTGCTGCATACATTTTGTTTGAAAATTGGTATCTATGTAATTTGGACTTAATTTATTTTTTAGGACTTTCCCTAAGAATTATTGTTATCTGAAACCATATAGGTAGGTACTTATAAAATATTGTCTTTGTTTTGTGTTAAGTAGTTTTCACTTTTTAATTTTAAATTCATTGATGTTATCTTGTTAATTATTTTTTCAAATGCTGTGTCACCTAATGGTACACATAACAAGAACCTATGTTTACACTGTTTCTTTTTAATGTTGCGTTTGTGTACTACAGGTGTACCTTAAATAAATAAATAAAATAATAAAGAAAAAAAAACAGTAGGTATAAACAGCATATTTTTTTATTTTTGACAAAATTATATTATAATCACTCAAGTCGTCGAAACTCCGAAGACTAATATCAATCAATGATTCTTCTCCACTCACTTTCCTTATAAAATCCATAGCGTCATTAATGCTTCAGGTATACTTTATTTATTATGTAATGAACTGATTAAGAATGAAATCGTTGCAAGAACTAACTAACTTTTCATTCATGTTTCAGGTCACGAAAAATTTCGGATAACACAATGACGATGTTAATATTATTCCCCAAATAAAACATAAACGTATCTTTTTTGGCTGCGGGTTAAAAAATTGTACGGGTTCGATCCCGGGTTGTGAAGTTTCTTAAAACCGGCCAAGTGCGAGTCAGTCAGGCTTAGTAATAAGGTCCCGTTTTCACCCTTAAGGTAAACGAAACACGATGAAATTGGCTCAGTATATGAGATGACTTGGCACTTTTTTGAACTTCTGGACCACCTGGCACTACTTTTCCCCCAATTAAACCGCCTGGCATTGTTATATTCGAATTAAATATATAATTAGCTATTATATCACATCAAACTCAGAGCTTTATAAATTGTATACCTTCAACTGATTTCACAACCCCTTCGTTGCCCATCCACTCTCACACCCACCGCTGAAAAGCTGCCAGGCGCTCGAATTAGTTAGATAGTATGGCATACTAACTAGAGGGATTTCGTTGCTTTATACCTATTTCCGTAGCTAGCTCTTAGACTATAAGTTCAGGTTGGCTAATTAGCCAACTTTGGTGTGCCGCATTTTGAGCGCGTATGACTTATCTACGCCTTTTACCTAGTATATCAATGGGCCTCTTAAATGGAAAGCGGCGAAACATAACATAATTGACCGAGCGAGCGAAGCGTCTCCGTTTCAGCTTGGCCAAATTTGCTTTTGTATGTCCATCTGTTTGTGGATTTGTTTGTTTGTTTGTTTCACTCTACAGGTCGCGTTTCTCAACCGATTCTCGTGAAATTTTGTGAGCAGGTTCGATAAATTAATCGAATTCTTTTGTCGAGTCAGTTTTTGGAAATTTTAAAAAATTACGGAGTTATGGGGGTTGCCAGCTTACAAGGTCTACCGCTGAGGCTGTTTTCCTCTATAGGTTACATTTCTTGAAATAAAATAAAATGAAACTAAAAAATAAAATAAACTTTAAAAATAAAAAAAATCAAGGGGTTGGGGATGTTTGTCGACAAAAAAAAATTGAAAAGATATACAGACTCGCGAGGTTTACAGCTCACAGAGCCACTAGTTTAATTCTATAGGTATATTTTAAAACCTCGAATTCATTTAAACTTCGAAATTCATTTAGTTGGTATTAAAGTATTTTGTAGGTCTATACTAAGTACTTATGAAAATTACTTACAGTAGTTTTAGCGATCCAACACAGTTCCTCATAAAGTCTATCTTGATTGGCAATTGTCGCTGTTATGTAATTTATTCCATCACACTGCACAAAATAAAAAATAAACTTTAAAATAAAACAAAAATAAAATGTTTAAATAAATATTAGATAAGTCTTTACTTGTGCCACTTGCACGTTCTCCTGTTCTATTACTTCGATCTCCATGTCCAGTTCGGAGGCGCGAGTTATTCTGTTCATAGCAATACCTTGCAGCAGAACTGAGCGGCAACGCAATATATTCGGCGTCTCTTTCTTATTCGCTAACAACAAAACCAACAGCGCCTGGCGCGGAGATATATCTTTTATCCAAAGCTTTATCTGAAACATTTTCCTTCTTAACAACAATGCCCAAACATCTTTTCTTCAAACACGCTTAAATTTCGATATTAGACCCGCCAAACTTCTACCTACTAATGTACAAGTGGTACATTATAGTAGTAACACTTGCACAGGTATTTAGAAACATTTATTGTTGAGTATTAATTATTACCTCCTCTACGCATTTTAACACTTTTAGACTAGAGTTTCCATCAAATACATTACACAAAACTCTAGCTGCGCCTAAAGCTTGGGTAAAGTCTTCCATATTTGTTATCTTGTTGAGAGCTGTACTTAACTTTTCCCCTTCAATATGAGATGTAGACTTGCATTTCTTGTAAAGATTTACATAGCTTTTCCTCCTGGTTTTCTCTTTATTTTTTTTAGGCAACAGTTTCGCTGATTTTTTAACGACACCCATATCTTTCGGGTAATCTATGCACTTTAACGACGACTCTTTCTTACAGATATTTTCATTAGATTCTTGGACTAGACAATGCTCAGAATTTTCAAAGCTTGTATAAAAGCTATTTATATGTGTAATAGTAACTGACATGGCCTTTTTCACACCTTGGGTATCTCCTACCGTCATATTGACAGTGATATTGTTACCACCTCGATTACAAGTTATTGTATTAGGGTTTGTATAGTTTGGTATAATGAAATGTATATTAAACTTGCAGTAATTCCACATATTTTCCAGCAAAGTTGATAAGCGACCAGATGGAAGAATCCAACTTTTTTTCCCTCCTTTATAAACTTCTAGAGCTGTGCAACTGTTCGTTCTAACTACATCGACCGAATTTTCTATTGCCGTGTTCTCGATCTTGGCTAATTTATATGGCATAGATTTTATTGGATCTACAATTAAGGCTATTATACCCAGTGTGCATGGTTTTGGCAGTATCATACTATCAGACCAAGTCAGTTTCATCGCTGGTATAGAATTTTTCGGATTATTAGATGTCCGACGCGCAAATCCAAATCTCCCGTTCAACATTTCTAACAGTACTGGTGAAATGTATAATGGCAGATATTCAGGCCAACCAATAGGTGGTGTCCAAGAGCCGGGCCAAGCGTTTTGGGGACTAATCCATTGACTGTTTGGTGAATATCTCCAGTACTTGTGTCGACAAGACATCACATGCTTCTGTTCTGTACGTGAATGGTATTGATTTGACCAAGGGGTGATTAACGGCTTACAAGGATTACTACTAAGTGAGCCTGTGGCATCTGATTCATACTCGCTTAATTCCGAAATGTTTATATTCGGAGACGTCGTGGCTGATGCAAATGTTGTTGTGGAGTCGAAAATTTCTTTCATAAGCTTAGGTATTACGGTGCAGAGCTCTGCTGGCAATACAGTGTTTAGAATTGTGGTGCTGCACTTATATATCTTCGTATTGCTGCGAGTCACAGATAACGGTATGTATGATGACGACGATGAGCTCTTTTCCTCTAGGAAATAACTATCTTGTTTATTAGGTAACGACACGTCGAACTGCACCATAACATTCGTCAAACAATTTTTCACTTGTATTTTGTTTGAACTTAATGTCGTTATTTCTAGATTTGGGGGCGTATCGTCAAAGCCTGGAATATTTATCAACGGATCGTGAGTCTTATACGATGTATTAACGTCGTTTATATTCGTGGTTATCTGACTCTGACCATAGTTTTGCTCAAAATCAACTTTTTCGGTATCAAAAACAGCCTGAATCGACATTTCCTTGGTATCTGTAAAAAATAGATTATTAAGAACTTACCATATCAGTAAAGACGATTGAAAAAAGTTAATTTATGAACTTACCCCGTTGGTTTCCGTTTACATTTTGAACAGTAGTATTATCTATTACATCGGTGGTACAATTTTCTAATGCCTTCTTCTCTTCAATACCGTAGTACGAACCATTTTTTATTTTTCTCATCACATTGTCGACAAAATCACTTGCCCACTTAGCTTTGGCCCAAGGGTTTCTTGGACCAGTCATTTTCTTATTCAGAGCGTCGAAAACGGTGCGGGGTTTATCTAAGGCTGCAATCATATCTCCAGGTTGTTTGGAAACATTGACTTCCTCTTCAAAAGCTACCTTTTTATTATAATTGAGTGGCTTCTGTTTTACAATCGTCGTTGGTAATTTGTTGCCAACTTCTTCTTGTATTACTGCCATTTCAGTGCTAGCGTTAACTTTAAGTGGTTTAATAAGGGTTGATTCGATATCAACTGAATCCTGATGATTATTTTTGTACAGTAATTTTAACATTTTGTCTTTAAATTGACGCATCGGTCTTACTTTCTTTTGACTAGCTTGATAAAACACATCTGGCTGTACTCGTTTACAGCACGGTGTCCTCTTGTCTCTAGATTTCACCAAAGACATTTCATTGTTAACCTTCCGCAAGTTACTAGAAATACATTCAACCGGTTTAGGTGAGCATTTTTTAGGAGCTGTATTTTTCCTTTTCCACTCGAGCATAAAAGGCCAGATATGTTTATTTAGTCCATCGAACTGTGGCGGGTCATAATCATTAACTTCCAATGATGAACTGAGCTGATCTTTTCCTAATACGACTAGGGGAAATTTAATTTGTGCAATTCTTCTCTTGATGTCAGATGCAGTAAATTTAGGCATTGTAGCTGCACTTGGCATCGTTGTAACTAAACGCGGTTTCGGCTTTTGTAATCCTTTGTTTAAACCTGATTGTACATTATTACTATTGTTTAAAACCATTTGCGTCATACCAATAGTCATCATTTCGTTTGACGATACTACGGTATCGTTATTAATTCTCAACGAGTTATCTGAAATCATAAAATATAACACGAACCATTTTCAGTTAATTATATTGTAACACTATGCAGGGATAGTGTTACAATATAGCTAATTATTACCCCAGGGTAAAATATTAGTAACCGTAAAACATAATTAATGGTGTTTCCACTACGTTGCGGTGTTTAGAAATAAACATCCGGTGTGGGAGCAATATTAGAAATGTTTATAACATTTCGGAACGTTTGGGAATTTTTCCAAACATTTGTAAACACTGAACCATTAAACGAGCAAATAAAAGAGTGGATATGAAGAAGTAACAAATTTTTCACTTTGTGAATCCTGCCAAAGCTGACCTACGGAGCTTCCCCTACCCACTCCTGAGGGTATATAAAACTGTTTAAAACAGTTTGGAACTGTACCTGAATATTTGTAAACATTTCTAAACAAGATATTTAGTAATCATTTGAGATAAAACTGTTTACGACACTGCTGCATACCCGTGTATGGGCACCTTAAAACGAATG
The DNA here is from genome assembly GCA_951230895.1 of Carpatolechia fugitivella. Lineage (NCBI taxonomy): Eukaryota > Metazoa > Arthropoda > Insecta > Lepidoptera > Gelechiidae > Carpatolechia > Carpatolechia fugitivella. The sequence continues at coordinate 10,681,367 of OX579660.1, forward strand.
ACGCACTTACTTGCAAGAGCCATAGGGATTTTAGATTCTTCATTATTAATAAGTTCTCTAAATTCATTAGGATGAGTAAGATTTGGTATTAAAGTGCAGTTCGAATCTTCATAATCACTCACTCTAAGGCAATTACTTGAGTCTATAGTATGTTGTGGGCTTGCAGCACGTTTAGCAATAGCAGGAACATTCCTAGTGTTCGGAAACATTCTGTTCGTGTGTGTGTTCCGATTGTTCATAAATGCAACGGCACGATTGTCGTTTTTAGGTCTGACGTCATTTCTTAGCGCGTTCCTATATGGTTTCCTATCACTCAGTCCAAGCGGGTTCTTTGGTTTATAAGGATATTTCCGATGATTCTGCGTTTCCTCAATAGCTTTTTCAAGTTTCGGTTCATTTCGCTGATCAGTTTTGCTGATAACCGTCACACGATCAAAGCTCGATGACTGTGACGCGCTGGTCTTGCTTGATATTTCGAAATTAGCTACGTAAGCTACTTCTTCGGTGCGGCAAGTTTCAATGAGGCTGCAATTATACTTATAACAGTTATTTTAGTACCTTAAAGTTATGTTAGTACCTACCTGCTGCATTTTATGTCTACTTCTACTAAGGGAATCCAATAAAAATAAAGAATACAAATTTCTTGAGCATTGACAACGTGAACAGTCAATCAATCAGCCTATTGCAGTCCACTGCTGGACGTAGGCCTCCCCAAGTGAACGTGAACAGTACTTATTATTATTTAGCAGTTTCAGGGGTAACCTGCTGCGGAAGATCAATGGCGTGTGTAAATTAAGGCTGTGACTTACTTGAATTTTTATTATGTACTAGCTGACCCCGCAGACGTCCTGCCGTTTTTCCCAACATCTACCCAACACCTACCCTGCGCAATTTTCTTATTTTTTTAAGTAAGAACATTTAAAAAAATATGAATGAAATCGGTAAAGCCGTTCTCAAGTTATAGCGTGACCAGCAGAAATAGGGGCTCATTTTTATATTATACTATAGTACCTAAAGATTTATAATATTTTAATTTTATAACACCTATCTATGGACCTTGTGGCTTGAAAGTAAATAAATAAATAGAAAAAAGGCCACAGACGTGGATCAATATATATATATATTGATCCAGGTCTGTGGCCTTGTTGATTAATTTATTCTTTTAATGAACGCTCGTGTTTGAAATAATATAATAGATAATTAATTTTTAAAATGTAATGGGATAAGTACTAAAACAAGGTTTACCGTCTTCCTTTTCTATTTCTGTATTTCTTCGTGAAGATTTTCTTTTTCTTTTTGGAACCAAAGCTTTCTTCGTCTGATATGCGTGGAGGTGGGTTGAACTGGAATTTGTTAATGTTTCTCAGCACTGACCAAACATCCTGGACGCTTACATCTTCGACTCCAGATTTGCCTCCAGTTGAAACGCTTTGAAAGCCATTCCTTAGCAACAAATCAGTTGAACTACTCTCTAAGTGCCGCGCGTCTCTATCGAACAACTCAAACCCTTTACTTCTAATACCGGGCCTTCGATTATTCGGGTATCTCTTAGGCACTGTATATTTCTTATCAATTTTGTTATTAAAATAATCAGAATCGTTCATGTCGCTGACAGTGCAGGCCTTCGGTATTGGAGCCTGAACGTTGGGCAAGGTCAAAACAGACTTCTTAGACTTGTGTCTAATTTTCTTCAGCGCCTTAAATTCATCAGAACTGGCTCTGTATAAATTAGCAGCCATAGGAAAAGAGGAGAACACTTCATTATTTTTGTGGACCAATCGTTTTTCAGTCATTCGGGAAAACAGTTGTATTTTTTCATCGTGTAGGTAAGGGGAGTTTTTCTTTTTCTTTGTTTTACCTCGTTTTGCAGGGTCATCGTCCGATTTCACTTTAATCATACGAATGGAGCCGGGAGCCCTGACTCTCTTCAAGCTATGTATTAAAGGTGGAGTATTTTTGTCACCTAATTCAAACGCATTTATTGCCATTGTACAAAAATCTTGAGAGAAGTGGTCACAAGCTTCAGACCTGAGGAAAGACGAAGACCCGGTTGATTAATTTGTCTATACAGACAGACTGCATGCATTCGAACTGCAACCTAGCATCAAAATGGCAGCATTCTTCCATCATCGTGTGGGTTGAAAGGTAGACAACCGACCATGGCAGTATTAATGCAGTTAGATTACACATGGGATGCAGCGCTAGTAAATAACAGCGCAGCGCGGATAGGCAGGTAAATTAGGTTTCGGTGTTTCAATGGTATGGTATAGATAGTGCGTATTAGTCTATCGCCCCGTACCCCTATCCTATTGATAGACTGCTGCTAGATACGAAAACTACTATCCAAGACTTGCAGTTGACTTTACCTACTTGAAAACGCTGCGCTTCCTTCCCATCTGCATGTTCCGGTACCTGTTCTACTCGTTTTCCTATCACATGAAATTGGAAACAGGTAGTAGAAATACAAATAGATACTCACAAATATCACTGTAATTTCGAATGTATACGACCAAAGAATGCCACCCCTACATGGAAACAAGCTTATTATTATTAATGATAGTTAAATAATAAATCTAAAAACAATTAATTGGCATTTTAAAAAATTATGCTTCCGTTATTATTGACGTAAATGACTTTGATTGTCAGAAAGAACCCAACCATTAATTTTAAATGTAACAGAGCTGTCTATAAAATCGCCAGCATTTTTTCCGTTCATAGTCTGAGGTTCTTTCATAGAGGGCCCATTTTGATGGTCCATCATCATCCATCTTGACCTCTTTACTCGACCGACTCCAATTAAATTAATAATTCATAGACTCCAACGACGTTGTACTCGGAGGGGTTGTATCAAGAATTAAGACAATAGAACGAAACTAAACTATTCCAGACAAACAAATTAGAGGACGCTCAGCAACACGAATAGCTCATGTTCATGTAATATAACTGTGCAAGATCAACGTCGTCGTAATATACTTTCCACGGATTCATCTTACTTTTCAGTTAATCCGGTATCTCGGCCACTCTCCGGGATTCGAACCCAGACCAGACTAGACGGACCGTCAGTGAGTAGTATACTCCTTGCTCCGAACGGAATGCAAGCCAAGTACAGTTAGCCAGCCCTTGCTATATGCACCTTGTATTGTATGGTACCCTAGGAACAAGGAAATGGTACCTTTCATAGATCAACGAAATGATTTGATAAGCAGGGACTGGAACCCTTACGATTTTGATCAACGATATCTCTCTATCTATTTATCTATCTATCTACTCTTATTATGCCATAATTAAAACGTTTGCAAATCCAACAGGGTAACCCTATCAAGGAATCTGAAAAACATTATTTATTTTAATTACCATTCTGTAAATACTTATAACCAAACGACTGAAGGGGTTTTTCAACGGGTAGTCTGGTCACTGTCGATAAGTTTTTAAACCGCAGGAAGTGTCAGTGATTGGCTCTGACCACTCCTGTGGACCACTCGGACCGTAGAGGGTCTCTGTCTACGACTCGGACCGTATCGGACCAAGGCATACCAAGGCTGAAGAGAACAGTGCTACCATTTGTTTCTTTACAAATCTACCATCATTTGTGAATGAAAGGGCGCTAGTAGTAGAGATAAAAAATGTATTGCTGAATAATCGATAATAAAACGCCAAAAACATGTACCAAACTACCAAATCGATAGGCCTATCGATATTTTTTTTTTTCAAATTCAAAACTTTTTTTTTTAAAATGGCATGGTGCGGTTTGCACATCGCCACAGTCATTTTGTTAAAAAGGAGGAAACGTATTTTTTTTTTTTTTCGTTTTGGCATAATGCTATGCGTCACAGTTGGTCATAGATATATATAAGTACAGTTGGTACGGTCGGGGTCAGAAAATGTTTACCAGTTTTCAAATTAAATTCCATATCACACTGTTTTGACTAGTCTAAAATGCCATATCAAGTTACTTATTACCTTTTAAAAGTTATTATTCAATATGACGCACTGATTAACAACAAAGAGTTATTGATCACTTTTTGATGACGAAACTCATTTCTTTACTTTTGAAATGACATTTATTAAAAAATATGATTGTTTGAATTTCGTTTGGACAAGAGTGAAATTTTAAGAAAGATGCCTATTTTTATAATGAAATAAAATGGCAAGTTTAACCCAGGAGCAAAAAGCTGAAATAATATTTCTCTTCGAAGGTGGACAATAGGGCTACTGCGATTAATTATGTGTCGCTTTTGGACGAAGTGATGCTGCCTACTGTGCGCGTAGTGTATCCTGCAACAGAATTCCTACACATTGCCTACGTTCAAAATAATGGATGGATACACACGGCCCGTGCTACTATGGCGTGGTTCAACCTGCACCGTGACATTCGACTCATTCAACGGCCCGCTCGGTCTGCTGATTTAAACCCAATTGAAAATTCAACGCTGGGACTGTCAAAATGAAAGAAACCCTCATGGAATGGAAAGAAACAATCATGCTCTTAGATCAGACTGTGCTCGGGTATGGGATGATATCAGACTAGAGGGAATGATCTATGCACACGCCTTGTCGCATCAATGCGAGATAGTGGAGATAGACTACGTGCCGTCATAGCTGCTGGGGGAAGGTTATACTAGATATTAAATAAAGATTTTTTGAGTTTCTATTTTATTATTTCTTCATATTCTTAGTTAAAAACTTTGGCGAAGGATAGTTTGACGCCTATAGGTAGGCGGAACAAGATGTTGTGGGAAAAGGGTTACCACCCGCTTGGCCGGGTGGTATAGCCAGGAGACCGAGGTCCAACTGGTGTTGTCCTTACTTCATTAGCGCGTTTCAGGCCGCGCATCGTGATTGGTCAGTTGCCTTCCTTAGTTTTCCACTGCGAGCATCTATATTGGTAGCACAGATGTCACTACGAAACTAAAAACTTAGTTTTTTTTTTCAAAATAATTGCTCTATATATCAAACCTTGATAGTAGTCAGTCCACCTCCTAGAGCGACCGATTCTCATATTATTAGAAAAAATATAATCTATGGTCAATTAAATTGATATGAAATAGACATTTCGACCTTGTGACTCAAATGTGTGCAGGCAATTGTAATACTTAAGGTGGTAAACATTTTCTGTCCGCGACCATACATAAAAGGGGCGTATTCCGATTCAGACTTTCAGCGCTGTCAGCGATCAGAAAAGCAAAAAAACTTTAATCGATTTCAGCGCGTTTCAGAACGCAGGGAAGGTCTAAGGCGGACCCTACACGTCAATATAATATCGTGATATTTACTGATAGATCTTGGGCCGAATTACAATGCACCCTACACCATCAATACGGATCGCGGCAGTACTGAAGCGTTCTTTGTACGAGGCAGACGCGATGGACCCAAGACGGAGGAAAATTAGAGCTTGTATGGCAATAATTGGAGGCATTGTAGCCCTTTCTTTAAACAAACGAATAAAAAGAAAGCGATGGATGAAGAATTGGCTACAAAAAGAGAGAAAAGTATACACATCTGAATTTATTTGACGAAATGTACGTTGTACCATCAGGGCGTTTATTTTCTTCAGAAAATAATACCCTTACAGAAAATCGAAATGGACTAAACCCAAATAATAATTATTAATAATAATAATAATTAAAAATAATAATAATTATTATTATTAATTATTTTTTTCTAAATTATTATTTCTTTTGATTTTAAGCATTGGCAGCCGTAAAATAAATTTTGTCATGTAATGTATATATTACGACGCCTGGTCCTGGTTGACCTGTTTCTAGAAATTAAACTTTTTTTTTCAATAAAGTACCAAATATGATTACAAACAAACAAACTATCTCTATTCCAAATTTCATCCAAATCCGTTCAGTAGTTTAGGCGTGAAAGCGGAACAAACATCCAAACATATTTTTGCATTTTATTAGTATGATTATAGTTGGGTTATTATAGGATGGGATCTAACAGCTTCAAAAATGTTCATACGACGTTAACAACTTTTTTTAATAATATTCAGTTTAAAAGCCATAATAGCTAAAATATTAAAAAAAGTACCTTCACCTCAGTATGCAATTTTACTTAATAAATAAATAAATAATCGAAATAATATTAATAAGTTTTTAAAATTGTAATCTGTCAGAGCTCATCCTATAACCCAAGTATAGTCCTCCATCGCTGCCGTCTCGATGCGTACTGATCGCGACAAATATTGACGCGCGACACTACACGCAAGATACATATCACGATCTGGATCTCGGATCAGATCACAGGATTTCCAGAAATTCGGCGATAAATATTGTGACAGATCACGATATGGATCTCGCGTGTAGCGTTCGCCTTAGGAATATTAAGGTATAGTATTTTGTGACACCCTGCAAGTTATTCCCTGCGTTCCGAGACGCGCTGAAATCGATTAAAGCACCCGTAATCGCGTTTCGAATTACTGTCAGCTATCAAAACTCATACTTTTTTTGCTTCGCTGATGGCGCTAAAAGTCTGATTCGGAATGCGCCCATTGTTTTACATACTTATTATACAGCATGAAATTTACATCGATTTGTTCCTGATTTTGTTCGTTCCTTGTTTGTTCCTGATTTGTTTGAAATTATATTTTCGCGAAAAGTTGTTCAGTTTGACGAGTACTATCACTACACGGCGGGAACAAAACGATGTAAATTTCACGGTGTATAGCTCAAATTACTTAATTTTACAATATTAATATAATATATTATTATGTAAATGTATAAGAGTTTTAATCAAGGTTTGATGGATGATATCGTATTAGATCTAATATAATATGTATAGTATCAAACGTTGAAAACTAAAAAACTATTGATAGTATTGCTCTCCTTATAGACCGTCGCCCGAGAAGTGTTTTTCGTACCTATCGTACTTTCGTGTCAGAATATAATATTCATATGCGAACTTGTGTGATGTCCCTAGATATCGACGTCTGCCGAGCCAAATAGGAAGCGTCTGGGAGTTATGTCACTTTGAAAAGTGCTCCAGATGTCGAAAAATTACCTATCTTACTTTTGAAAAATTCTTTCGTAGGATCGTTTGTAGCATCGTTATGAACAGCTTAAACCAATTTCCAGATGATTTACAGGAAGCATTTGGAAAAGCAGACAGTTTTTGTAGGTGGGATTTTTACCAAGAAAATACCTATCTTACTTTTTGATGAAACTACATTCAGGTGATAGGGTAGCTCTCATACAACAATAAAAGTCAAGTCTGCCGCAGATATTAGGAAGCGTTTGCGAAATCAGACGATTTGAATGTGCCAAAGACTAAGGACGCTTACTACTGAAAACGATAATATTATAGTTTACTTTCGTAATATCGACCTGTGGGTTGAACTATAACCTGTTAGAAGACTGTCTTAATCGAAAATAAAATGAATATAATATGGGTGTATTAGTAAATACCATTATAAAATATTTTTTCATACAAATATTTTTGTTTATTATTGCCATGTTTATTCTCGCACCTATAATTTTTCTCACACGTTTCACATTTGCATATACAGTATAAGTATTATTATTACAATTTTTGTACGTGTTTTGAAACTAACAGGGAATAAATTGTTTTCTTTCTATCTTTTTTTTCTCGTCTCACTTATCAATCAATACCTATAATTATTACAAAATAACCAATCACATTTTTAAAGTACAAGTGACGCTTATCAATATTTTTAAAAAGTTATTATTATAATGAGTAATGAGGTAGGTATCATAATTTTTTAAATCTTATTACGTAATAACGAGCCATTTGTAATTACAAAAAAGGGGTCGCAAACCGAGATCCCGAATCTCGAAAACACCGGGATACCGAGTCAAAACGAAAGCATCAAAATACCGGGGTTGTGTTACCAAATCCCAGGTTTAAAGATATTTTCGGTATTATTAAAATTAGCCTCTCACTCAACACAATTTTTAAAATTCGCGCCATCTTACGCATCATTTGCAGTAAAAACACTTGATTCGTTGTTAAACAATTGCGCGTTAATGCGTTAAAACGAAATATATTTCATCATGACGTTTAAGAAGCACATAATGATGTTTCAGTGATTGCTTGGGTGAAAAGCGGCAGCAATCATCGTATGGTGCGAGGCACATTGAATATTAATGTAAAGCTGGAAAGAACTCGTCTGATGAAGTCTATGCTACGTCCTAATCCTGTCCAAATCCGAAACCCTGAAAGCTTTCAGCTCGAACTCTTCAAGAGGCTCTTCAATTCCGTCCTATTAGGAGGTTCCACACCCGAAGCATGGAACAGAAGCGTGGTGGAACTTTTCTTTAAGAAGAGAAACAACACCCTTCTGAAGAACTACAGGCCCATCTCGCTTCTGAGAGCTGTTCTCGAGAGTCATCCACAAATCGTCTCGAACGTAGGTTTGATGACTTCCAGCCCCCCGAACAAGCCAGTTTCCGAAAAGGCTTTAGTACCATAGACCACATCCACACGCTCTGTCAGATTATACTCACTGTATACCGATGCGTATAATCTGTTCTTATGCTTAGCGTTTGTGGACTATGAGAAGGCCTTTGATTCTGTCGAAACCTGGGCAGTAGGCAGTGCTGCAGTCGCTTCAAAGGTACCATTGACTATCGGTATATCGAAGTGCTGAGATGTTTGTACGAAAACGCCACCATGTCAATACGTTTACAGGACGCAAGTACGAAACCAATCCAACTGCGGGAAGGAGAAAGACAGGGAGACGTAATTTCTACGAAACTGTTTACCAATGGATTGGAGGCTGAAGGACGCATTCAAGCTTGTGTCCTGGAAAGATTTTGGCATCCATTTCAATGGCGAGTACATCACTCATCTTCGATTTACCGACGATATAGTGATTATGGCAAGGTCCCTGGAGGAACTTGGCACAATGCTCAGAGATCTCAGTAGTGCTTCCGAACAGGTAGGTCTTAAGATGAACATGGATAAGATGAAACTTATGTCAAATATTTATGTTACACCTAAACCGGTCAGTGTTGAAAGTGCTACTATCGAAGCTGTAGATCTACCTTGGACAAGTAATCCAGTTAGGTAGATCCAACTTCAATAATGAGGTCAATAGACGGATCCCACTCGGCTGGGGACAGCGTTCGGGAAATTGCGGCATGTCTTCTCATTCAAAATACCTCAGTGACTCCTTAGTCACTTTCACTGACTCCACAGTCTTTAACCAGTGTATATTGCCAGTAATGATCTATGGTACTGAGACGAGATCGCTAACTATTGGTCTCATGGACAAGCTCAAGGTCGCTCAGAGTGCGATGGAGAGAGGAGCTATGCTATGAAGAAAGGTTCTTGAATGGCGACCACGGGCCGGAAGGCGTGTGTTGGACGGCCTGCCACAAGGTGGACAGATGACTTGGTGAAAGTTGCTGGGCGCCGGTGGATACAAGTTGCGCAGGACCGTTCACGGTAGAAACCTAATGGGAGAGGCCTATGTGCAGCAGTGGACATCTGCCGGCTGAAATGATGATGATGTTTTTAAGATCTTATTCATCTCAGCTGAAAGACATCCACTGCTGGACAAAGACCGCCATTGTGTTAGTGAACTCACCCAAAAAAATGTAATGACGGATCTAAGTGATGTAATAACATCCTACAGAAATAAATAATTTTGACTTTGACTTTGCCCTCCCCTAAAAATCTCCACAATGACCTGGTCCTGCGCTGCCCGCATCCAGCGGCTTCCCGCGACCTTCACCAGATCGTTGGGCCACCTTGTGGGGCTCCGTTTTCCGGTGTGTGGTCGCCTTTCGAGAACTCTGCCGAAGCGTCCTTCGGTTCTCCGTGCAATGTGCCCCGCCCACTGCAACTGAGTCTCGCAATTCTTCGGGCTATGCTAGCAACGACCTTTGGGTGACCTTGAGCCTTTTTATATGACCCATTGTATGTAAGCGACCACGTCTCTGATCCATACTTTATTACTGGCAACACACTCTGGTTAAAGACTTTCGTCTTTAGGCAATGTGATATTTGGGATGAAAAGTTGTTACGTAGCTTTCCGAACACTGCCCAGCCGAGTTGGATTCAACGATTAACCTCTTACTCGAAGTTGGATCTGCCTTTATCCTAAATTGACATCATCGTTTACAACGTCGAGAGCAGCGTCCCCAACGTTTTGTGAAGTGGGTACCTCGTTGCAGCTGTATTGGCATCGGGTTCTGATCCTAGTTGGACCGACACTTCAGCACTTCGACATACCGATAGTCAACTGGGCACCTCTGGAGAGACCGCAGCACTGCCCAGATCTCGATCGAATCGAAGGCTTTCTCATAGTCTACAAACGCTAAGCATAGTGGCTGGTTATATTACTCTTCGGTCTTCTGTATAACTTACCGCAGCGTATGTATGTGGTCTGTGGTACTATAGCCTTTTCGGAAATCGACTTGTTCGGGAGCCTGGAAGTCATCAAACCTGCGTGCGAGACTGTTTGTGATTGAGCCGTCGGTAATATGAGGTATCAATCAGCTACTGTCTACAGACAGAACCATTTCTAGTCTTTCTTTCATGAGCCTCATCATCGAGGTGTTTCAAAGTCGGTGCGTATACCTGTACACGACCTTCAATGAATACCTTTTAGTGATTCTCAGTGTAAAGTACGCCACACTCTCAATCTTAATTACATTTCACGAGGGACTTGTGGACTATTTATTTATTTATTGATAAATCACTTACAGCTACAGCGAAACATGATGATACCTAGATACCATGAACTCGCCACCCTGGGACAGATCTTTGTCCTCCCGGAAATAAAACAGGTTGCCGGAATTCAGGATAATCGAGTCCTCGCCGTCTCTACGGACTTCAGATAACCCTAAGATGTCCCATCGTATCCTGCTCAATTCTTCCTCTAGTTCAACGATCTTTTCGGCAGTCCGCGATTGTTGTATGTTGCCAGGGCTTCTTCGGACCCCCTGCTCCACCGTATCCACAGCGGTTATCATAGCTGGGAACATTTTGTCTATGCATTGTTATTTATCTATCTCGGAAGACATGTCCAGCAGCTACACGTTACGGAAATGAAGATGTTGCGATGGATGTGTGGCGTTACGCGATTAGATCAAATTCGTAACGAACACATTCGTGGCAGTCTCGGAGTCCGTTACGTAACGGATAAGCTTCAGGAAAGTCGCTTCCGATGGTATGGCCATATAAGCCGCAGACCGTTAGACTATGTAGGAAAAAGATACCTCAACCACACTGTCCAGGGCCCTAGATCACGTGGTAGGCCTAAAAAGCGCTGGCTGGACGTCGTGAAAGAGGATATGGAAGAGAACAATCTCACACCTAAGGATGCCGAAGACCGGGCAAAATGGAGAAGATTAAGTAGGAAAGCGGACCCCAGCACTAGGCCGGGAAAATGCTAGGACGACGAAGAAATATTATTTATCTTTAATTTACGGGACTTACAACTAGTATCAGTAACGTAGTATTTGTGATATTAGTTGGCTTTTACGATTGCATTTTGCTCACGCACTCAAGACAAAGATAATTGTAATTTACTTGCTCATATTAGTAACATTGATACGATAGAGATAATTATGCATATAAAGCTCGTACTGAAAAATAAATTGTGATTTGTTATTTAGTAATAATTATAGGTATTGATTGATAAGTGAAACGAGAAAAAAGATAGAAAGAAAACAATTTATTCCCTGTTTGTTTCAAAACACGTACAAAAATTGTAATAATAATACTTATACCTATATACTGTATTTGCAAATGTGAAACGTGTGAGAAAAATTATAGGTGCGAGAATAAACATGGCAATAATAAACAAAAATATTTGTATGAAAAAATATTTTATAATGGTATTTACTAATACACCCATATTATATTCATTTTATTTTCGATTAAGACAGTCTTCTAACAGATTATAGTTCAACCCACAGGTCGATATTACGAAAGTAAACTATAATATTATCGTTTTCAGTAGTAAGCGTCCTTAGTCTTTGGCACATTCAAATCGTCTGATTTCGCAAACGCTTCCTAATATCTGTGGCAGACTTGACTTTTATTGTTGTATGAGAGCTACCCTATCACCTGAATGTAGTTTCGTCAAAAAGTAAGATAGGTATTTTCTTGGTAAAAATCCCACATACAAAAACCGTCTGCTTTTCCAAATGCTTCCTGTAAATCGTCAGGAAATTGGTGCAAGCTGTTCATAACGATGCTACAAACGATCCTAAGAAAGAATTTTTCAAAAGTAAGATAGGCAACGACATCTGGAGCACTTTTCAAAGTGACATTACTCCCAGACGCTTCCTATTTGGCTCGGCAGACGTCGATATCTAGGGACATTACACAAGTTCGCATATGAATATTATATTCTGACACGAAAGTACGATAGGTACGAAAAACACTCCTCGGACGACGGTCTATTATATCCTCTTTGGTATTGCTTCTCAATATTGCATAAACTGCGCTATCGATAGTGACGGCCTTTATTTCAATATGAAAGATCACTGTATCGATAATATCGAATATGTTTTCGTTTTCAACGATCGATACTGTCGATAGTATTGCTGCTTATCAGTAGTATCTACGTTTAGTTTTGGACATGCAAATTAAAATCTAAGACATTAATCTTAAAAAACTGGATATGAGAATATAAATATTTATCAATTTGGATAAGGAAACAATACTGAAGACGGTTATTTCTTCAACTGGATAATGGGACAAAAAAATACTGAAGACGACGGCTGCATGGCATTTCCTTTACCTGCTCAAAAGAGCGAATCGAGAAAAAAAAATTAGTTTGACAGTGGTTTTTTTTTTTTTTCGTTTTGGCATAATGCTATTTGCACCGGGTTCATGCTTGTTTCCGTTTTGTACAGACCGTTTTTCGTGTTACAGTTTTGTCCGGACAGTTTTTTGTGTACTACATGCTTGCCTTGGACGGGAAAAACTGTGCGAGCAGATTATGACCGACCCGTTTTCTGCAACCATTTTTTATCCGTCCACGTTTTGCGCACTCGAATTTTCCAACCATTAGCCTTTTAGAGAAGTAATCTCCTGCGGTTGCAATAGCGGGGGGCTGCTGCCCAGTAAAAAACAGCGAAAAAATACAATTTCCTAAAGTCGAGCCATTATTTTGACATGTTATCATTGACTTAGAAAAACGCGGCGTACCAAAACAGTTGCGTTCAAAACTGCACGAGCACTTTTTGTACAGACCTGTTTTTGGATGCAACTTTTTAGGCATCCTCATATTGAATGAATGCGTGCGTATTCGTTGTAAACCATGTACATCAAAAACGTGGCGTACAAAACCAGGGGCGGTCATGACAGCGTTGCCAGAATGTTACTTTTGACCCTCTCATGTTACCTCCACGTTACATGACTCAATATGTTACTTTCAGGACAGTTTATCTTTCTTTATAAAATTTGTAGTTTAGTGTTTTGTAATTTTGTATAGAGAGAGTAAAATATATGTATGTATTTAGAGATATTTATATGCTTAGTTAGTGCACTATGATTAAGGAAAAAAAACGTAATCCCTAGTAACTACTAGTTTCTAACAAAGCAGAAATTTTCTTTTACCTTAACTAGTTGCAAACCGGCGGCGCTGCGGTTTCGTACGCTGCCGGAAAGGATTCGGTCAGTCAATAAATTATAAAGTTTGACAAAAGGGAAAGCAGATTTTTTTTTTAATGTAATAAAGTGCCTTATTACAGTATTAATGTTTCTTTTCCTTTGTAAATGTTACTTTTTAAGCCGTTTCATGTTACATTTGACTATAACTCACTGGCAACACTGGTCATCAAGGTTTCCCATTATTGTCACACACAATCACACAATCCATCCATTGTTATCTTATCATTCGATTCGATACCGCTCTGCTCTCGTGATATCGCCGTGGTTTTTGAAACTATGTCGAATAATGAAGATGGAAACATCATTCAGTATGTGCCGTACATGTCTTTCGTCCACCCTTCGTTTTGGCATTCACTTACAGAACTGAAACTCGAAGTGGACAAGCTGGCGGAAAGAACGAAACAAATATATGGGCGTTTTTGCTATCGCAGCGATATTGGGACAGTGTTCGAGGTAGATGGCACGTCTTTCAACAAGTAAGTACTGCCTAGTATCCCTAAATACCGGTACCAACATCTATAATGTAAGTTGTATGTAATGTTACCTGCTCTTATCAAGTCTCCACCTGGAGGCTCGACTCAGCTCAAGTATATAACAAGACTAAAAAAACCTTGTTGGTACGAGGTACTACAGTACCTGTTGAGTTCCTACCAAAGTAACAAGATGTGCTTGAACAGTTTCACCCTGTGGTTTCACCTGCTGCTGACGGTAATTCGGTACGCAAACTATAATCAATCATAACAGCGCGACTGCAGTGAGAATGCAGGGCTGACCCTGCATTCTCACTGCAGTGTGAGTCACCTGCCTGACTGATCAGGCAGGTGACTCACACTCGTAATAGGATAATCATTTTCTCAAATTATTTATTGGATATAGATCGGCTCAAACAGATCTCTACTATGAAAATGTGACGGGCACCTTAATGAATAAGAATACTATAGAAGACTTCAAGACTATTGACAAAGCAGCATTGTTGAATTCAGTTGGAGAAATTGTCTGGGCTAACATCAAGGAGAAAACATGGGTTGCCAATCCAAATATATTGCTGAATTTCATCATTCTTTCTTATGCTGTAAGTATGTATTTTTAAATAAATAAACAGTCATAGGAGTATCTGTATTGGGAGTGTCACAGAAACACTTCAGGTAGCAACCGCCCCCGCCGGCGGGGACGCGGAACTAATAGTAGAATTAATTCAGTAAGACCCGGTAGGGGTCATTCTTCTCCGACGCGCTTCTCGCCCTGGCAACATTCTGGGCCGCGGTCCGAGCCCGACTGAGGGCGCCCCCAGATACGTTGTCATAAAATTCCTAAGGGGTACGAGCCTTCTGCTCCCGCGCAAGTCCGCGCCCACTATATTACCACTCTGGTATAAATAGCGATTAGGTCCGTCAAAAAAAAAAAAAAAAAATCACATAAACCAACACAATTATGAAGAATACAAAAAAATAAAGTAAATAACGAAATGACACCTTGGCTACAAAAAAAATTCAACTTCTGAATAAGAGAAACCTTGTACACGGTGTTACAAAATAACGAGTAAATTTTGTATGGAGACCATCTACATTTTGTATGGGAATGCGATTTTTTTAAATCGTTTTTCGACCTATGTTCTTTGGGGAAAGTTGTTCAGTTTTACGAGCAGATTCACACCCTTTCGGCTTTATTTGTAGTTTTGTAACACCTGGTATATGACTTGCGTTTCCAATTTTTTTACTATAATCTTTTTATCACAACATCTTGTTTAAAAAATATTGCTGTTCTTAATTTTATTGTACCTTGCATTCTAACGCAAAACTTTTTATTTTAGGATCTCAAAAAATTCCACTATTACTACTGGTTTGCTTTCCCTGCACCAAGCCAGCCTACTGTCTACATGAAAGCTAGTCAAAACATCACAGCCCACTTTACTAACCCGCAAATTGAAACACTAATTCTAGGATATAAATGTTTAAATCCCACACAGACATGTTTCTTCACAGTTCAGAAAGAAAATGATCAAGTCTATGTGAAAACTTTAGCAGAATTATTACAGTCAAGTGACAGTGTTGATGTGTCTTCATCATATTTTGTTTTTGAAGACCCAAGCTCTGGAGAAAACCCAGGTTGGCCGTTACGACTGTTTGTGGCAGCATTACTAGACCACTTACCTAATTTAGCTGGGTCAGAGATAAATGTAATTGGATTAAGATGCAAGACAAATGGGACTATTGAAAGTAGTCGTGTATTTACGATAAAGGTGCCACAAGTAAGTTTACATTTCCATTAATCAACACCTCCTATGAACAACAACGTAACTTGAGATAGTTGACTTGAGATACAAAATTACTTTAGTTAATATTATTCCTTATCATAATTTTATTTACTCTTAATTTTCTGTCCAAGCAGTCTCTTTAAGTACAATAGAACTGAAGTTAGAAAACCTAACTATAGGTAAAACATATTTTTTTTCTCTTTAAACTGCTGTACTGATTAGTTGCTAAAATTGAGTTACGTTGTTGTTCATAGGAGGTGTCGAATTATTATAACAGATAATACGAAAGAGTTGCAGCTGTCCTGTAACAGAATTTACCATATATTTGCTTCCTAAGTACCTAGGTTGGCCAAGAAAGTGATTTGTAATTTTCTACTGAAATTCCTAGATAACAACATTTAAATAAACTTTATACTTGCTTCATCTAACAGATCAAGCAGCAAACGAAATAAATCTTTGTTGTTCTATAATTGGCAAATGACATTCCCAGGTTGGTAAACCAATTTTTGTCTGACTGTATTAGGTGACAAAGGCTAGGCATCTGTCTTCCCATCTTACCTCAATTGTCGCGCCTTCCTGTATATCCACATGGAAATAATATTTGCCTAGATTCGAATACAGACTTGCATGGGCGACAAAGTAACAATGCTTGTTTGAATAGTGAAATGATGAGTCGACCATGGACTTAACGTCCCCCACTGTCTTGGCTTGACTTCGCATGTTTCGATAGGGCCTTTGCTAGTTACCCTACGGTCGACTACGCCTCCGGTAGAAGCACAGTTCCGCCATTATTTCCATATTGAGATTCTGTGCCCGGGTGCCTTCTTCTATCTAATCCATGGGTACCTGGCCGATACAGTTTACCCTTATTTGGACAGTGATACGCAGAAAGGTTTCAACCATCCAAACTTCGAGTTTTGAGTTAGGTATGCCATGTTATTGTAAAATATACGTTATTTCGATCTATTAAGGTTTCAAAACGCACAAAAATTTTACTTTTATGTTATTTTCAAAAATAACCTTTTGCTTAATACACAATCTTATAAACTATAAATTTGCAAAATGGTTTTATGTATTATAAAACTATTCTACATTATTTAACGAGAAATTTTATTATTTGCATAAAGGTGTCAAGCCGTGGCTTCGGGGTAGTTCCATGCTATGACGGAATTAAATAGCTCCTTTAACTTTCTCAGTACTGGAGTACTTCTTGTTTTGAGAAGCTCTGAAGTAATTCCGTCTTCGCCACGAGCCTTCCCATTTTTAAACTGTTTGAGAGCCCTCTCAATTTCGTCATCATCTACGTCTGGGAGATCTTCAGTGAAGTGGCATGTCAGTGTGGCTCTTGGGTCGTTCGCGTCAGGCGGAAGCCCCAAGGCATGCGAGGCATATAGACGGCCAAGTGGCATGTCAGTGTGGCTCTTGGGTCGTTCGCGTCAGGCGGAAGCCCCAAGGCATGCGAGGCATATAGACGGCCATAAAAGTCTTCGACCTCGGTGAGGATTTTGCCTTCCGAGTTTTTGAGCTTCATGAGGTGGTTCCTACCCAGTCTTTTAGCACAGACTTTTGACCCCCGATTTCGCTCAATCGCCTCTCTTATGAGTTGCGGATATCTTTATTCAGATAGTGGATGTCCGACGACGGAGCTCCTCCGGCATCTCGCGTCGGATCTTCATCAGTTCCAGACACTAAAATTGTTACACTGTTCCTTGTCCACATTGCCATGGATTCCAGTGCGGCAAAACGATTGCGCAACTGGAACGCTTCAGAACCGTGCATGGATTGGGTTAGCGTTGGACGAAGAGTGGATTTCACCATACGACTCCTCTCAACTCTGAAGTTACCTCTTACCAGTCGGTACTCGGTGGTCGCTACCGATTTGGAACCAATTGGGAAAGTCGGAGACATCCTATATATGCGCTTCTTGTCCGTCAAGATGAAGTCAATCTCGCTTTTCGTCCTACCATCGAGGCTTTGCCAAGTCCACTTCCTTACGGGCTTCTTCTCAAAGAAGGTGTTCATGCAGAACAACCTTTGTATGTCCAGAAAGTTTACCAATATTTGCCCTCTATGGTTTTTGAGCCCAATACCGTGCGGCCCGATGCGTGAGTCATCGCCTTCTCGTACTCTTACCCTGGCATTGAAGTCCCCCATGACAACGGTGAAGTGGGTCTTGGTAGTGCCATTTATGGCTTTTGTGATACTTGTATCTTCAAACATGGCCTCGACCTCGGTATCCAAGTATGTAGATGTCGGCGCATATACTTGTACAACCTTGAGGGAATACCTATTGGTCAGTTTCAATACCCAGCACGACCCGGGTTGACATACTGGACACCTCCAGCACGTTGTCACGGAGAAAGCTTTGTTGACAAGGAAGCCTACGCTGCCTTGCGACTGTTGGTCGCCCTCTCGAAAGTAGAACAGGTGGTTGGATTCTAAGGTAGTCGTGTTCTCTCCCTGTCGAGTTGTTACCCTAGCATCGATTTCTTTCGGACTTCAGACAGCCCCAAAACGTGCCACCTTATATTTTTTAGTTCTACCTCCAATTGCTCCAGGCTATCGTCCAGCCGTAGACTGCGTCGTCGTTATACGTCGCCAAGGTCAGTTTGTGGCAGCCATCCGTAACCCGGGGATTCTTAAGTTTCCCCCGCCCTACCGTGACCTGTGAGGCTGCTATTTTCTGGGCCACAGTGGCGCCCAGAATAGTAGGGCTGCCTGGAACTGAGGGCCATATATTTGCCGCGCTATCCATTAAAGGGGCTTATGCCCATACTCACCACGCTGGGCAGGCGGGTTGGTGAGCGCAGAGCCAAGCTTTGCCCCAATGGCGCTGCTGCCCGCCACTGGCCTAGGTGTTTACACTCGGCCTTAATATAAGTTAGACACTTCAATGTGAAGATTTTTTTACTGTTTTATTTAAAACCATCGATTTTACCATTTGGTAATTACCAAATTTTTCATGGAAATAAAAATAAGATAAATACCGTATCTGAATTTTTATTCATTTTATTTTTTTGCAAAAAGTATAATTCGTTATTCCTAAATTAGCATAAAGTTATCAACTGAGGGTTGAAACCTTACTGCATTTCGATTCGCAGAATAGTAAAATAAAGCAAAAAGGTTTTAAAATTATTTGAATTTATTTAAGTATCTTATGCTTCATTTTCTTTTTATTTCGTGTGAAATTAATATTTATTAAATATAAATCTAATACTTTGCAAAGTTTAACGTTTCTACATCCCATAGATAAAGTGCAATGTCAACTTATATCTGGAAAGGGCTATGAAATCTTTAATCGCGTTTATTTCAAAATGGATGACGTGAGGGTTGAAACCTTTCTGTTTATCACTGTCCATTTTAGGCACCCACCCGACGTAGGGGCTTTGCCCCCACGAGGTCCACCACCTTCCCCTTATGACCCGGCCTCGGTTGCTCCAACTACATAGTCGACCGTTTACCTTGGCTTTGCCTGTGTGTTCCCGGATCACACGCTTTTACATGTATATTTTATGAGTCATTTGACAATACATTATAATGCCCATCATTCCATTATCCAACAGTCTGACTAGAGATAATTCATTATCAACACTCACCAGGATCCTCCAGTTAGTAGGTCCTCTCCATCCTGAGTGTCTTACCACTTTTTCTCTCCACGTGTCTTTTTACTCCACTCCTTCCAGCGCGCCATTTTCTAGTGCATATACCAACATTTAGAAAAATAGTGTCAAGCGTTAGCAAAGCAGTGTTACCACAATGCAAATATTAGATGACAGATGAATGAACAGAATGAGTATGATGCACTTACCAAATGCTCTATGGCGACTCGCGCTGAGCGCGACATCAATATTATAATAGATAGCAATTTATTTATTGAAAAGCTGTTTCTACTAAACTCAATTAATATTCGTCCTAGCGTTTTCCCGGCCTAGTGCTGGGTCCGCTTTCCTCCTCAATCTTCTCCACTTTGCTCGGTCTTTGGCATCCTTAGGTGTGAGATTGTTCTCTTCCATATCCGCTTTCACGACGTCCAGCCGGCGCTTTTTAGGCCTACCACGTGATCAGGGCCCTGGACAGTGAGGTTGAGGCATCTTTTTCTTACGTAGTCTGATGGTCTGCGGCTTATATGGCCATACCGTCGGAGGCGACTTACCTGAAGCTTATCCGCTACGTCACGGACTCCGAGACTGCCACTCAATTATGGTATATTTAAAATAATAAGATGTGAAACTTTTCAGGATGTCCAGTCAGTAGAGAGTGCAGGTTGGGTGGGGTGGGAGAGGAATGATAAAGGAAACTTTGGTCCCAAACTTGCCAACATGTCTGCCTCCATGGATCCAATAAAGTAAGATTGTGATGATGACCCTTGATTAGCACTCAACAGGTCAGCTGCACTGATTTTGACTTGCCAGCAGGCATGCAAGTGACCCAAGCTTATCCTGGTAAGCGCAGTTTATACAGAAGAGACGTGGCGAGGACGTATGGCGGTGGTGGATAGTCAAACAATGGTGTCGATTCGGCATACGCCCAACTAAAATAAACTAAAAATTAGTCCTTTCACTTTTTATCAACAGTTTTGTTTTTGTCTTTGACTTCACGACTAACTGTCAATTTTAGTGGCTTTTTATTCGTCATGGTCTTAGGTAGGCACTAAAACAAGACTAAATTTGACAGTTAGTCGGGTCCTGAAGTCATAGACAAAAACAAAACCGATGATCTTCAGTCCATTTTCAATTAAAAATTTTCGAAAGTGACAGGACTAATTTTAGTTTAGTTTAGTTGGGCGTATGCCGAATCGACACCAAATATAAACCCTAACAGTTCGTAGCATAGCGTCGTTTTTGTCGGCACTAGGTGATGCGCCACCGCCACAAAATGGTGCGCCGGATGCTATGCTACGTACTATTAAGGTTTATATTGTGTTACTTTGACTATCCGCCACCGCTACACGTCCCCGCCACGTCTCTTCTATATAAACCGCATCGTACGCATCTAATTTCCATTAGACACATGTCTGTGTCATAATCTATCGCAAATGTGACTCAAGTATGTACTTAAAATAATACAAATACTGTGCATTACTTCGATAACGCGCATAATGCAAGCGTCTACGCAAGTTCAAAGCATACTTGTGTGCCCACCTATGTACCGTAAGATTGTGAACGCCGTTAGTTTATAATCTTACTCGCGATATCATAAACTTACGGAAAATTGTGAACTGAAACCAACCATTTACAATTTTACGTATTATTTCTCGTTAGTTTATAATCTTGCGATGTCAAACCGTCAAATTGTGAACTGATTAAAAATTGGCATGCGACGGAACGCACCTTGCAC
>OX579660.1:10702753-10900645 GCA_951230895.1 Carpatolechia fugitivella
TGTATGGCGGTTGTGTCGCAAAAGAAAACACAGTGCGTTTTTGGTTCCAACGTTTTCGTTCTGAAAATTTCGACCTGCAAAACAAGCCCCGTGGACGGCCGGAGACCCAAGTTGATAATGAAGCATTGAAGGCTATTGTGGAAGCGGATCCATCGCAAACCACGTCCGAGTTAGCTGCAGGCTTCGGTGTTAGTGATAAAACTGTTTTAATCCACTTGAAGCAAATGGGAAGATTAAAAAACTTGAAAGGTGGGTTCCTCACGAATTGAGTGAAGCAAACCGGCAAACGCGCGTCAACTGCTGCGTTACATTACTTGACCGGCACAATAACGAAGGGATTTTAAATCGAATCATTACCTGTGATGAAAAGTGGATTCTCTACGATAATCGGAAGCGCTCATCGCAATGGCTGGACCCTGGCAAGCCAGCCAAAGCCTGCTCCAAGCGAAAATTGACCAATAAAAAGTTACTTGTAAGCGTTTGGTGGACTAGCGCCGGTGTCGTTCATTACAGTTTTCTCAAATCTGGCCAGACGATTACGGCAGATGACTATTGTCAGCAATTGCAAACCATGATGGAAAAGCTAGCTGGTAAACAACCGAGGCTGGTCAATCGCTCTACGCCACTGCTGCTTCACGACAACGCTAGACCACACACTGCACAACAGACGGCTAGCAAATTAGAAGAGCTTCAATTGGAATGTCTAAGGCATCCACCGTACTCCCCGGACCTTGCTCCAACAGATTACCATTTTTTTCGAAATTTGGATAACTTCTTGCAAGGGAAAAAATTCAACTCAGATGGGGCAGTCCAAATCGCCTTCAAAGATTTTATTGATTCCCGTCCGAATGGTTTTTTTAGTAAAGGGATCAATGAACTACCTATGAGATGGCAAAAGTGCATAGATTACAATGGCTCATACTTTGATTAAATAAATATACTATATAAAAAATTTTCGACTTTTTGTTCCTCCCATACAAAACGCCAATTTCATATGTAAGGACCTAATATATCTAAATCATTGCACGACTAAAACTACACTTAGTTCGTTAAGTCAACAACGTTCATAATGATTTTTCGGAATTCACGCGTAGTCTGCTTCATACTGACTAAAACACCAAAAAATTGTTATTGGCTTTTAGCGGTTCTATAACACTAACACGAGGGGTGATCCGGGTTTTGGAGGGCGGTTATCAAAAAGTTTCCTATGAGAAAGACTTCTTATCTCGAAAATCAAACTAAATAATTAATTTTCAGGCTTGGGGATTCCGACACATAACGTTTGTAGACAGCGGCAAGGTGTCTTACTCCAACCCGACACGGCAAGTTCTGTTCAACTTCTCTGACTGCCTCGGTGGAGGAAAAAAGAAGGCTGAAGCTGCTGCCGGTAACCTGAAGCTTATATTACCTACTGTGGTAGGTAAATCTATATAATACTAGCTTTTCGCCCGCGGTTTTACCCGCGTTAAATGAGTTTTCCCGCGCTAAAAAGTAGCCTATTTCCTATTCCAGGGCGTTAACTATATGTGTACCAAGTTTCATCTTGATCCGTCCAGTGGTTCAAGCGTGATTCGGCAACATACATCCAAACATCCAAACTTTCGCATTTATAATATTAGTAGGATTTTTCCAGCTCTCTCGCAACTTTTTAACTCAAAAGCTGATTCAATGGCCTGGATTCGGGAAGTCATGCTCTAATTCTAATTTAAAATCCAGCTATCCTTTTCGTTTCTATGACCAATGAAAGAGAGGTGATGAACCCAGATGAACGAATGGTAGATAACCTAAAATGAGGGCATAGCTGTCAGATTAACTTCCCTTTCCCCGCTACGCGTACAAAACGTCGGCCTAAGCATGTTCTGTCCGATTCTGTTGATCCCATCCAGTCTTTTGTTGAGAGAGCCATTGCCAATAGAGTACACTCCACAGAATGCCCTTCTGGTAGCAACCGCACCCGCCGGCGGGGACGCGGTAGACCCAATCAAGTTCTGCATAATCCTGGAAGACCCCGTCAGGGTCATTCCTCTCCCACGCGCTTCTCGCCATGGCAACGTCCTAGGCCGAGGTCCGTGCCCCCAAGTGGGCGCCCTTAGGCTGTTGCTATAATACTAGGGGTAAGAGCCTTCCGCTCCCCCAAAAGTCCGGTTACGCTTGATACGTCGATTTTGCGACACAAGCATTAGGTCCTTGTAAAAAAAAAAAAAAAAGCTGTCAGATTAAGAGATTTTTAAGTCGCATGTTTTAGTGCTCTCTAAAATTGTGCAATCGACACGGCCATAAGGTTCAAATTCAAATATTAGGATGGCTATCTCCTGTTTCTTTTCAATTTTTAAAAGGTGAAAAGGACGGACGAACTTAAATTAAGGATTAGAGTGTGACTTTTGTCAATTTTGAAATATTTTTGAAGAGAAGTTACTGCTAAAGTACAAAACAAGCATAGATTATTTTTATTGTTATTATTATAAAGCGAAAAATGAAAAACTTTGTCAATTTCAGAACTCGAATCGAACCACTTTTCATTATTAAGAATGGCGTAATTTTTTTTTATGCGAAATTCATTGATTGAAATTATATTAATATCGCTTAAAATTTTTACTCACAGATCAGCAAAGGCATAGCCGCCCACATACCGATGCCGGGTCACCCAGTCGGCGAGTCGGTGAAGGAGGAAACGATTTCCAACATCAAGATGATAATAGAAGCTATAGAAGAACATGACGTCATATTTCTGCTTCTGGATACCAGAGAAGCTAGGTGGCTGCCAACGCTCATTGGAGCTCATTATGGGAAGGTGGGTCTAAGGCGTACGTGGACGTGGACTTAAGGACTACACATTGAACAGAGAACGGGCAGCAGCGCTCTCTGATACAGTAACCTTTTAATCTGCGATCTCCAACCCGCCTGCCAAGCGTGGAAATTATGGCAAAACCAAACACTTGAGTGGAGGAGGCTCATAGTCCAGCGGTGGACTGTAACGGGCTGTTGATGGCTCTCTTCTTCTTTTTTCTTTTTTTATAAAGTGTTTTACTTCCTTACTCTTATTTTGCAGCTACTATGGCAATGATTGTAAAATTTATGTGACTCAGACTGTCTAGACAATTCTTCAAAATGAACCACGTTTAAGTAGGTCAAATACGCCATTTTAGGTGACAATTTCCGAACGGATTTTAATGACTTCTTGCATAAAAATATGTCGTCACCTAAAGTTGTGACAGTCATCGAGCTGGAATATTTGAGATACATTTAACAAAAAATAAAAACACGGTCCCTTTCGTAGTTGCACGAGATTAGTTTGTCGAAGGTCGTTCGTCATGCTGAGCCTACAGGTGGCTGGTGGACCGACGACCTGATGAAGGTCGCGTGAAGCCGATGGATGCGGGCCAAGCTCGACTGGTCATTGTGGAGATCCACAACCGAGCAGACTGACGTCTCTCAGCTGAAATGATCGTGACTTTCTTTACAGATAGTAATAAGCGCGGCGCTCGGTTTCGACAGCTACCTGGTGATCCGCCACGGCGCAGGCGCAAGGGAAATCCCCCTCGAGGGGCACACAGGCGATGACCCCCTCGAGGGGCGCGCGGGCCGACCCGACACGCTGCCGGGCGGACAGCTTGGCTGCTACTTCTGCAATGACGTCACTGCTCCGGGAAACGTAAAATGAACTTATGTATATGTCGTGGCCATATCGTAGAATTGATCATATCATGAAATTTTCGATCATTTCATGAAATGGTCACATTTCATGAAATTTTCACTGTCCATTGGCCACATCATGATGTGCCTTGGCCAGATCAATGAAAAGAAATCGTTTGACGATATGTTCAACTAAAACGCAGCTACTTCATGAAATGGTCAAGATTATTTGATCATATCGTAAAATTATTACATTTAGTGCCGATCGAGGCGCTGGAAGCACTTTGTTTATGTACCAACATGGCGGCTGCGTTATTTCTCGCAGTAAAAAAGTGAATTATTCGTTATTAAAATGAGGAAGAAAAAGAGTTATGATGAAAAAGTACTCTGAAAATGTCTGTCGGACTTAGAGAACAATAAGTACCAAACATAATTAAGATTATTTTTAAATATTGCATGGACGCCCTATTTTCACGATATGGCCAATCGTGGACGACAAAATCGTGAAATGCACACGATTTAATGATCTGGTCAAATTTAGTTGGCCACATCATGAAATGCGACCATTTCATGAAATGATCGAAAATTTCATGATGTGGTCAATTCTACGATATGGCCACGACATATATTTACATTTACTTACGGCTAACAAATAATAATTCAATTTAATATAAAGAATTTAAGAATTATAAAAAATATATATACATATATATAAATATTAGAATACATTTGTCACCAACCCCTACTCTTCCCGTGGGTGTCGTAAGAGGCGACTTAGGGAAGTACACATTGAAGAGGGAACGGGCAGCAGCGCTCTCTGATACAAGTAACCTTGCGATCTCCAACCCGCTGCCAAGCGTGGAGATCATAGTCCAGCAGTGGAATGTAACGGGCAGTTGATGTTGATAATAGGTAAATATTTTATTTTATTTTTTGAGAACTCTTTTCTAACGCTAAGTGTGGACCACATGTTTTTTTTTATTTGACGACGTGTATGGTATAGACAAGATGTGTCTGCCTTTCTGAGGATTCCGAGTCCTACTGATCTTAATAAAATCATGTTATTTTTCTGACAATCAAACCGGCCACTCATGGTCGCAATCCACGTACTCACCGACGCGTATAGAGTGTCCGAACTGTGGTAATACTAGCGAGGGTTATTATGTGTTGCAGTCGTTGAAGGACCGCACGCTGGACCAGCAGTGCACGGTGACCCGGCCGGGCGCCGCGGCCGTCGCCGGCGCGCTCGCCGTGGAAGTGCTGGTCGCCTTGCTGCAACACCCACTCAAGTAAGCAGCCAAACAGCAATCTTTTAATAAAGCTTAATTAAAACAAACTTCTGTACCTACACACTGTTCTCAGTAGTTGAAAACTATTTTGAATTACAAATAATAATAATCATCGTTTAAACCCTGGTGTCAGTGTTATATAGTAGCCGGGACCAACAGCTTAACGTAACGTGCCTCCCGAAGCACGGTATCATCTTTATTTTCGGACAATCAGGTGATTCAACGTGCAATGTCCTAACCAAACTGGGGAAAGCCTCACAAAGAGATTTCTGCTTGGCAGTGTCCCCATTGGGAATCGAACCCGGAACCTCCGTAATGGGCGTCGAAATCTCGACCACTCGGCCACGGAGGCTGTTAACCTGAAGCCACATGATGAAGTAGACATAAATAATAATAAAAAAGTTGATTTTGGAACGCACGTCATGCAACATCAGAATATAGCGGCACTGCCACGCCGCCATACATAATGATCTAACTAAAATTACAGTTACTTGAGCTTTCAGAAAGATGTACTAGAAGTTTGGTGCGATTAGGACTAAAACTTAAGTTTTCTTTCCATGTTATATAGCTGTAAACAATTTATTACACTGTTTACATCGTTTTCAATACACCTTGCTCGAAAATTGAACTTACGAAGGCAGTAAACTGTGCGGTAAACGCGTTTTACCGCACTAGTGCGATTTTATTACAATTTTTTTTTATTCCTACGGTCTTCAGAATTTATTATTCAGCCAGGATTATTTTAACAATAAAAAATATTTAAATAGATTCATACAAAGAGAAAAGTATTTTATACTTTTTTATTTCAGCAAATTGTATCAAAAATATTATCAGTATTTTAATTATAAAAATAGAATTATCTCGATTTAACAAATAATATTCGTAGAGGCTGAATGTCCGCCAGAGCCTTTTCTCCGTAATTATGCTTATAAAAAAGAAACATACTGTCGTTTTGTAGTTGGCGCCACGATTTATGAATTTATTGTCGCTTGTCTTGGAAGCCTATAACATGAAACTATTTACTTGGATATACAATTTACTCGGATAAGACATACTCGGATTGGACTACCTACTTGGATTTGACTTATTTTATTTTTATTCATATAAGATTTGGCTTTATGCCTTGATTTTTAATTTGACCCAGAAGATTTGTTATAAAAGACTTGGCCTTGTGCCTTCTGAATGAAGAAGATAAAGAAAATACTAACTGCAGCAAAATACTAACGGCTGTATGGCTTGGATCCATTCCCTTTCCGTTTCGGATAAATAGAAAAAAAACAACAATAGTTGGCGCCAAGTTTGTAGAATTTTAATTTAATTGTTTTACATTAAATGTTGTTTTACGAGTGTTTTAGTGATGATATTTAATGATAAATGTGAATAGTAGGGATACTCAAACTGGGCGCGATATAATAAAGGTTAGTTTTTACAACTTCTACATGATCCATTTTACCTGTAGTATTATAGCTTTTGTAGGGTACTATCTATGTATGTACCTTTCTTAACCATTTCAATTTAATTATTTACTATCAGTTTTCTCACAAGTGTATTGAAAAACTTCGTACAACACACGGATCTTAGGTTTTATAACAAACTCGTGACATTATAAACCCTCGCCTGCGGCTCGGGCTTATAATAGTCACCTCGTTTGTAATATGCCACCTACGATCCTTGTATCGTAAAGTACTGTATCAACGGCCCGTTACAGTCCACTGCTGGACTGTAAAGTACTATTATTTCTAAATTATAAAGTGGACTAGAAAGTGGACGAGAAAAAGTGAGGGCGCTGGTGTACCAGCGCCCTCACTTTTTCTATACTTCAATTTAACGACACCTCTTAAAAATACTCAGTTTTAATATTTGTGTTTATTTCCCAGAGCCCAAGCGCCAGCCATCTGCACCATCACCGACGACCCTCCTCCAAGCAGTCAAGGAGTGCTCGGCTCCATCCCTCACTCCATCCGCGGATTCCTCCACTCCTTCAACACTGTTCTACCAACCTGTTCCAAGTTCCAACAGTGCATCGCCTGTTCAGATGTCGTCATTAAACAATACAGGGAAGAGGGCGTCGAGTTCCTCTTGAAGGTGTTCAACAGTGGAAGCTATCTGGAGGAGGTGACCGGGCTGGTTGAGCTGCATTTGGCAGCGGAGATGACCGATGTAAGTTGTTTATTTAAAACACGACTGTCCAAAAAAGGAGTGTAATGTGTTCAGGGTTCATGACATATGTATAGGTACAGTGCGACACAAAAGAGTAGAAATTAAATAATGAAAGAACTAAATTCTTTGCAACACCAGATAAACTGGCTGTGATTGGTAGCCAAGAACAGGGCCCCGTTTCACGAAGCTACAAGTAACAAGTTACAATTTAACAATTACAAGCTGAGAAATCTCACAATTTACAATTATTAGTGTTTCACAAACCTGTACAAAAATCATAACAATAGTAAATTGTCTATGAATGCATCTTACAGGGATTTAACAAGTGTGGCCCACATCCTTAATTCATTCACTCAGACGCGCTGAAATCGATTAAAGTACCCGTAATCGCGTTCCGAATCACTGTCAGCCATACATTTTTTTACTTTTCTGATCGCTGACAGCGCTGAAAGTCTGATTCGGAATGCGCCCTCAATCATTCACCCTTTTTAAATTAAATAAATGAAAACTAAGTTTGGTGTTTGTTTATTTCTTATAGATCA
Organism: Carpatolechia fugitivella; assembly: GCA_951230895.1. Lineage (NCBI taxonomy): Eukaryota > Metazoa > Arthropoda > Insecta > Lepidoptera > Gelechiidae > Carpatolechia > Carpatolechia fugitivella. The sequence goes on from OX579660.1 coordinate 10,710,378, forward strand.
GAAAGAAAATGATATTAATGAGAGAAAATCTCAAAAGGAAAGGAGTACTTTTCGGTTACTTTTCACCATGCATATGTATGTCAGATGCAGTGTGATATTGTGCTCCGGACCCAAGCCAGTTCAGAGCTACGCACAACTGCATTTTCACCACTCGAAACTGACGGGAAATTATTGTAGAACAAATAAATTATTGTAGCCATATTATTGTATTTAATTAAGCTACTATACAATTTGTTTATTGTTCTTAGTAAATAAAATAATCATCGTCTGAGTTCGACGATGACGAGTCCCACTCCAGCTGCGGGAATGCTGTTGCAACATTGACGTAATTTAATTTCGAATGTATGTTCTACCTTACTTTATTTTTTATTTAAAAAATCGGATGAAATCCGAATGTTTTTATCACTTATTAATTATTGTTACAATTCTACCTAACTAAAAAGCTAGGTAGACTTGTATCAAAATTGACAGTTACAAATAACAAAGTTACAACTTTATTCGTGAAACACTTGTTCGATTTAGCGAATTATTATATTATATTATTATAATCAGCCTGTAATGTCCCACTGCTGGGCAAAGGCCTCCCCATTGTTCCGCCATTCCTCCCGGTCCTGGGCAAGCTCCCACCAGTCCAGTCGATAGGCGTTTAACTCGTCTCGCCATCTTTTTCGGGGCCTGCCTCGACGTCGGTTCCCGTCTTGAGGAGTCCACTGCGTGACGACTCTCGCCCACCGTTCTGGATGCATGCGGCTTACGTTTAGCGAATACGAACAATAAAAAAAATAAATGTCTATGACTTGTAAATTTTGTACTTGTTGTTTAAATTGTAAAAAATAAACTTTGTGAAACACTTGTAGCCAATAATGTTGCCACTTAAGGTCAATGTTGCCATTTATTTCTACAAGAATTTGTAACTTGTAGCTTCGTGAATGCTTGAACAGTTTTGGATGTATGGGGTATCGTTAAGGTCCTTACAACCTGAACACACGACACTGGCTATATTTTTTTTGGCAGGACAGTCGTGTTTTTAATTTTTAGATAATTTTTGTAAGTTAGTAGATCCTTCAATGGACTAGTGTTGTTGACTAGCCCTAATCCAGGGATCTAGTCGCTCGGTGAGGAAGTATAATAGGCAAATAATAATAAAAAAAGTGCCTGTCGCCAAAATTCATTATGGATATTTTTTACTTTTGCCCAGCGATTGACGTCTTTCGACTGAATTTATGACGAAGTGCGAAGTTTTTGTCATGTTATATGTAGGTATTACAAAATATAAAATGTTAGATATGAAAACATAAAAGAATAAGAATACTTTTACCGCAACACAAGGTCATGGTTTTTAAAAATAGTAATTTTCTCTCACCTGTCAAATTTTAACCTGTGTGTGCTTTACAGCATAGTTATTTAAAATATGTTTTGTTACAGATTTTAACATTCTCAGATGAAGATGAGATTGAATGAAGCATTCTCAATTGAAAATCTTAAATCAAAGAAATTGTTTAACATTCTCAGTGTAGCTAAAGCTTTAAAATTATAATTTGGAATTAACAGAATTCAGCTAACAAAAATACAAGCATTGCCGCTTTTGTGTAAACACAAGTCATATTGTGATACTCTCATGCTTTTGTTAAATAATGTTTTATACCTTAGTCTATAAGAAATGTTTTTTATAAATTAAATTACTTACTTTTTGAGCAATTACTTACTTTTAAATTTAAATATAAGGTTCTTTCTCTATCTTTGCACTGGAATGTAATCATTATCATCATCAAAATTGAAATTGCACTCTTTCGGTAGAGTTGACATATAATGATTATGATGATGAAGCAATGCCTAAAACGGCATTTACGAAACAAGTGAGAAAGATCAGCAGCGCTGTCTCGCGACCGTAGTGTAAACCTAGTGTTTCTATGAAGAAAGTGTAAAGAAGAAATATTCAACAAAACGTACCTTGAAAAAGGACTTGAAATAAAAGGAGCTACAGTAAACATACTAATTGCTTGGTTTATTTTACAAGTTATATTTTACAATAAATTTATGGGCACATGTTCATCTTGATTTCAGGTAAAGGAAAGTTCTTAGGGTGTGCAATTTCTTTGATAGGCTTGGGTGGGTGAATCTTGCGTCCGTGACGGCCATCTTTGCGGTGCCACAGTCCAGAGCGCGGCCGGTTGCCGAGCCAGCGGTTGTATGTATGTATGTATAAGGGGGACGTCTGCGAGGAGCGCAGACGGGTGACCTGCTCCATATACAGGAACTATTTCACCCTTAATCCCAGTTTTGATGGATGCTCCTTTCATGATAGCGCCGCATCAGCTCAGCCGTATCGCGTGATACTCGTGGTAGGTGAGTAGTGTTAGGTCTATCCCTTGTTCTCTCCGCTTCTGGCATAGGGTGACCCAGTGGCCCCAGCGACTACCCAAGGAGAGCCAGCTTGGCAACGGCTATTGCTACTACCAGCCAACCCCCCTGAGCGCCGCGTGAGCCCCGGTGCCCCCCACGCCTTAAGCTTCGAGAATACCGGGTTCCCCCACACGATTGTTCTCCCCCCGTGAGATCGCAATCGGCCGGGCCTGCCATCGCCCACCCTCGGAGCACCCATCGAAGGAGTACTGGTTTTACTGTAGCTCCTCCGTGATGGCCCCCTCAAATCTGCCTGTTGCTTTGCAGTATCTCAGTATGTCCTTGAATGACAGATTGCTCAGTTCTTCCTTTTCGATGCTGTCTGTTCCTAGTATTTCCCATCTTGGCAGTGAGTACATCGGACATTCTGCCAGGAAGTGTAAGCTTGTTTCATCTTCGCCGCACTCTGGACATGAGGGGCTCTCTGCTCTCTTCATGATGCTGAGATGTCTCTGTAGCGTGCAGTTTCCTGTCACTATACCTGTGATGACTCTGACGTCTTTTTTCTTGTGTTGAAGTAGGTGCTTAGTTCGTCTGCGATCAATTGTCCTGATGAAGAGTTTCGACTGCCGGTATCCGGTGGCCTTCTCCCATCTGGCATTGGTTTCTACTCTTGTTTTCTTCTCAATAACTCCTTTTGTAATTCTTTGAGGTATTGGTAGGCGGGGCTCAGGACCTGTGAAGGTACTATCCGCTCCCTTTCTGGCCAATTCATCTGCATTTTCGTTCCCCTCGGTGCCTTGGTGTCCAGGCACCCAGGCGATAGTAACGCTACTTTTATTTGCAAGTAGGTTAAGTGCTGACTTGCATTCTTTAACCAGCGCCGATGTTGTCACTGGTTTATCTAATGCCCTAAGAGCTGCTTGACTGTCACTGTATATTACTACAGTGTCAGTCTGTAGATCTCCCATATTTTTGATCTGATGAGCACATTCTAGTATAGCGAAGATTTCCGCCTGAAAGATGCTCGCGTACTTTCCTAGTTCTATTGAAGTCTTTAAGGACCGCTCAGGCCCAGTGACGAGGATGCCTGCTCCTGAGAGTCCTGTTGATTCTTTCCTTGACCCATCCGTAAAACATATCAACGCGTTGTCATTATGCTTTACTTCCCATGATGTTCTTGGTCCTATGTGTATTCTGTATTTTTTGTCGAATATTCTTTGCTTCCTGATCAGATCATTATTAGCTAGAATCATCGACATGTTTCCCTCAAATTCTTTAGCCACCACAGAATGTCCTGTGTCATTGGTCTTAAGACACCACATTCCGTGTGATTTTAGTCTGTAGTATTGTTCTTGTGCTCTCTTTTTTGCTTCCAGATCAAGTGGATTGTGACCGAGTATCATATCCAGCGCTGCTGTCGGAGTGGTCCTAATTGCCCCTGTTGTCATTAGCCCTGCTAATCTCTGAACTTGGGCAAGCTCTTTGTAGTTTTGCTTGATGCTTGCTCTATGCCACCATACTATAGACCCATAGAGAAGCCTCGGGAGAATAATGGCCTTGTATATCCACTGTGATATACGTGGCTTCAGACCCCAAGTCCTCCCTATAGCTCTGCAGCACTGCATCATGGCTATCTTAGCCCTTGTGCATTGTGTCTTTATGTGCGAGTTGAATTGCAGTTTGCTATCAAGAAGCACTCCTAGATATTTAATTTCCTTAACTGTTTCCAGAGCCGTCCCATCTATTGTGATTGGGTTGGTCATTGTGTCTTTCCTCTTATTTGTGAATATGATGATTTTTGTTTTCTCAGGGTTGAGATTTAGTCCTTTCTCTCTGCACCATTTTAGTGCAGTTTTAAGGCCCATATTAACGATGTTCCTCATCATATTCAAGTCCTTGCCTGTCACTAGTATTACTCCATCATCAGAATACGCTTGCATGTATATGACTTTGCGAGTAATTACCCTGATCAGATCATCTAGAAGTAGACACCACATCAGCGGAGACAGACAGCCCCCCTGTGGGAAGCCTCTGTTAGCTCTTATTGTGTAAGTCTTTCCCCCTAGTTCTGCTGTTATCGATCTGTGTTTTAGCATGTTCATTATCCAGTTGCTAACCTGGGGTGCAATGCCTTCTCTTGTTAGCGATGTCTTGATTGATGTGCTAGTAGCTTTATCGAACGCTCCTTCGATGTCAAAGAAGCACCCAATTGCTGATTCTTTCTTATCTAACGTGTTTTCTATTTTGGTTACCAGATTGTGGAGAGCCGTTTCGGTTGATTTGTTCTCCATGTAGACATGTTGATTGGCATGTAGTGGCCTGGTACCTGTTTCTATGCAAAGTCTAATATGTCTATCTATCAGTTTTTCTTGACCTTTTAACATAAATGTCGAGAGACTGATGCATCTAAAGGATTTGGGATTTTGATATGTCTTCTTCCCTGGTTTGGGGATGAACACAGCTCTGACCCTTCTCCAGCTTTTAGGGATATAGCCTGACAGTATTGATCCTCTGTAGAGTTCAATAAGCTCTTCCTTGATATACCTGAATGCTTGTTGTAGCATTTTAGGAAATATGCCATCTGGTCCTGCAGCTTTAAACGGTGCAAATGAGAATATGCTCCACCTAACTACATCTTCGTTAACAATGTTGTCCACACCATCAGCCATTGACGGTGCTTCCATTGTTTCGCTTTCTGTTTCATCCTTCGAGCACCCCGGGAAGTGCGTTTCCATCATAAGTTCCAGGATTTCCTCTGGCTCGTTTATGATGTCATCACCTATCTTTAGACATCCTAACTTACTTGCCTTATCATTGGTGAGCGCTCTTGCTAGTCTCGCAGTTTCCGGATAGTCGGTTATGCTGTCGCAGTACGTTCTCCAACTTTTCTTGCTTTCCTTGCGACATTTGTTGCGCAGGTTGTTCCTGTTAGCTCTGTAGGTGTCCCAGCTGTCTTGATCACCCTTTTTTAGGGCGACCCTGAGGGCTCGGCGCGCCTTTTTCCTGTCTTTTCTTAGTGTTTTATTCCACCATGCTTGTCCTCTGCCACTGGTTATTTCTCTGGTGGGGCATGCCTGATCTAGTGCATTAACCAAAGATTTTTCCAGGTTTGACGCTCTTTCTTCGATTTCCTTCGCGTTGCTTGGGGTCCCGTTACCGGATGGACTGTACGTCTTCATGATGTTATCGAAGAGTGTCCAGTCCGTTTTACGGATGTTTCTTATACTAGTCTTGCCTATTGCACTGTTTATTTGAAAAGTGATCCTGCGGTGGTCCGAGAAGGAGTCTGCAGTGTGCACCATCCAGTCGCTAATGTGGTTGTTGATGTCGCTTGAGGCCAGAGTGACATCAAGTACCTCTCTCCTAGTTCTAGTGATGAACGTGGGTGTGTCTCCTACATTCGTGATTACCAGATTATTGCTGATTATATATTCTAGAAATAACTCACCCTTTTTATTGCAGTCGGTGCTACCCCACGCTTCGTGGTGTGAGTTAGCATCGCAGCCAATGACTAAAGGAATATTCTTACCATTGTATTTTGCAGTGGCTTCTTCGAGTTCTTTTGTAGGTGGTTCAAATGTTGTCTCGCTGGGGATGTATGCAGACATGAACACAACTTTCCTCTTGGTGCCGTCTTCCATGGGTAGCATTATCTGTATCACCATGAGATCTCTGTAACATTCACACTCGATTAGTCCTAGATTCCTTGCCCTTTTGCTGACAAAGATGCATGTTCGGGGATCATCCTCACCGTGGTGATAGAGTATTTCTCCTCCCAGGCATCCCAGCCCCGCCACACGTTTGTTGAAGACGTATGGTTCTTGCAATAGGGCAAGGTCTATCTTATTTGCAGCAACAGTTCTGCATAGTTCAGCAGTAGCCAATTTGCAGTGTTGCATGTTTAACTGAAGTATCTTGAGTGTTTGTGTGTTTTTGTGTAGTGTATTTGTTTGTGTAGCCATTGTAGTGTTATATGTGTATGTGTGCTTTGTGTGTGTCTACACATCATGGCGCTGAGTCGTACCCCTTCCGTCTCCAACGTTCCTCGGGTCCCCGCGGTTGCCCACGCTTACCGAGGCGCGAATGGTGGCGGTCGGGTCTGTCCCGTTGCCAGTGTGCTGTTGTGCGCTTGTAGAGGCAGTGTCCTCCAGCTCCTCATCCGACGACATAACCTGCACATCGACATAAGGCGATGCGCACTGTGTATGAACGTCGGGTTTGGCGCTTTTGTCCACCGCTCCTTCCGTGTCCTGTTTGGGTACTCGTGTGGTGTTCTTGTACTTGATGAGTCTTGCCTGGACCTGCGTGCCCTCTAAGCTGATCCAGACATGATCTTTGTCCTCAGCAAGAATACCCTGCGGTATGCCTACTACCAGTCTTTCTCCCAGCGGGAAGGCCGTTCTGGATAGCAGGACCCACTCTTTAACTCTGAGCTCGAATCTATGTGAGTTCTGGGCTTGGATCATCATCATCATCAATTCTTGGTCGAAGTGATCCTCTTTCTTACCCGGAACCCATATGGAGACCCTGTCCCTGTCTAAATTCCTAATACCTATCTCTACCCCGTTGTGCACGCCGAAGTCTTGAGAGAGCGCCCATTCCCTCGCCTTGACCGACATTGGTGTAAGCAGGAAAAATCCTTCCGACACCAACCCCGACGTAGCAAAGGACAAGCACTCCCCTCCGATCCCAGCCTTGGCCCCAACAACGAGAAGCTCTCTGAATTTCTTCCGGATGGTCGCAGCGAATATTTCGTCGACCGGCTCTCCATCCTTCCTGAAGATCATTAAGGCGAGATCGCTCTGCTCCTTAGCGGAGTTTCGCGGTCCCTCCGTCCCCAGGAATGGTCGTTTAGCCGGTCGCTGCTGCGATTTCTCATCCGGATCTGTGTTCTGTCTCTTTGTTTTGGCGCGTCTAGTAAACGTCGGTCCCTCTCCACTCCCCGACGCTTGTGCACACTCTACCTTCCTGGCAGCCTGTTGTCTGCGCTTCTTTAACCTCTTCTTCATCGATTTCGTCATCGCCGTGCTGAATCCGTCTTCGTCACTTCCGTTGGGTTGCGACGTCGACGACTTCGGGTTTGCGTTCCGATCGCCTTCCTTCGAAGGAACCGTACTTCGCACCCTCACATCACCCTGACCACTTCCCGAGGGTTGCGGCTGGGGTGAGTTCAGCAGGTCTTCTAATCCTCTCATCACTCCATCGAGGTCCCTTTCGGGCGTTAGGCGCGTTTTTTGGTCCCCCCCAGAATACGAATGGGGACCGCCTGAGGATGCGAGATCCGCGGGAACCGCCGATGCCGCACCCTCAGGGAGGGATTCCCCAACAGTGACGTTGGGACCCTCCTGGGTAGTTTCTTTTAAAAACGCTGTCTTCATGTTTACTTTATCAGAATCCGGGTCAGAAAAAAAGGGGGTCAAGTTTGTGATACACCCACCACTGCGAGTGTATCACGGGTTTATATTTGAGTCACACAGCAATTCTAGCATACCGTTCGTCCTGCTTCTTTTTGAATTACTGTGCGCCCCTGGTGCCCTCCTCTTTTATCCGGGCTAGGGACCGGCATCTTAGCCCCCCATGCTTTATGCATAGGAGTCTAAGATGGCAGATTATTTGGGATTTTTGGGGTCAAGGTTTACTCCTCCAGGACAAGAAGGGAGGCAGGAGGGGGAAGGAGGGATTTAGTTTGGATAGAGGAACCACGGGAATAGTAGGGAAGGAACACATTTGGTAGTTCTTAGCCACGGTTAGAGAGAGGATTGGTGATGCCTCTCCAGTCTCTAGCCGTGTTGCCCGGGATGTGCCGGGGGGAAGGATGCTACTCCGATTGGATACATGTGTCCGCACGGATTATCATCCCACTCCCACACTTGGAGGCGACCACCCCACACCTAAATTTAAATATAAGGTTCTTTCTCTATCTTTGCACTGGAATGTAATCATTATCATCATCAAAATTGAAATTGCACTCTTTCGGTAGAGTTGACATATAATGATTATGATGATGAAGCAATGCCTAAAACGGCATTTACGAAACAAGTGAGAAAGATCAGCAGCGCTGTCTCGCGACCGTAGTGTAAACCTAGTGTTTCTATGAAGAAAGTGTAAAGAAGAAATATTCAACAAAACGTACCTTGAAAAAGGACTTGAAATAAAAGGAGCTACAGTAAACATACTAATTGCTTGGTTTATTTTACAAGTTATATTTTACAATAAATTTATGGGCACATGTTCATCTTGATTTCAGGTAAAGGAAAGTTCTTAGGGTGTGCAATTTCTTTGATAGGCTTGGGTGGGTGAATCTTGCGTCCGTGACGGCCATCTTTGCGGTGCCACAGTCCAGAGCGCGGCCGGTTGCCGAGCCAGCGGTTGCGTTGCGGGGAACCGATCGGTGTGTCGCCGTGGTCGATGTTTGAAAGACGGCCTGTGATAATTATTAAGACGGGGTTATGGTATGGTATAATGGTATAACAGGCTGGTTTCCGCAAACCGACGTCTGATGCGCCTATTTTGCGTGTGGGTGGGGTAGCTCACTACTCAAGCCACCCGATCTCCTCGAGGAACTGCAGCATACCACCGATGTTACCCAGCACCTCTACCCAGCTAAGACGGGGCTATTTACGTGAATTACGATTCAAGTAGTAGTAGTTTTTTAAGGACAATGTTTTACTGATCATAATTTGCCTCTGTTATTTATTCTAAATTACAGTAAACCGTTTTTCGTATTTACAAAACTAGCTTTAGACAGTATGCCTTTTTTACTGATGCTGCTCACATATATGCAATGATTCTGTCTATATACATTGTTCTAGACCTGTTGTGGACAGGTTCTCATTGAAAAAGAAGGTCATCTGCTTACCGACAACAGCTATGCATCGTTGGTCAAAGCTGAACTGTCTCTTAGAAGGCATTTGAACTATAACTCTGTCATCTTGCTTCCTCAAAATGGTTCCATATGTACCTGCAGCATGGATGTAGAGACCTCCTTGACCTGAACAAAACTAAATGTTAATAGAGCAAAGAAGAATTTAAGATGTAGCAGTTATTTATTTTTTACTTAACAACTGTTTAATATATTATTCTACAATTTATTGTTTAAACCATTATTTTATAAATTTAAATAGACATTATTAGATATAGGCACATCAGCCAGTGGCTGCTCGCCCATTAGAATATAATAATAATATTAATAATATTTCTAGAAATATCCTAGATTTTATAGACATAATGGTAAGAAAATGCTTACCTGGTTCCTTTTCAATGCAGTGCACATTAGTGCCAGCAGGCAAAGCCCCCAACAAATATGCATCACCTTCATTAGCTCTTACTGAAATGTAATTAAGACTCAGTCACAATAATTAAACTTGACTATTATGATAAACATAAATTTAGTCATTTTACCTGATAAGCCCAAATTATTTTTTACTAAGCGACATCAACATAGGTTTACCAAAAATAAAATTACTGAAATTGCCTGTTACTATGACAGAAGACAAAATATCTTCTTTATCTAGCAGATCTAAATAATATTCAATCGCAAGCTTTTAATAAAAATAACTAACCTGGTATTCTGGGCAAGTGACGAGAAGTCTTTATAATGTCACCGGCTTTCATATTCTCTGTGGCAAGAATGTATTTCAACTTCTCTCCCACTGCTACTAGTGCTATATTGGATGTTCTACAACCATCTTCCATAATCTAAGAGGTTAGGTAGTAAAATTTATTAACAAAAATATACATATAAAAAAAAATTCATACCATTTCTGTTCTGACTGACCTGAATTACTTTTTCTTCTTGGGGTGGTCCTTCAGTAGGGCCATCTCTGACCCAAGCTATCCAATGATACTTATGTTTTATTCCGCCACCGATACCTTTGGCAACTACTCTTCCTAAAAAATGCACAAAGAAAAAAAAAACAATTCGTTGTGATTATGCCTAAACAATTTCCAAAACTTGTAAAATACCAACCTGTTTCAGGATCTCTACCAGCGAGATTTGTAACATCGAGAGGTTTTACAGTATATTCTTCAGGAAAATGGACAATTCTCCTGTAACTCTTCCCAAATCCAGGCTTAGGCTTTTCCAAAACAGGTTTGCTTACTAGATTTAACCTCGTCACGTGAATAGCTCTACGACTCACCAGTACAGGTGTTAATGTTAATCCTGCAAATAACTTATTTAAAGCCATATCTTTATGAACTTTCTGAAAATATTTCAAAATAAAAATCCTAACCTTACGACATGACTGACTGACAGATGCACAGAACACTATGGGCGCATTCCGAATCAGACTTTCAGCGATGTCAGCGATCAGAAAAGCAAAAAAATGTATGGCTGACAGTGATTCGGAACGTGATTACGGGTGCTTTAATCGATTTCAGCGCGTTTCGGAACGCAGGGATAGTTGTTGTTGTTTTTTCAATTTATCCGAAACGGAAAGGCAATGGATCCAAGCCATACAGCCTAATCTGCAGACAGATGAATCAGTCAGTCAGATTGTCTAGTCTATGAATAGTTCTTTTTCTTTCGTCATTAAAAGTAAGTCTGTCTTCTTTGCGCGTCGGGTGCTTGTTGGACAAGTCGGGTCAAATAGTTGGCTTTAATAATAGTGCGTTTGCCACTAAATAAGTATAAAAATTGCATCTTTTACGCCCTCTAGCGGGAATTTTGTGATAAAAATACACCATGAATGTGGCGTGTGTTGTTTGGAATATCGTGAGTCGTAAATAAAAATGCACTCGATGGTTAATTATTTCAAGTTCTAAGTGCAATTCAAGTGTCTTAAAACAATAATCCATCTAAATACCTCATATAAACATCAAGGACTGCTCGAAAGGACTGATTTACTTTTGTTATTTTGTCATATGTTGCACGCCTGCCTTGGGATCTGGAGAGGACAAAAAAATATCAGTTATTCCGATGCTAAATTGATAATGCTGTAAGTTTTATTTAGCTCTTCATCGCTAGTTCTGCATAAAATAACTATAATATAGTTATTTTCGTGTGCATCTGTCCTGAGTATAATAATTACGATTGGCAGGTTACGAACTTGGTGATCTTACTGGCAGTCTTTGCACATTCTGAAGAAGTGAAGATCGTTTTGGATATAATATCGATAAGTTATTGCTATATTTGACATGCTGAATTATCGAGATACATGCCAAGAAGCTATTTCTCACTTGCACTTTTTTTCTGTTACAGAAATAGACACAAGCAGTCTTCCGGCACGTTATTGCGCTTTCTCGTGACAATGAGGAGCCTTACGTGTGAAGTTATCTTCTGAAATTACTCTCCATGATGGTTGTAAGAGTGGAAGCAGAATAGTGTAACAATGAGTCACAATATAGCGGGTATGCCTTCCTACAGGCTGCCAGGGCCAGGGCTCGGCCCGCCGGACTTCAAGCCACCTATGGACACGCCCACGCCGCCGGCACCAGCGCCGAGCAACCCTAAGAAAAGAAGAAAAACATCCAACGCAAACAATGCCCTAACGCCTCAGCCGCCACCAACTGCACAAGACCTGTTACCTCCCCCTTTAACTGGCTATGGAGATACAATAGTTGCATCAAACCCTTTTGATGACTCCCCTTCAACTGTGTCATCGCACAATGGACCTAGCATGATGAGCCAAAATGGGCCAATGATGAATCAGAATGGCCCTATGGGTATGATGGGTCCTATGCATGGAATGGGTGGGCCGCCAATGAGACATATGAGTCCTTTACCACATAGCATGAGTCCAATGAGCCAGCAGATGCCACCAAGAGGCATAAGTCCCATGGGAAATATGAGCCCTATGGGACATATGGGTGGTATGTCACCAATGGGGGGCCCAAACATGGGGATGAGTAATCACAGTATGGGGCCAGGAATGGGCCCAAATTCAAGATCTATGGGAAGTCCAATGAGTCCTATGAATTCAATGCCTATGGGTTCACCAATGTCCTCTGGGCCTATCGGAAGTCCAATGAATATGGGATCAATGGCAGGAAGTCACATGAGCAACAGTCCTATGGGACCACCTATGCACAGTCCACTCGGAGCTGGTTCTATGAATGGGCCAATGAATGGACCAATGGGTGGAGGGCCAGGCATGAATGTTCCCCGTATGAATGGACCAATGGGTCCCAGTTGTTCCAATGGTTCGATGGGTCCTAATAGCTCCATAATGTCAACGAACCCAATGCAAAGCAGTGGTATGGGGCCTGGCCATTGTGGACCAATGAGACATGGGAGCCCTATGGGCTCAGGTATGGGGAGTGGTCCCATGGGTGGTAATGGTCCTATGACATCTATGGGGCCTGGTCCTCCGTACAGTGGAAGTCATATGGGTCATGGTGGGCCTATGGGTATGGGAGGAGGTGGCTCAATGGGAATGGGACCAGGACCTGGTAACATGGGGAGCTGCGGTCCGTTAGCTGGCATGAGTGGAATGGCTATGGGAGGGCCAGGAGGCCAAGGAGTTGGCCCTATGGGTCAGGGCATGGGGATGTTTGGTCCGAAGCCGATGCCTGTGAGCGCTGGGAAGGTGTACCCTCCTGACCAGCCCATGGTTTTTAACCCTCAGAATCCGAATGCTCCTCCCATCTACCCCTGTGGAGTATGTCACAAAGAAGTACATGATAATGATCAAGCAATATTGTGCGAGTCTGGTTGCAACTTTTGGTTCCATAGGTATGATTTTTCTATATTCTTTATTATTCTATTTAAGAATCGATTTTTAAAGAAGCATACTTGATTCAATCATAATTTGTGTAAAAAAAATAACAAGTTGAAATCATTGACAATCATCTTCTTTTCTACATTGTATGTGTGTGTACTTGGATGAATTAACCACTTCAATGATATAGAACCGGCAATAACCACTGACATGGCTCAATTTATCAAGCTAAAATAAGTGGCCAAAAAGATTAATTCATAATATACTTCGACACTTCCTATGAACAACAACGTAACTCAATTTTAGCAATTAATCAGTAAAGCAGTTTAAAGAGAGAAAAAAATATGTTTTACCTATAGTTAGGTTTTTTTGACTAATGCTAACTTCAGGTCTATTGTACTTAGAGACTGCTTGGACAGAAAATTAAGAGTAAATAAAATTATGATAAGGAATAATATTAACTAAAGTCATGTTGTATCTCAAGTCGCGTATCTCAAGTTACGTTGTTGTTCATAGGAGGTGTCGACTTGGCAGTCGCGTAGTAACCGCGCAATCTCGGCCCTTCATTACAAAGGGATAGCATTTATAGGCTGAGTTTATAGGTCTAAACCGCTCAAACATAAACTGACGCGAATCTAGCGCGGGAGTCGCTCAGCTCAAGTCATCGCGTATTCACTTACACGCGTATGCCTTTGAATTTTCTATCCCGCTCACTTACGCGAGAGGCTAGTCGTATCAGAGCTTTTTGTTTATTGAATAAAGTGATGGGTAGGAGATTGTTTTATTATATTGCTCGCCGTCTGAATACGCTTTTCTTGTGTTAGCATTTTTAATCCTGATTTCTGCTATCATTTAATTTAATTTTCAAATAAATTAAATTTATTTTTTTCCATTTCAGGGGCTGCACGGGTCTAACGGAGCCGGCGTTCCAGTTGTTAACGGCGGAAGTGTACGCTGAATGGGTTTGTGACAAGTGCCTGCACTCTAAAAACATCCCTTTAGTAAAGTTTAAGCCATAGCGCACACCGCCCGCCCTCCTCCTGCCCCCTATTTGAGTCTCGCCATTTTCATCACAAGTATTTATTTCACTCCATTGAGGACACTAACGTGACCTGTTGGCGCCACTTAGTGCATAAGGCCGCCACCAGTAAGCGCTTTTATCCGCTGCGCGGTCCGTATTATCGCGGGCAATATCGGAATATCATCGGTAATGATAAGAAGGATCTCATTGCATTAAGAGTATTGGCCTCATATTACCTTTTTGGTTTGGAATGCCAAATATTACTATCAGGCTGATTACCAGCAAAACAGTGTGAGAAGTCTCTGCCTTTAGACTATTTTGAGTGCCTACACAGTTTAATAAAAAACGCGAGTAAAAGTTCGTCTCAGAATTTCTAAGTGGCAGTAGACAAGGTTTGAAATTAAGACTTGAGAATTTATTTTAAAATGTTCTTTAACGGCTTACGCTAATTATAATAATGCAGTTGAATGTAGAAAGTCTAATGATGAAATGCAGACGGTCCTGTCAAGTCTAGTCTGTTATTGTCATTGTAACTTATTTATTTTTAATGTTATAGTAAGAAGTGGTCTTGTCGACTTGAAATTAGTATGGAATATTGTTCTCACGTGTTCCCGCATTAGGCATATCTGTCAAAGCAATCGAGTGTGATTTGTCGGTAGTAACAGCACGTGTATTTCAACTTGTCATAGTAATACAGTGGGCCGCCCGAGGATAGTCGATCCGAGTGTGCCACTCCAGTCTCTGTACATATTGTACATATTTTCTAGGTTAAGCCTTAATCACTTTCCGCCTTACATTATGGTGAACTATAGTGTATGTTAAATGTACATACACAACCCAGTTTTATATTCTTATCGTGCGTCGCCATGGTGTTTCAGTGACTTTATAAAAACGTTGATTAATTTTATTATTCGTGGCGACATATTTTTCAGCCTAACTATTGTTTACTGATTTTCGCGTCTTCCAGACTCCAAATTGAGTTAAGTGCTAGCCCAGTATGTGTTGAAATAGCATTATTATTGCTATAATTTTTCCCCAAGTATGTCGAAATATGTAATGTAGCAACAACACCATGGCAACGAATACAAGATAAGACCCAAGCGATCTTAATTCGCTATTGATAATAAAATGTACTTATTATTTCGGTGCCCTAGTTTTTGCATGTAACAATATTCGCGTTATCTTACATGTAAATACGATGAATCCATACGCTTTGTTAAGAATAAGAGTGTTAAATGTGTTTGTCAATTTTTTAACTTTTGGAGATTTTTTAATAATAGTGTTGTATTAAGGTATGTACATATTACGGAATAGTTTTTTATAGCATAGTACTGAGATTATAAGGATCGGCCCCAGTCCTAGTGGCCGCGCGGTTGTGAGATATGATATGACTTAATTATGTGGATTAGCGTGCAGCTAGGTGTATTTATACAGTATAAGCCAAGCGGCTTCGCCTGGGGCCGGTCAAATCACCGAATACTCGAAAATGTCTCTGTAAGTTTCCAATTCTGCTAAAGAAATACTTAAAAGTCATTACCGCCGATTCCTGACGACCGTTCTTTTCGTTTTTTAAATTAATTAATAGGCAGGAGGTTAACATCTATTTTTTAGAGCTGACAAACTTCATAATATTTTTGGATCTGGACGCATCAATTGCACAATTTTAGGCAGGATGTAGACATCAAACGTAAAGAATCTAAAATCGATAGGTATAAATTGTATACCTCTAACTAAATAATCATATCAAAACAACATTATTTTTCATCTCCTTTCCTTTTCAAACTGAAGATACAGATGGACTAGCAGGAATCGGGTCCATTTTAAGGGAGATCCTTTTTTCAGTTGGAAATTATTCGAGTATTCGGCCGATAATCGTGAAAATTTCATTTTCCTTTAAAGTCGAGCTTTTGTTTGACTCATACGCGTAACTCACAAAGATGTACATGATTTAATTAATAACTCGGACTATCTAAATTACGTAGTTACACGGAAACATGCCAGGTGAAGGTAAATAATTTGTTTCATAAGAATTTTTTAATTGACTTTCTCTTTGATTTAAGCTTATGACGGAAGGCTTACAATTTTATTTTTAATCCTTGCGTTACATACTTTATCTGTGCCATTTTTATGTATTTATGTTTATAATTTCTAACTTCAATGTTTTAGTTTTTAAATAAATTTGGATACACTTGAGAAAAACCTTTTCTATACGCAGGTCCGCGCCCACTATATTACCACTCTGGTAGAAATAGCGTTTAGTCCGTTCAAATACTTGAAAAAATCTATATAAATACATCTTTGATGTTCAAATTGTTTGTTTGAACCACATTACGCACAGAGACGCTCAGGATATGTATTAATTTTTAATTTCTGTACTTATACAGTTATTAGATAGATAGATATATTGTTTATTTAGAATGTTTCTGTTCCTTTTTTATGCACATATTACTCTGGATGTCATAAAATGTTAATAAATGTAACAAAAGGTATCTTAATAAAAATAAAATATCAATACACTGCAATAATTTAAACTCAGCAAGACTTACCAAGTGCTTAAAGTTGCTGTACATAATTAAGAAGTTAATAGCATTAAGACCTCTACTGACATAATTATTAAAAACATTTTCTTAAAATTTGTACAAAGTTAAGGACAATTTAAGTGACTGAGATGACGCTGGTAAAGATATTTTTTTATTCGTCTAACATGAGAGTAGATTGTTGGTCCTGGTAGGTTTCTAGCACGTTCATTTACTCTTGTCTCTCCATATAACACGCCACTAATTAAATTAGTTACTCTGAAGTTAGGCAGCTATGTGCCTCACGCCTTTATGACTAAGTTCAGAGCACCAATGTTATTTAGCGCATATCATGAGTAAAATTAATAATGAATAAAAAACGATACTTGAAAATATCAAACATAAGTTTTCTGATGAATTCGACTGTTGTGCTTAATTTATGTCTAGAAATTTCTCCAATTTGTACGAGAAATTAAAACCATGCGTATCTACATAATGGATTTAATTTCTCGTACAAATTAGAGTAATCATCTGATTACGATTGCCTACATTCACTGCCATTCATACATAGGCTAAATGAAATTGTAGAAAGTTTAGATTCATAAATTAACAACTACCTACTTAAATCAGATAGTACATTATTATTATTATTATTTTCGTGCTAGGCATACGTTTTTATTAGTTCTCTTAGTGCGATTAAGGGAAAATGCAACAGAAATGATGAAAATGTTACATTTCTAGGCAACTTATATTTTATAAATGGATATATTTTGTTAGTGGTTTATTAAATTCAACTACTTATATTAATTTTTTAACACATTTATTATTTTAACGCCATGACAGTGATTTAAGAGGAAAATATTTGTATTAAAGCAGTTTTGTTTTATCTGTCTATAAATAATACACATTTTAAATATTAATTATGTATCGATGCTTATGAACGGCAATAATCGCTAAGTACTTAGTAGTCTAAACTCTAAGCTACCACCAATACGTGCGACACCAGCCAGTCAATAGATGTTGGACGAGTTGTATATTATTTGCATAAAGGGCAATCCAAAACCATGTAAAAAGATAATCTTTTAAAACTGATAAATAAATATGTATGTAGACTAAGATATGTAGATATCTAAAACTAAACAGATGCGCACAAATCCCTCTCCCTCTTCCATTGCGTTTATATTCATAGGAAGAGCGAGACAGTGAGACTTGTCGTAGTTAAGTATTTAACAATTCAGTGATATATTGTGTAGTTATTGCTAGTTGTAATACCTTTTGCCCTTAAATAACTGAAGTAAATCAATGGTGCTTTCATCTTTAGGCTAGCTGTAGTCGCACACGTAAAATCCGAAAAATAATATTTAAATATAAAAAAAATCTCTTGTAAATATATTTAATAAAAAAATAGATCCACAGAATGATTGATTGTACAGTTACTTATAATATTAGAGATTTACTTAGGATATTCAGTCATGAATGTAATGTTACGATAAGCGTGACGTGATCGATTCATCACAATTAATTCATGGGTGACTGCTGCTATTGTATATTAATTTTCACCTGCTTGTTGATACGTCTGCCGGCTTTTGCAAGTACCTACTAAAATTGCAGCCTTAAAAGTATTTGCGAGTTATGTTTAAAGCTGGAAGGCGCTTCTTTATGAAGATAGACAATTTGTCTAAGATACTTGATTCAAGCCATTGCGTTTATATGTATATTTGATTGGCATTGTAACTGCTTTAACAAAATGCGATTTTCCATACATGGCTTATTTTGTTAATACCTGCATATCCCGGCACATGTATCAATATACCTGTAAATGTTACTTACATACGACAGCTGTTGTGAGAAAGTTGTATTTCAAGAATATTTTATGAAATTAGGTACATCAGTGGTCTTAAACTTGTGCATAGTTTATTTTGTATTATGTGAATAATAACAAGCAATAATAAAATTGTTACTGAGGATTTTTTATTTAATTCTCCTTTAGACCCTTATCCTGTCACTCTACCTGTGTTATATATATATAAGATATTATTTTATCAATGCAAATATAATTTCATTTAGTTCCAAGTTAACACAGAATGTTTTACGTGATCCCGTACTGTTTCGGAACGTGGCGCGTGGAATCAATGTACAATACAGGTTCAAAGATTTTAAAATATTACTGTTTTTCTAAAAGTATTATTCTTTTCTACATTAGTTTTGTATGTTTCTTTAACATCATAATATATAGTAAAATAAAAGTTCGCGCGCGAGCTGATTGCAGTTCTGTTAAGTACGTACATACAACACTATGGCCACAACCCCCTGGCCACGAATGTTTATTTTTTCTAATTTAATCGCTACTTCTACCGAGGTGGTAATATAACGGGCGCGGACTCGACCCACTACTGCACCATTTAGATCCTTATTAACAAAATAATGCTATTGAAGTTGGAGAGTGGGGGCTAACTACGTCACAACTAGGTATAAAATCGACTCAAGCGTGACGTCATACGCTTTTTCAACTCAACATTATATCTGTAATTTTTTGATCACGTAAAAAAGAATATAAAATACTTGTCCAATACTCTTCAATACGTACCTAATAGACAAAGAGAAAAAAAGGTAGTAATCATCTCCGGCAAATTCGTTCATGAAGTCTGCCAAGTTAGCACAGAAGGTGGGCTCAATTTTTTTTCTCGAGTTTTTTTAATTACTATAACTTGGGAATATTCACACCAAAGATTCCTGACGCGAGTCATCGCCTCGCGTTACGAAGCGATCATCTTTGTTCCTCAGAGATTCACACCAAAAATTTCTGACGCGCGTCGTCGTCGTCGCCTCGCGCTTGCGATCGTCTTTTGTTTCTCACACTACCGAAAATATTTAGTGTCATTTAGGTTTAGGTTAGACTAAAAGTTTTAATAAGTAGATGCGGAAATACTCATACGCCAAATCTATGAAAACAAAGGATAAAACATTTCTTTCCCTCTTGATATTAGTAAATAATTAATAATAAATAACCTGTGGAAGTAAATAACACTCCAAAAACGTATGAGTATCATTTTTATTGACTTATAATGTCAGTATGGCATACATTTTATTAGGTACACTTACATTACAGAAGTTTTATATGCGACTTCCCTTTTTAGTGATACAACATACCAAGTGTTATTTTTTACAATATTCTCAGCACATATTATAATATAGGTATATATAAAAAAAAATAAGGTGTTCAAAGAGTGTTATGGTAAAACAAACTCAGAAGAACCATTATAATTTACAATATACATACCTACATAAAATACTTGGAGTAGCTGTTTGCATTGTTTAACTTAAAAAGAAATAAAAAATAAAGTTTTTAAATTAACATGAATGTACATATAATCATAATAAATTACTACATACATAGTAGGTACTTTAAAATAAGTACAATGATCTTTACTAGGTATTTAAATGTAACTATAGACTTTGAATTCCTTATGCTGCCCCAAAGTCCATTTTTTGTACTTTCCATTCTAATCAATGTACCTATATAATTTGCTGCATTATATAACAATTTTAACTATGACATCCTGATATCACAAAATATTCCACAGACTATCGTCAAAGTACATATCTGCCTACATACAATGGTAATAAAATTGCTTAGTAAAATTGTAATAATGAGTAAGTACTATTTCTAAAATAATTACATATACTAGATAGATGTTATAATTGGTAGGTAATCCACAAATCTAAGGTTCTATGAAGATGGCAGCAGTCAAGTATTTATAATTTATTATAAATTAATACTGTTTATTATAAAGTACCTATTATTGTTTGTTAAAACTATCATCTGCACATTATACATACTTACAGAGTAAATAATACACTTACATACAACCTGTACTGTAATACAAGTGTGGATTAGTCTGATTATTCCTTCATTTTACAATATAATACATTTAATATTATTTTTACATATAATCTATAGTTCCATGGTCTTCATTTAAAAACCATTCTCATTATTACAACTTATTTGTGCAACTATATAGTTTTTAACTTTTAAAGGTAAGAATATTAATATCTTTCTACAAATTAACCATAATCAGTTCCAAATGAAGTAAGCCCTTTATTTTGTATGGCAAATGACACCGCTGCATCCATAAAGTCAAAATGGCTTGTATAGTCAGCACCAGACACATCAAAATGAGCATTTGCATTTTGAATTTGATCATTATCAGTGTAACTCAGATATGATGAGCTACTGACGTCTGGATATAATGAAAATCCTGTTTCAGAATCATTTGCCTCTCTTGGCCAAGTCATGTCGTCTAAGTCTGAATCAATGTTGTCTTTTTTGATATCATTCATTTCAGTTTCATCATCAGACTGCAGAGGAGTACTGGATCTTGATAGAAATGATTTTCTTTTAGCGTTTTCTGTCTGACTTCCATTACTACTGCTAGAAGTTGATGTGTTTTGTAATCCATGAGCTGAAATAGCCATTAAAATGCCTTCATTTTCTATACTGTTGTCACCGGGTAGGTTGTTTATGAACTCAGCTACATCTAGAGCTAAGAATCTGTTGTCGATATCAGCTGGTAATGGTTGCACCATCCAAGAGTCTAGTACTCTGTTAATAGTGTTGTCTACAAAACCTTTTGCCATCTGAAAAAAATCATAATTGGACAACAGATTAAAGTAATAGGATGCCGATAAATACAAATTCAAGAATAACTATAAATTTACATTGCAATTCAATTACCTGTCTAGCTTGCCATCGAGCTATGCACTGGTCTTCATTATAAGATTGAGAAGCCACTACTGACATATGCATTGACATCTGCTCACTCCTAAGAGTATTACAATTATTGTCATAGGAGCTAACATATCTTGGATATTCAAGTTTTTCTGGAGACAGGCTTGTACTTGGTTTCAACAGAGATTTATCAGAATCTGTGATCACAGAGTCTAATGTATTAAAGTCCTGTTTCAATAAATAGTCCCCTAGAATCTCTAGATTTTGTTCAGTACTGCCCACTAGGTCATGGCTAATACTTTCTTTTCGAGATGAACTAGGTTTTTCTAGGTCTGAAGAAGCGGGAGGAGTAGGTTTTGCTTCAGGAGTCTCGTTTTTTAATTGATATTTTCGATTGCCTTTAACCTGCCACGCAAAACGAGCTTTTTTGAGTGGGCGCTCTGATCCAGTCGAGGCGTCGCCATTTTCTTGTCGTTTACACGAAGGCTCGCCTGTAGTTTCAGAGATATTCATCTTGAAAACTGAAGAAATAACGATCCCCTCACAAGAAATGTCATTAGTAAACAAACACTGTCACCACTAATTACAAACATATGATTGACTTGACAAGTGGTTAATTAGGAAGTTTTTTGTTTTTAACCGCATACAGTTTTAAAATGCAGCTAACAATACGTATTTATGCACAAATTCACAGTTTTATCACTATTTTCATAATTACTTCATAAAAAAGTAAAGGAAGACCACAAAATTAATAAATTCTATCTCCCAAATTACACTGAAGAAGGATAGGAATGCCAAAATGTTTAACTATTTCAAATGACAGAAAGAGATAGTTAGCTGAAATATGCTCAAGAAAGACAAAAACAGCATTATAAATTTCTAAACGAGACACATATTGTCTATGGTTCAATTTGATTGGTGATTGATTTTAGAGGCAATTTCAAAATTATCAAAGGGCAAAGAAGAGGAGACTGCAAAACATTACATGTATAATACCTTGGACTAATTAATCATAATACCTATTATAATTATTGGGACTGGGGAGTGAAGATATGCGGGGTATTGTAAGTTTGGCGACCGATCTCTCTAACCTTGGGCCAGCGTTATGGAGCCACCCTGCCTGATTGGCTCATGTAATGTATGTACAGATCTTTTTTTGTAGGGAATAGCTGGCGGCGGCGGGCGGCGCGGCGGGACATACACGCGTACTTACCTTCCGAAGCACGGAATCTTTTTAATTTCAATGTCCTAACCTAACCAAACTAGGGCATTACCTATCATAAAGCGTTTTTTGTTTGAATAGTGTCGGCCAGGATTCAAAGTTGGAACCTCCGCGCTCCGTAAAGAGATGCTGAATGCTTCGCCGCCACCGCAGTCTGTTATTTAGATACAGGAAATATTCAGAATACATACAATAATATAGTCTACACACGGAAAATAATATATACTTAAGTATACAAAACAAAAGAGAACAGATGCCTTATTGTTATGAGGGGGTGGCATACAGGAATAAAGGTTATGAAGCTATATAATAAGGCATCTATTCTCTTTTGTTTTAGCTATTTATTACAGGAAACCTTATATTTTTATTGTTATAGGAGACTTTATAATGGTAATACGAGATAATGCAAGCATAGTTTTATTTAGGTAGGTACTTAATTAAGTGTTTCGTACAAAAATTACACAATTAAGTATACTTACATCTACGTTAGAAATAATAGCTATAGCCCTCTAGCTAAACAAAAAGAAGGAAATTACGTAGCTATATTTATTATTTCGTAACAAGTCGTATATAACTTTTACTTAATTCCTTACGATAATTTCTCGGTTCATTTATGAATCACCGCTCTTAATTATCGAAGTCATTGACTCTCCGTTCCCACGTTGTCGAATTTCGTCCTAACCGTTCTAGCTCGTTAAGGCATAGTGAATTATGTTCCGAGCCCTCCCGATAATCACTTGAGGGGCGCACTCTCGGTCTAATTCGATGATTGTGGTCAGTTAGTCCCTATCCGTCGTTTGGACATCACTGGAATTTCGGTGATAGGGTTCGGTCGAGAGCGAAGAAGTCTACATTTAAAAAATGCAGGCACGTATAACTCTTACTTACTATAATATATTATATTATTAGATAACCAAATTATTTATTGTGTACCATTTGAGAAATAATAGCTTTAGCCCTCTAGCTAAACAAAAAGAAGGTAAATATTAATAATTAAGTGCTTAAGAAAACAATAATAAATTAAAGTTACTTTTCCTAAGCCTTTAAGCCTATTACGTCGAAAAATGATTTGTAAAAAACTTAATTCGAATAAAAAATTTTGACTGACTTTACTTAAAACTCTTGCAGCAGTGTACAAAAGCATTTTTCATAAGCATTTTTTTTATTTGTTTTTTAAACTGATTCCATTTCTAATTTTATTTTAACTGATTGTTTCAAGTACTTTTTTACATAATGTCACTCTGTATCTAATAATTACGTATCTAACATACAAACATCTACGTTACTAATCCAGCCTAATTTTATCTGTGATTGCTAACAAGCGTGCTAAGTTTTCGCCGGCTTCACGATTTTCCAGTCCATGTATATAATAGCTGTCGCACCTACGAGTGTGCTAGTAATTGTTATTGTGGTACGAGTATCTCCCAATGTATCCATATCGTGTATAAAAAAAAAATAGTTGTCAAACTAGCTATGAGGTAGCGTAACACTTGAACACTCCGAAAAAATAGGACACATGGGAAATGTTTTTGAAAAGCTCATTGAACTAGCAACTATTATATAGTATTTCTTTAAAACATACTTACTGAAATTGTTGGTTTTTGATAGTTTGTTTGTAGGCTTTGTAGCAAATCAGTTTTAAAATTACGACCAAATAGTTAGAAAGATAAACCGCAAAGTACTTAAATCTATCAGTTTTAAAAGAATTGTGCCAGGGGCAAACAGATTTGAGCTGCGTAGAGTCAATCACCTATTGCCATTTGAAATACTTAGCTCATTGTAGAGGCCGACGAATGTCATTGTCCATTTATTGTAGGACACGTTCTACACGTGACCGCGTAATCTTGTAGTACTGCTACTCTAGCATTGTAGATCACGATAGGTTATTCCAAATAATTTATAAAATTCTAGAGGGATATTTTGCTGAATGCAGGGATGTGCAACTGCAGATCAACTTTATTACTCAGAAGTTCGTAGAAACACACATGGTTTACATTTTTCCCATCGGTGGGGATGGAGACGTACCTATATGAGCTGTTTGATGATAATAATATAAATATTTTGCGAAGGTTGAAAAATTTTCTTTCACTCCTGTTGAAGATATTTGTCGGTTTCTTTACAAAGGCAGTTCCCAAAATACATCTCCTCCAATTACAGAGGATCCTGCTACTCAGCTGTTTGCTGTACGTCGTTTCATGTTGGCCCACGCCACAGATGACTGACGCGCAGCTAGAACAAACTCTAGCTGATCGAAACACCATGCAAAGACATCTCAAGTGTGCCACTGGCGAAGGACCGTGCGACCCCGTGGGAAGAAGACTGCGAAGTAAGTGGACTTGTTTGATGCTCAGGTACTACATACTTCGCAGGAAAGATGGTACTCAGTACATTTGTAAGTTTCTGCAATTTGGGATGTAGAAGGTTCGTGAATGAAACCACAGAGTAGATCGCCGTTCAGTCAGACGCATAATGAGTGAAGATTACTGGCTATAAAGCCTTATATTTAACGCAGAAACTACCACACACCTACAACAGTAGATGTCCTGTAGGGTCTTTTCTAGGGTAGCACAAATAAAGCACTTGAACAAATATTAACCCAAAAACACGCGTACGCTGCGCTGCTGATGCGTTGAAATAATTTGTTTGAAACTGTGAACAAAAGACATCAACGCGCTCGGTTATGTTGGTATGATAGTAAACAACAATTATTTTATTATCTCATTTCTCTCGAAGATTAAAACAGACATAGTTTTAATACAAGTTTGAAAATAGCTCTTCAAATGTTTTAATTCTATATAGAAAAGGTTTGCCAGGGGCAAACAGATTTGAGCTGCGTAGAGTCAATCACCTATTGCTATTTGAAATACTTAGCTCATTCTAGAGGCCGACGAATGTCCCTGACCAGTCGGGCATAACTCATCATGCCTACTTGTTTTTTTATTATTCTTGCCAATAATCCATCGGGATATTGTTATCAGTTCAAAAAATTTCCCTAACTCGAGCCTACCCTAATAGGGCAATCAGTAGGTAAACTGCCTGCGGAGGCAGAACGGTCGACTCGACACTCATTTGGGAGGTACCGGGTTCAGATCCCGGTGGATACGCTCCGCTGTCCAAAATAAAAAAGTTTGCAAGACTTTCACCCGATTCCCACACGAAGAAGAAGAGGCTTTAGTCAATCACAAAGGCGCAACGAGGAATGATAATACATTGAGCTTCACACAAACTTATAATGATTTTTGCAGACGCGTACAAATAAAGCGTAGCTTTATGTGCTTAATTTTATGTAAGTATATTTATGTGAATTTTATTGCAGCCCTCGCGCCGCTAGTCCTCCGCGGCGCATGCCCTCAATGTTCTGCGCAGGAGACGCGGCAGATCCGGCGAACCCTCGCCTTCATACAGAGGAACTATCCTTGGGAGTGGGCGAAACTCGTGCGCCAGTATGGTTGAGTTGAGATAGTACGTTACTTACTAGAAGTTTTATTTAGTAGATTGAAGAACTTATTTATTTACTTACGTAAGATTACATTTTTGAATTTTATTATTTATTTGTCTGTATAAAATTGGAAATCGTAATAAAACGCATACTAGTAGTAAATAGTAAGAAATGTGTAGTACTTAGTTGTATTTTGAGTCTCAAAAAAGGTCAGCCGTGATTTCCACTGTTATCTCAGATACCTAGGTAAAATCTATGCAATTAAAATAAAGAAAAAATACTCTTTTTTTTTCTATCATAAATAGGTATAACAGAATCAAGATGATTATTTTTGTTAAAGTAGAACAAATCCGCGAGCGCTCAATTAAAATTTTAATTGAGTTATCGATTTTTGGCTTCGACTTGTTTTCCATTATCATCATGTTTGAACTTCAGTTTCGTAATCTCAATTCGTTTTAGCAAGTCTAGATTCAACAGGAAAATCCGTTTGTTGATGTTGTAACGTGTTTTAAGTCAAATAAGTATTTCATTTTTGGACCTTCTTGCTTCGAATATCATTAGTTGGGACACATAGTTCGTGGAACTTTAAAAATGCATGACGGATGTGAGTTTTAAGAATATTGAGACACTCGATCATAAAATAACAATCCTCTTTGTTAACAAATAGATTCACTTAAAAAAAACATCTTTGGAAAACATATTTTGTTTAAGCAATAAAATAAATATAGTGATTAATATTTACTCTATACATAAAGTATTATACTACTTAGGTCTTAGATTAACATTAGTATCAAGTATTCAATTTTATTTAGTAATCGAGGTAAATGGAGCTTGTAAATATTGTTTTAGCAACTTAGTACCTATAAATAAAGCCATTTATAACCTCATTAGATAATTATAATCATAGCGAATTAAGATGACACAATTTGTAATTGAACATAAGAACAATAAAAACAAAAGTGTACCAATTCTTTCGCTCACCGCGATTCACGCAACGATCATAAGGCGGATCAAGAGAGGGGGGCTGTTAAGTAAGCTGTTACAGCACAACTTTAGTCAACACTTCGAGACCAATCGCGGTGCCGGACGCATGAGTGCATTGCTACCATTCCTACCAAACTTACCATTCCGTGTACGCTAATCCGGGTCAAACTAGAACCAGTGTAAAAGTAAAAGTGTCCGCGCCAGCCGATATGCAGGTGAGTGCAGTTTCTCTAATCTATAACTGGTAGATGCATTTTCCGCCTGGAGCTTTCCTTCTTGATATTTAGATTGTAGAACGGCGAAGGACAGTCGGTTTGGGTTTAAGTGAGTTACTTGCCTTATTCGCGAATTCAAGTTTTAAAGTTCATGAAGTGGTTTATGACTACCTTATACAGGTTTCGTATGCCTCTGTTTATTTTTGAAGATCAAGTATTTTCGTGTAAATGGGAGTATTGTTTTTATAGTACTAAAACTTACATTATTCTGCTTGCTGTTTTAAACAGGGAACTATAGTGTGCCAAAACATACAGACATGGAACAATTTTTTTAACTTACTTTAGTAGAAAAGACCTTTCCGGTTGTTTTCCTAAGCAAACTATAGTTCTCTCTTTGGCTGGTAAGCTGGTTCTATCTGCTAGAAGCGAAGTTTGTTTTACTATCTTAGAAATATGCAACTTATTAAAATACATAATAGTACTTAAAACTACTTTTTCCCAGGATATTTAAATACATTTTTAAAATGTAGAATAGCCTATTCTTTATAGCACACAAGAAATACACAAAATAAAAATATACACAAGAAGTAGAGTGTTTAGACAGGCGGCCTTGTTGCTAAGGTATCAATTTCGTCCAGGCAACCTTGTATTACAAGAGTGAGGTAGTTTCCGTCATCACATAAAATAGTGGTGTCACATAAATACTTGAAATAATTTAGCTACGTGCTTCGATAACTAGTATATTCAATTCACAGCACTTGCTTACCCATGGCTATCCTAAACGAAACAATAGAGCAGGAAAACCTTAGAGATACTTATGAGCACCATATATATAACTTACTATAATATAATAAACAATAGATGTATAATAATGAGAAAAAAATATATGGTTTGTGTGGTTAGTTTGAGTGATTTTATTTTAAATTTGACAAAGTCTGCACTCTGCAATAGAACTTATAACCACTTTTATCACTTTAAGTCTATATGTGGTCAATCAATGCGCAGTCATCACAGATTTTTTCAAGGTAAAAAAATCAATCAGAAAATTTTTCATCAATAAAACAATATATCCCTGACCGACCACCTAGACAGGCCCAAGTTCGTCATCAACAGCTCATATACGTCCCCATCGAGGGGCTCGAGCCTACCCTGAATTAGGGCGATTAGGCCTTAGTTGACCACGCTGGCCCAGTGCGGGTTGGTTGACTTCACACACAGCCTTTGAAATTCTTCGAAGGAGTGTGCAGGTTTCATCACGATGTTTTCCTTCACCGTAAGAGTGTCGAATAAACGTCGAATAGGCCCAAATTAAATAAGTTAACCTAACCTAACCTTAATATTACCTTTAATCCACCACTGGACAGAGTAAGTATAGCGGGTTTTCTTTCAGTACCGACTTATTAGATCCTCATTGAAATCAGTTTTCTTACTTTTTATTCGGAACTGTGTGATGCAGTAGAAAAAGTATTATGACGTCAGCGGTGTCTGCCCAATGTCGCATTTAGCGGTGCTCTGTCCTGGTTTTTGTATTTTATTGTTTTGAATCCATTGCCGCGAATTTATATAACTCACGCAGATCCGCACGTAACTGAATGAATGGCCGAAAATTACCTAATGCCATGCCGCAGGTGCAGCTTATAAAATAAACCTAACCTTAAAATTACGCGGGTTATTCCAATAATCCCCATTTAACCACAGGAGCACAAAGAATCAGATAACAAAGCACTTCGCTAGTTTACCAGGTTGATCTTTTGAGCACCTTTATTCGTAATGTGTCGTACCGTACACTTGGCTATAATAGCAATAGTGTAAGTTTCACTTTGATTATTTGCTTGCTTTGATAATAGATGTTTATAAACATTTTTGCAAAAAAATAACCAGGTACTAAACTTTCTTACTTTCTGAATATAAATAAGTAGAAACATCGTTTTGTTCCCGCCGCCGCTGTGTCAAACTGAACAACTTTTGGCGAAAAAAAAATTCCTGCGACAAAAAAATTTTTGGTCTCCATACAAAGTGACCCATTTTGTATGGAGAGCACAAACATATTTTTGTTGCAGGATTTTTTTTTGGTGAAAAGTTGTTCAGTTTGACAGGTACTATCACTACACGGCGGCGGGAACAAAACGATGTAAATTTCATAGTGTAAAGATAGGTAGAACACCAAAAAAAATCTTCAACATGTCTTCAACATGGTAGCTAAGTATAACTACAGTTACGAGAAAGACGTCATATTGTATTTTATGAGTAGGTAGGTACCTATATTATTCATAAGCATCTACGTACATCTTTACTGCTATAGTAGGTATACCTATATGTCCTAACATAATCTATTGCATTCCAGTCACTTTATTGGCCGTGGCATGGGCCTCGACTATCTCTAAGTTACACAATGGGTTTTCCGAACTCTACATTCTTTCAACACGAATCTGAAACCGTTGCATTATTTAGAGTAAAAACCGATTTCTAAAAGCAGGCAGGAAGGTAGATTAACTTAACAAAAAGTTGTACTGGTTCACTTTTGACAAAACCGTTTGCTCAGTATAAAATGGAACGAGTTGAATGAAACTCGGTAAGTTTCACAGATTGCCTACAACGACACTCACATTGCTTTGCTACATGATTGCTACGATTGCTATACAGACAGCGTAGTCGCGTAGCACAGGTGGGCCAGGTTATAAAGTACTATATTATTATTATTTACTGTAAACTGTTAATTTAATTGCTTTAGATCTTCTTCAGATACTTTTGACTGATACTTGAACTTAATGTTCTACTTATTTATTTAGTTAAATAGAACCATCATCATCATACCTCGTTGACTAGCCATTTTTGAACCATCGTTGATTTCTGGAACAGTTCGTTTAAAATCCTTCTTAATCTGTATTTACAAAATGTTTCAAAATCCCTTGTCGGTACACATTCTTCATGTAAAATTTAGAAAATCTTATATCTTATAAACGTTACGTTACGAGTAGTAAGACGTAAATCGTATATAATAATATGATGTTCATAAAAACAGTCATACATCCCAAATCCAAGATGTTGCTGAAGAGTAGGTGAAGGCCAATTCTGTTATCTTAAAGCTAGCGGTAATTTCACATTCATTAAATGTGAGAATTGTCTAGGATCTTCAAATGGGCAAGCCAATGAATGTGTTACATGGTCTCCGAGCGCGTTGTTGGTTGGTTTTACAGTGCCACAAAAAGGATGCAATAACTCCCAAGGATTGTCAGCAAAGAAAAATATAATATGTTTTTCCTTAAGAGCGTTTTAAACCATGTTATAAAGCGATACGGGAATAGTCTCTACACACCTTTGTAAATAATATTAATTAATTAGGTAGGTATCTAGTCATATTCAATTCAAATTAGCATAATGCGTATGTACATTAACTATTGAAATAATTTTATTTTAAAATTATCTTGTTAGCTAATTTGACCATTATTTGCTAGACTTCTATTATATTCACCAGAGGCAAGGTAATTAGGGTCCTAACTAATATTATTTCCCAGAACATCGCACTGATAAGTAGATTTAAAACAACATCCAAACATAAGTATTAAAGCTTGCAATAAGCTCCTGATTTGTGATTAACATGTATTAAAAAATAAAATATAATAATAGTAATTCTAAAGTTATTGCGTGCGTGTCATTATTTTTTTGTTTTTAAGCTTAGATACAATTCTATAACAAACCTAATTAATAGAGAGCTATACTAGAATAAATAAGTAGGTTTAGTTGACATACAAACAACGTCAAACAATGATAACTGAAAGTTTTTACCGACTTTACAGTTTCCGCTAGAGAGCCTGCGTAGCTAATGTGAAATGACTATTCTGTTCTATAATGTTCGTTAGCTAAACAACTTATTATATATTGGAAATTATCGATTTTTATTCCGATTATGTAAGTTACTCGTAGTGTGCTAATTAATTAATTTAGGACATAATGAACCTTGGCATTTATTGCCAATGCAAGTTCAAGTTTTTGATCAATAACGTGCGATGTTATGGAATTTAAATGAGTTCTTCGGTGTCAAATCTATAGCCGTTGAATAATGATATGTAAATATTTTTATTGTACCATGAATCAATTTGTGTAAAAAATGCAAAGGCTAAATAAAAATAAAGTAGGTAATTAGTAAATTGTAGGAGTGCTGGCTCGACGTAGTAACTTGCACGGCTCGACCTTGCCTCACCGTCTGGTTCCTGACCCCATAGCAAATATCCTCCAACTTTTCTCGACGCTTTTTTAAGGGAAAATAAACGTTAATATTCTTCTAATTAAATTCTGTGATGTTGACTGTTGGGTAGTTTTTAGAAAAGAAAAAAATATTTATTTAATTTTATTGCTTACTCTATTCTTATTTCACCTTACTTAAAATATCTAAATGTAGAGATATCTTTTTGAAAATTCTTAAAAACCCTCTCGCTATTTATTTCTGATGGTGGATGTTACGAAACGCTGTTTTAACTACTTAAACATATGCTTTCTGGGCCGGCTGCAGATTTTCCTCTTTCGTTTTCCTTAGAGAGCACGACTGGTTGCGCCTGCGGTCATTTCGCAACGTCGTCGCGAGAGATTACTGCGATTATTTAAGAGATTTAAGATATGCAAAACGCTGGATGCTAATATGACGTCGCACGGCAAGTATATGTTGATCCGGCCTAAATTGCTCTCAAGGTCAAACTGTTACGTTAGGCATACAGTCGACTGTACATTTAATTCGTTTGTTGTTGTGCTAATCAACTTATCTTTCTTTAGGACACAAACTAAGGTAATTCACGTATAAACTCTATGCAGAATGATTTCCGTTTTTTTTTTAAGTTTGACATGAGCAGCAGAACGTGTTACGAACAGCTTGTAAAAGCCTGCAAACACGTCGTTTGTCAAACGAAAAGAGCACTCACTGTTGTGTGGTAACTCAATAATTAGTTTCCAACGCACGTACGACTTGGTGGTGTCTGCCAATCTATATTTATTTATATTACGTACAGTCATGTAGTTAGTAAAAAGTATCATCAACATCAAGCAGTGGACTGTAACGGGCCGTAAAAAGTATACTAAAATGAATTATCTAGATGGGTAAAAAACTGGTATTAACACAGCCTACTGGTTTTACCAATTAAATAATTAAATACCTACTTTATATCCTCCAAATCAAAGTACTAAATAGTTGACCTACAAGGTTAAACTGAGAAATGCGCATGTATTCACAGTGAAATTTTATTGGTTGATTAAGTCCATTGAACTGAACAACTTTCCCCAAGGAACATGGGCTGTAAAACGACAAAAAATCGCCCATTCATACAAAACCGAAATAAACCAATAAAAGAGAAAAAAATATATATTTGCATGTATTTATTTTTATATTTGTCTAGAACAACTTCCGGCGATGACTGTACCCTGACCGCAAGTTCACAGTGTATTGTACTTTGTCTTGGTCCTTGCGTTTTGGTGGTTGCTTACTACGTTTTCTGCCTGACTGTGCAGTGAAATCACGCAAGGACCTTTGTTCAAACTTCTGAGAAAGAATGAGTATGGTCCATACTGTATGGATAAGGAAGCAGATAACGTGTGACACAACACAATTTTTTAGAGAATTCTTTAAAAAGGAATTCGTAAAAATGTTTGAGTAAACATTTCCAGTTACGAGTATTTAAGAATAATTTTTAATTATTTGCTGCAATGTAGTTTCGGCGATTTCGTGACCCTGGTCGTGTCTTTTACACGGACCGACTAGCTGGCGACGTAAAATAATTTTTAACTACGATTTTATTTGTGAAGTCACACAGAGCGGGAGCGGCGCGGTCCGGGGCCGGGACAAGCGCTTTCCCGGCCTTGGACCGCCCCCGGCACGGCTCTGTGTGACTTGGGCTTAATAGTTTTAGTTTTGCACGTGTCCTATTTATGTTATGGATGTGACTGAACTTATTGTAAATAAATAAATCCTTTATTAAAAATAGAAGTGCTAAGAAATTAACTATAATAGTCTCTGATAGACTTATAAAATTGACAAAAGAAGAGTCTTGTTTAGGTACTTATATTATAACGAAAAATCGCAAAGTAGGTACCTAGTTAACTAAGTAACACAACTAAAGTAAATATACCTAAATAAGGGCCACGCACATTTGAGTAAGTAGGGCGTAGATAAAGTGAAGTATTGTTAAATTTATGTACCTCTACCATTTACCTAGGTAGCAGTTTAGGTTCGCGTAGCTCATTAACCTACGCAACGTGGCACATTTATGTAATTGAGATGACCATAATTAACGGTCTAAATGTCGACACGACATAGTTATGCCGTTTTCTGATTAGTTATTTGTAGATTCTGGACTAATAAGTAATTTCTCTGCAGACTTTTGCACAGGACTTGACTAAACGAGCGTCCAAAGTGTAAGCTCAAGCCTCTAGGAATATCGTTATAGAACTGGTTCCAATAGCTGGACTAATTAGTCGTGTTGTTATAATTTTGAAGCCCCGAAATAGCTTCCGACTTGACTTCATAATCACTATCTACGACAAGTGACGACAACGGCCAGATCCAACGGTTTGACGTGTCTTTCGAAATATAGGAGATGCTCTAAATGAAAACTACTACGACCCGCAGCCGGATTGCGGTTCCTAACTCTAATAGAGGATTTGCGATTATATAGCCAAACTAGGCTATTTGCAAAAAGTTTAACCAATTTTTCATATTGTTCCAGTCCTCCCACATCCTAGTTTTCTGCGCCTTGGCGGCAGCTTGCTTCGCACAAACGACGAGGTCTCCTGTCTCCGACACGGCTCTTGACGAAGCCCTGCAGGACAAACGGTTCATCCAAAGACAGCTGAAGTGTGCACTCGGAGAAGCGCCCTGCGACCCTGTCGGGAAGCGGTTGAAAAGTAAGTTGCTTTGTAGCACGTGTAGGCCTGTCGTAGGTTTGTCTTTTGTTATTGCACTAGTTAACTTTGTTCTAGTGGCAAGTAGTTAATAAAAATAATTATTATACCAAAGCTTCGCGGCGCCGATAAGATCTGTCGTGTTGGCCAAAAAGTAGGAAAAAATAGGACAAAAAGTGCGTAGAGAAGTCATTTAAGTTTACTAGTCATGGATGGGTGGGTAATAGAAAGTTTTTATCATCCAAAGTAAAGTGATGAGTGAATTTCAGTGGCTGAATTTCAGTGGCCAATTTGGATATCTCTCATCTCAACTGATTATGAACCCATGTTGGTCGCTGCAAGATTAATCTCTGCCGGTGGGTTGGGGTTACAGCGATTATGATCAATGTCATGTAGAGCCACGACATCCCCCGTGTGTCATCTGCAGGATCTTTGGGAGGCTATCGACAATGCTTGTCGAGCGACTACTATTGATATTGACTCCCAAAAAAGAAGAATGGATGGGACCACTATCACGATGATGCTGATCGAATGCACACGCCTACGCACTTGAATCCGTCGAGTTCGACGGGCAGTCAGTAGATTTCCTTGGAATTTAAGTAAACTTTACTAACATTTAATTTAAATTTCCACAGCGCTAGCTCCCCTGGTGCTCCGCGGAGCCTGTCCCCAATGCACGCCACAGGAGACGAAGCAGATCCAGCGCACACTCTCGTACGTCCAGAGAAACTACCCGCAACAGTGGGCAAAGATCGTCCGCCAATATGCCGGCTGATTTACTCAACTATTTATTTATCATAACTTTATTCGACTGTGATTGATCGCAGTCATAAGAAAAACTAACTTGATCATTTCAAAATAATGTTTATTTTGGCTGTTCAAAATAGTAATCGCTCACGAGTATGTACATCTGATTTGAAAATATGCGAAATACTTAGTTTGTAAAAAGTAACATTTTCTTTTACCAACATTAAATTCGGTTAATTACTTTTGGGCATTAAGTAGGCTTTTTTAATTCAGTGTGCCTGCAAAATTCGCCATGTTTAAATAATTTGTGATTATGTACCTACCTACTCCAAAATAATAAATAAAATTTGTTGATAGGGTAAAAACGTTAAGTAATTTGATTTGTAAATAGTTAAGTATATTTAGAAAAATATCAATCTTTGTGATCCACCTAAATTATTGTATATACTTATTTTTAAAATGTGGCAATAAAATATACTGCAATGACATACTTGTACTTATTTTTTTTCTCTAACATTGTTTTCAGTTCAGCCCTAAATAATGAATGACAAAAAGCTGTGTTCACAAACATTTTTCGCTACGGAGATCATCTCATTTTTTCTTATATTAAAACAACGCTACATAAAGTAAGTTTAAAACTCGCAAAAACAATTTAAATCTTCGCGCTTAGAACACAAGCAAGCAAATGGCGTATGGACAAACCGGAACGAAACCTCGAACCGTGACTCGTAATCTAATCTGCCATAATAAATAGAATTTCAACGAATGCACTGCCACTGACTCCTTCTTGTCCTGAAAATCCTTATGCCGCATTTACACTCAGCCCTGTCGGTCAGGAAAGTGAGCAAGGAAGTGGGCAGCTTTTTTTTTTTTTTTTTGACATGGACCTAATGCTTGTGTCGCAAAATCGACGTATCAAGCGTAACCGGACTTTTGGGGGAGCGGAAGGCTCTTATGGGCTCTTACCCCTAGTAGGAAGTGGGCAGCGCGTGTATGTAAATAAATAGGTCACTCGCGCTGTCACTGAGGAGGGTGTATTCCGAATTAGATTTCACGTCTCAAAGTACTGACAGCGATTACTCGCGTACCGATTCAGAAATCGCGATAATACGGCTCATGAGCGAAATCAAAACGGAACGGCATTTGAGCGCGCTGAAACTGCTTACAACTCAGTCTTGCCAGATGTTGATAAAACTCTAAATTATTATACGTGTTAAAAATGTATAGTACAGCTGTGAAAACAGCACTTTTAGCATGGCTAGTACTCAAAATAAGAAAAGGTATACGAATTTTTAAAAAATGGAGATGTAAATAGGCAGATGAAATTAAAAAAATACAAAGAAGAATGTTTGATATTTATATTTTATCAGATTGCCTATGATATTATCTTATGTATGTATGTACCTGAATCAAAACTATCGTAATATACAACGTGTTACAAAAAATACCAAAAAAGAGAATATTTTTATCAAAGGTATTTAATTAAAGTTTTCCCATCTCTAGTGATCAGCTGTGTCAAATAATATTCGGACCAGATATGTAATTTTAGGTCAATGTGCCTATTTTTACCGCTATGGTTAAAAATGTTTACGTACTACTTGTACCATAACATTCACATTAGAACAATTAATTTCAAAATGAAAAAACCACAAATAAATAAAAAAAGCTTTGTTAAATAATTGTTATGAAATAATAAGATAAGATAAGATAAATTAATGAAATGATGAACTAAATATTTCAAAATAATATTTATGTTTGTAAATACGTAAACAAGATAATTAAGGCAAAAAAGAAAATGTTTTCTAACATAAATTGATTCAAGTACATCTCTTTAAAATTATAGGCACGAATGGTGTACAAATACTTGTCCGTTCTGAGAATCAATAGTCTATATTTTAGATGTCAAATGACACTAGAGATGGGAAAATTTTGATTAAATACCTGTGATGAAGAATATTCTTTTTTTTGGTATTATTTGTAACACGTTGTATACTTAACCTACGCGATAATTTTACTATCCAACATCTGGCAACCCTAACCTACAAAACTGATTGATTTTAGATATTTTAGTAATTTATCGCCTTTTCATAATTAAATAACGTGTTTTAAATTTTATTCAACCAAATAAATATAAGACACGTTAGAGTGGGGTTCATACTTGTTTCCGTTTTGTACACACCGTTTTTTGTGTTACCGTTTTGTACAGACAGTTTTTTGTGTACTACATGCTTGCCTTGGACGGAAAAAACTGTGCGAACAGATTATGTCCGACGCGTTTTCTGCAGCCATTTTTTTTCCGTCCACGTTTTGCGCATTCGAATTTTCCAACCATTAGCCTTTTTGAGATGTAATCTCCTGCGGTCGCCGGCCGCTGCCGCGGCACGCTCGTTCCGCTCGCTCGTCTCCCTCCGCCTGTTGTTGACACCAGTCTAACCTAACCTAACCGAAGTGTATTCGTTCTGGTGCTGCCTAGTAAAAAACAGCAAAAAAACACAGATTACTAAAGTCGACCCATTATTTTGACATGTAATCAGTGGCTTAGAAAAACGCGGCGTAGGTACCAGCGTAACAGTTGCGTTCAAAACTGCACGAGCACTTTTTGTACCTGTTTTTGGATGCAACTTTTTAGGCATCCCCGTATTGAATTCGTTGTAAACCATGAACAAACACCAAAAACGTGGCGTACAAAACCAGGAGTGGTCATGAAGGTTTCCCAGAATTTCGCTCTGGAGCATGGGCGCCATTAGCGGAAGATGGCGGCGGTTATGCATGACTCAATCCGTGACGTCACAATGGCTGCCGTAATCCCACTGACAGTGATTCGGTACGGTAGAAAAATCGTAATCGATTTAAAATAATCGATTTGTCACAGAAATTTTAACGATTTGGCGATTATTCTCTATGGTTATTTTTTTATTAAAGCTGGTAACATTAAATTTGTTTCTGTATGTTGGCATCTGCTGACGCTGTCCCTACTACTCATATCCGGACTGATAATTTAACTTCTTTTAATTATTTATTGTAATTATAATACTTATTACTAGACCGTACCTCATTAAAAATATACATTTTAATTATTGTATTTAGAAACAAAGACATTATCAGCAACTAAGAAAATTAGTCAGAAGACAGTGCTACCAACTAAAAAGCCGAAGAATAATTTCGTACGCAGTCGGTGAATTATTTACAACCAATATTTTGTTACTGTTTTGACAAATATTAAAGGAAAGAACCTTTTACATCGTTTTTCAGAATACACACTCTGTGATCAAAGTGTAAATTGTGTTAGTATGTGCCCAGTTACAGGGAAACTGTTATGCTAATGGACACTTGACGTATAATGGATAGAGAATAAAATATGGTCGTGCGTTTCGTCTGAAGAGATAAGTGGTGATGTGTGATCAAACAGAAACTGAATATTTGGACGGGGATGTGGTGTGGGTGAAACTAGGCTCATGTTGGTGGCCCGGCGAGGTAGTGGGCGCTGACAAGCTGCCCCCAGATGTGCTGCCATCCTTTCGGAAACCACCCATAGCAGTCGTCAAGTTCTTTCAGGAAAGCACCTAGTAAGTGAAGCATCATAACCTTTAAAGTTTACATAATTTATCAGCCGGTTACTGCAAGTTCCACAGGAGCAAGCACTAGGTGTCCTTTGTTCTGGAACTGTGGTGCATTTTATTTACATAATTACTATACTGACATTGTCCTGGTTAGGTATGCTTTAGAAAGTTAATAAAAAAGAGAAAGACCACCTAGTACTTTAAAAACATTTATAGAATTCTGTTTTTACTACCAAACCTATCTCATCTGTAGTACCTAGTATATCCCATATCATTGCCATAAATCTGCTAGTGTAATATTGTGGTAAAACAGTAATTTTGTACCTAAATAATATTTATTATAATCCTGTTGATTCTATTATTCACTACATTTTCTGAGTTGCTCGATTTTGGAGTCATCA
Organism: Carpatolechia fugitivella; assembly: GCA_951230895.1. Classification (NCBI taxonomy): domain Eukaryota; kingdom Metazoa; phylum Arthropoda; class Insecta; order Lepidoptera; family Gelechiidae; genus Carpatolechia; species Carpatolechia fugitivella. The sequence continues at coordinate 10,749,104 of OX579660.1, forward strand.
ACGGCCCGTTACAGTCCACTGCTGGACTATGAGCCTCCTCCACTTAAGTGGAGGGTTTTGCCATAATCTCCACGCTTGGCAGGCGGGTTGGAGATCGCAGATTAAAAAGTGACTGTATCAAAGAGCGCTGCTGCCCGTTCCCTGTTCAATGTGTAGTCCTTAAGTTGCTTCTTACGACACCCACGCGAAGAGCAGGGGTTGGTGACAAATGTATTCTACTCTGCCGTCACCGCACGGCCACGGCGGCTATTTTGGAGTTCTTTATCGTAAATCTCTGCCATCCGTCATACAAAATCAATGTTTTCCTATATTTGAAATTATGATTTTCATACAAGCTGTGTTCTCCTACATTTGAATTACCATTATGTTTACTGCATATTTGTACATAATGAGTATTTTTTTTTTTCTCTCTTTGTAACTATCAAAAGTAGCTGCATTGTTGAAATTTTTCCTAAAATTAACTGACCATCACTGTCATGTCAAAATTGTATTTTTATGCAGGGACAAAATATCAATTGGCAACAACATATACAGCCCCACCGAGGGGCAAGTAAAGAATAATGATTGATAATTGATTATAAGTTATCTATTTATTTTTGCAATTCTAGAACATCTGTGAGGAATGTATTTGTGTGATCTGCTCTATTTGGAAAGAACTATTTCCCCCTTTTTGTTTTGTCATCTGAGAAGACATAGACAACTAAAGTCTACATACATTATTTAACTACTAAGGTTTAATTTTATGAGTAGAAATAGCTGCAATAATCATAGGATGAATGGTACTGCTAGCATATGCACTAATTATTATATATACCTGTCTCTCTGAAATGATGATCATATATCTAAGAGAAGACCAGGGCTTATATAAAACTATAATTTACATATCACAATTAAAAGTTCAATGCATATCCAATCAACCTAAATTATTAACCCTAATCTTTTTGGTATATCAGCTATGCAATGTACATGAAATTGTAATTTTAAAATTGCATTTTTATTGAATAATCCTTAGACCACATTTAAATTAAAAAAATTTAAAAAATAAATAATAATAATAATAAATAAATAATTAATTTAAATTTTCCTTTTATTTTCAGTGAATATGTGAAAAATCCAAACAGCATCTACAAATACAACTGCAGCAAGAAAAATGATTTCATTAACAAAGGACTTTGTAAGCATTTAATTTTAAGAATTAAAAAATAAGTATTTATTAGTTGTTTTTGTGTAGCTAATAGGCATCATGTCTAATAGATTTAGAACATGTTAACTAAATGATGCAGAACCTTTCAGGTGGTAGTTCAGCCCATGGAACTAAACAACTTTAAATCCACAAATTTCATAATTTATTCTGAATTTAAAAAAAAAACAACATACATATTAACTCAGTCAGGGAAGGTGCGTGATCATATGTATACATACATGTATGATCATTTTGTATTTTAGAACATTTGTGATTTTTGAACAGTGTTATATCTAAAGTGGTTCAGTCTGTTAGTTAAACTCAAACAAAAACCACCCAGGTTTTGCATTAGGTATTTAGTTTACATGTTACAAAGTAAAAATAATAGTCTCAAGTCCACGCCTGCTATATTACCACTCTGGTAGAAAAAGTGATTAGTCCGTGAAAAAAAAAGTAAAAATATCACATGCAAACAATGAAATATTTTAAAAGTATGTATATTTTTTGTTATTTATTGGCCTTTGATATAGAATTTAAAAAAACGAATTCATTGAGTGTTTTACTCCTATAGAGTAAATTGAGATTTTTTTATAATATCAGGCAGGAATATTCAAAATAGAATACATACATGAACGCTAAACCTTGACAAAATATTGTATGTCATGTTTGGCGTTTTTAAGTGTTATTTTTATTTCAAACAGGATTCTGTGCTGGTTTTGTTTTTTATTTACTACAACAAACATTTTAATATGTTAAATATGAATAAAACTTTTTTTCATTCTAGATATGTATAGAACCAAACATGGTCATATGGAGAAGTTCCCTGAAGATGTTATCCGAGCAGAAACTGCAATTGGAGGTGACATAGAGATTCTCACTAGAGAGGAGTTTCAAGAGCAGAAGAAGGAAAGCTATGCGGGCCTGTTTGGTGACAAAAAAGCTCCTGCTTCTGGTAAAAGAGGTTTGTGTTTGTACAATAGTACAAGATTGTACAAGAATTTAACAACACTCGGTAAAGATACTTCGATTGGGGTCTGGTTACTAAACTTACAATACCTACTCAATTTCCACCCATACATCAAATCTAAAGCTTGCAATTAATTGAAGCAAATAATTATGTAACTGTCACCAACTGGAGAAGACAAGCTGAAAATTGTACTCAATAGTGTGATGTAGGAAAGGACTATGACCAGCTTTTGACTGCAGCCAACTAAAAAGCCACTATTATACAAATCTAAACATTTTGTGCTAGACCAATGGACAAAATTATTTATCTCAGTCTCTAAGTAATCTCTTCTTTTTTTCGTTTACATAAATAAAAATTTGGACAGCTGTTTTTCTGTTTTTGTAACAGGATTAACTCTAAATGGGAAAAAATATTTTCATTTAATTTGATAATTTTAAAATCAGAATTAAACTAAAAAATATAATTAAAACTTCTCATTTCCAGGAAGGGGCAGGCCTGCATCAGAATCTCCAAATATATCTACACCTTTCAGAAAGGTACTGTATACATTCAAATTTGTGTTCCTTACGAATTCTCTTCTTCATCGTGTTACCTCACAAGGCCTGGTGTCGGTGTTTTACAGTCCCCAAATGCCTCTGAAATGGCTTAACGTGCCCTTCAAAGCAAGGAATCATCTCTATTTATTTTCAAACATTCAGGTGGTGCAAAGTTCAAACTAAACTAGGAATAGGCTCACAAAGCGATTTTTCTTTGGACAGTGTCCCTACTGGTATTCGAACTTGGAACCTCCGTAATGAGAGACGAACGCTTGGCTACAAATATGCCCTGTCAAAATCGTGTTCAAATAGAACTATATCAATAAGCAATCTTTTAGTTATAAATCTGCGATAATTATTATACTTACATCTAGTTTCTTTTCCAGTCTTACAAGGAAAAGAGTGACTACAAAGTGCACATACTAGTGCAGCCATCAAAGGAGTCTGCTACACCGCAGAAGGATCGCGAGAAGGATGGTGCAGTGACCCCGTCTACCAGCCGCGCGGGGTCGGAGCCCGGCGAGGAGCGGCGCGCCCCCTCCGCATCAGGCTCCGCCCCCGCCAACGCCGCGCCTCCCGCTACTCCACCAGCCACATCCTCCGGTACCTACTCCTGTCCTAACTGTTCATTTTCTACGATGCGTCTCAACGTACTAATTCTCCACAATAAAACGCACAGTGTCACCTACATGCCATACACACCGTCGCCCGTTCGTAAAAAACCCGCTGCGAAATCAGCAACCAAATCCACACCGAAAACTTCGAAGACTCCCAAAACGCCCAAGCCGCGAAAGGAGAAAGCTGAAATGGCTCCTAAAAAGCTTGCATCGAGTAAAAAGCGTGCTGCTGAAGATAAACCAGAGGCTGAAGCCAAAAAGGCTAAGACAGATGAAGAAATTAAAAGCAGTCTGTTGGCTGATTGGGACGATGATGCCGATGACGAGTCAAATGATGAAAGTAGTTTGCGTACTAGTCGATCTCCTGAGCTGCCGGTAGGATCTGAATCTCCAGCAGCACCGACATCTGCCGAACTCCCCGGAGCACTCGTCAGGGAGTCATCGCCGGAAAAGAAATTTGACGACACTGCCAATGAGAAACCGGAAGCTTCATCTAGTGATTCGAAATACGAGTTCTGTGAAGATGAAGACTGGCATGTGGAAGAAGATGCTGGCCGAAAAATTCCACGTGTCAAAAACCCGAAGCGTAAAGAAGAAAATACCAAGAGTATTAGTTTGGAAGATGATGACATGGCGAAGGAGGTTGCAGAGCTTCTTAACAAAACGTCTGTGCCTGAGTTGCCTTCAGTTCCAGAACCCTTGAAAATCGAGGAAAATTTTCCTGAGCCTTCGATAGTCAAATCTCCGGACAAAAAATCAGAGAATGCTCCAGAACCAAGCCAACCCTCAGACAATACGCATCCAGAACCTAAACCGATCAAGGCAATTTTTAAAACAAAGACTTTTTTTCGAAGCCGACACTCAAGAAGCCAAGACGCTATCGGAAAATACGTAGCGGAACAACTCAACCAAGACAGATTAGAAATGGCTGATAATGAATTAAATGGGTCTGACGCAGTGTCTTCCCCTGAGGCGAGAGAGTCGCCACCTATAGATCACGTAAAAGTTGCTCGTTTGGCACCTAAAATACAACTGAAGAAAATGAAAGCAGAGGCAGCACAGCTGGAGAGAGAGAGGAATAGTCGATTAGATGTGTTAGAAGATGCAAGACAAGAAATCATGGATGTTTCGGAAAATACACTTGGCGATACAGAAGTTAGTCTGCCAAATAAACCATCGCAAGATGTAATTTACCCCACGCAAGAAATTAAGCCAATAAATAAAGAAACACCCAGTAAGATTAATTATAAAGAATACAAAGATGAATTTGAAAAAATAGAGCCAGGAAATAAAATAAATGACCCCAATGAAATTACAAAAGAAACTTCTAAAACTGATATTGTAACTGAGCATAGAAGTAGCGAAGATATTAATTTCCCTCATAAATTGATTGGTTCCAGTCTGGGTTCAAATTCAGGAAAAATTACGAGCATTCTTAACTTTAGCTTAGAACCTGAACCAGAGCCGGTTTTGGCTAAAGACAATTTCTTGGAAAATCAGGATCAAATCATGGTTGCAGTTGACCATAAAGGAAAGAAATATAGTAGGAATAAAAAACTAGCTAACAAAGTAGATAACATAAGTCCAGTTAAAGTAAGCCCTCAGAAAGCACAAAATCTGCCAGCAGTCGAAACAACCCCTAGTTCGGAGACATTAATATCGGCACCTTCAGAGCATAAGGCCGATTTACTGACGAATGTTATTAAACCCACAACTGAAAAAACAAATTTGTCAGAAAATGTTACTCCGCCAGTTAAAGTTACAACTAGTTTGCAAAAAACTTACGAACAATTAATGCAGCCTTACATGAGTGAATCTACGGCATCAGCTGTGGACGCCCTGTTGAGTGTTTCTCGTGAAACCGACAGGGGAGTTCCTAGAATGGTTGGCAGTGGACCACCTGAAGATTTATTTGAAGACGACAAAGATATTGTTACAAATAATGAAGAGGTTATAATTTCTAACGATAACGGTATTGATGAAAATCGAGAAATTGAACATGAAGAAAATACAAATAAATTATTAGAACCATCACCACAAGATTTAAATGGAATACCGGATCAAGAACCAGAACATACTAACATAGATCTAATTGTAGAGCCTTGTCAAAGTAAAGTTGAAGAAAATAACGATAGTAAACACGAAACTATTGTGGATAATAGTGAACCATCAGAATCTGTACTCCAGGTAGCAGAAACACTTCTGAATTTACCATCGATACAAGCAAAACCAATAGATCACCAAGAAGAAATTGTTACCACATCTATGTCTATTGACGACCAGCCTTTTGATGAGACTGTATCTGAATCAGAAAACATTGTGGAAACGGATGATAAAAAATACGACATTGAAGAAACTGTCATCAGTAGTGAACACTTGACAGAACTGACAAATAACGAAAACTTAAATATGCGCTTCGAAACCGAACAAGAAAAGAGCGAAAATTTGAACGCTGCGCAATCTTTGGTTCAAATGTCCGAATCCATTGATCATAAAATAAATGTAGAAAACAACTCTTTAAATAATAAAGACGTTCACTTTGACGCACAACAAAACAAAGGAAAAGAAACTTCTGCTACCATAGAGCAAAAAATACAGCTGCTGTCGAGTGATAACAACAGCGATACCTCAAATGGTATAAATAAGAGCCCTAAATACGAAACCACATCTAAATTGTTAAAAATACTAGAGGAACCGACTACTGCTCCTCGAGTTACACTCAAAAGCACCGTGATAAAACCAACTACTCCAGTAAAACACGTAGTGGTCACCGGAAAAGAGAAAATATTAAATTTCGATGTTGCGAAATCCGCATTAAAATCTAAAGGCCAACAACCAAAGCAAAAGATTATCATTCGACGATCGGGAGCTGGAAAAACTTTCTTGAATAATTTAAGTGATGTTGTTGCATCGCCTGACAAGATTATTCTTTCAAGGACAAACGTTCCTGGGCAGGATGGATCATCCGTTCAAACCTTTACTATACAAACACCTCCTGAAACCACAGGCAGCGTGTGTACCGAACCTAAACAAATAATAATTCAACCAAAAGTTAGAAAAATAACAAAAACTCCAACAAAACTTCAGAAAATTAAACCGCATAATTCACTTGTACAATGGTCTGAAACTAAAACGAGTCAATCGTCAGTATCAGATGAAACCATGTTCGATATAAATTCTATGCCTGTTGTGTTATCTGACGATATTTTGACTCCTGAAAGTATTGAAAAAATGCCGATAGTTATGACTGACAATATCATAAGTAATGCAACAACCATACAGAAAAATATAATACAAAGCCCACAAAATCCGCCTAAGCTCATAAAAACTACAAAGCAAATAGAGAACGAAAAAATAACCATAAGCGCATCTCCAAGCAAGTCTGACGTTAAAACACTACTTATGAATCCTGTAACAGAAGTCAATAAAACTACTACACCTAATATATTATCTAAATCGGCTAAATTACGAGGTCCAAAACCTATGCTAGTAATTGACAAAGCGACCGGAAAACAGAAGATAATAATGACGAAAGCTGAACCGTCTGTAAAAGAGATCAAACAAGCGCCGACATTGATACAGCCGGCGCCCCAATCTAGCAAGCCCGAGAAGTTCATCATCTTGCCGACTGGTACCTCGCCGCGCACTGGCCGCACCCAGAAGATAGTCATCGACCCGCAAACGGGCAAAGCGCATGTTCTGGTTGCTAAAGGACAAGAAACACCCTTGTTAAGCGTTCCAGAAAACAAACCCATATCAGCTAAACTCATACCCTCTTCATCCGACGCTAGCTCACCCGGCAATACGGTTATGATCATAACAAATGCGCAAGGAACGCAGTCCAGAATCGTACTTACCCCGGAACACGAAAAGATACTGTTTCCAAATAAGCAGCAACAGAACGTGTCTCAGCTAAAAACTATTACTCACCGAATATCAACAAACGCGAGCTTAGCTCAAAAAACTATCGTTACCGCCGCGACCCCTGCTAAAGCCCCGACAAGGATTGTGCCTAAACAACAGAAAAGTGCGATAATTACTTCTAAAGGCCAATTAATTGTAGGAGGCCGCGTAGCCTCTACAGCACATAGTATAGCTCCGATGCCCGAAATAAGACCGGCTCCCAAACCTGAAATAAGGACAGTCCCGAAGAGGATAGTTGCATCCGAACCCAAAAAACTCGTGCAAGCCATCCAGAAAACGACATCGGAACCTCTAATATTCCTGCAACAAAAATCTGGCGCCGTCATGCAACTAACAGCTGCTCAATTCGAGCATTTACAAAGAACGGGGCAGATCGTTCAGAAGGCGCCAGCTCCAGAAAAAATTGTATTACAGAAATCGATTAATATTCCTAAAGAAACTATCGCGTCGCCAAAACCAAGAGTAAGAAAATCTGCGATAGCATCGCCTGCACCGGCTAAGAAAGCAAAACATCAGGCAGAGATAGCGATAGCGCCGACCTCGACGCCGCTCGCGCCGCCCGTGCCGCCGCTCACGTCCCTCTCGCACACCGCTCCGGCGGCCACCCCGTCGCACTCGGCCATAGTTCCGTCAGCTTCTAATACGATATCCGTTTCGACAAGTTCCAGTTTTGCAGATTTAGAAAATTTCGAAGAGATGCTACCTTCGACAGCGATATCGAAGCAGGTGGAGCCCGTGATGCCGGCGGCGCCGCCTGCCCCAGAGCCCGCGCCCGTCGCGCCGCCCGAGCCGCTCGCCGAGCCGCCCCCCGCGCAACTCTCCGACGGGCAACTGCTGGCAGTGCCCGGAGAAAATTTCGGCGGACCACCCGGCTCGTTCTACCTATGCGTCGAGGACAATGGAACTCTCACGCCCATCGACAACCGACCGTTAGTGTTAGAGAACAACCAGCTCGTGCCCATGGCCGTGGAGCCGCTGCCCGTGTTCGCGCCGCAGCCCGAGCGCCAGGACATCCTGCAGGCGGCGCTCGCCAACAGCGACGTGTTCCACGCCGACGCCCCGCGCGATGACGCGCCCGACTTCAGGGACCTCAACGCGAACGTCTCCGTGCACTGCCGAGTGTCGGAGACTAGCACGACCCTCAACCAGCCTATCATGACCCCGGTCGAGGTTCCAACCGAAGGAGACAGTAAGCCTACCGTCCCGTCGAACTTAGAGGACGGGCTCGCTATAATAGGAGTCACGCCACACACCGTACCGACCACGCTGGAACTGCCGATCACGGTGACCGATCCGAGAATAGCGCCTAAAACTACGGATCCTCTAAGCAACTCGAACTACGGGACGGCGCTGTTGCCCTCGCCGAACACGGGCATGTCGTTCGTTGCTACGGAGGAGTCGGAAGTCGTGGGTCCGATCTCGATGCCGCTGCTGACAGACGAGGAGTCCGTGGGGAAGTCGATGCCGATCCTGACGGACGAGGTGGCGGAGCGGACCGTGTCGTCGATCGAGTCCACCACAGGCTCGCCGTCGTCGCTGGACGTGCGCGAGTCGGAGCCCGAGGAGGGCGGCCCGTGGACGCGGCGCCTGCTCACGCCCGCCACCGACATCTCCGACATCTCCGAGGCCTCCGCTGAGATCCCCCTGCAGCCGGCCCTACAGCTGTCTGTCAGCGACATGTCTCGCCACAGCTAGACGAAACTACTTGCGAGTATCACGCGTCGTTGAAATAATACGTTACGATATTTTTTATTTATTAGGAGTGTCCTATGTATACATTTTTATTATGTGCAATAGAATAAGTTCTAAAAAGTTTTTTCGGCGTACACCAGGATATTTTACAATATTTAGGATTTCATAGGTGTAGTTTGCATTCGAATTGACGTTGCGAGGCGATGAAATGTATGGCTTGGTGAGCGACGGAAGAGGGAATTTATAGAGGCGCGAGTTGTAAACGTGCGCGGACAGACGGACAGTGTAAATATACTTGTGTAGAATGCCTTCAGTTTGAACTCGTCAAATATTCATTACGAGAAAAAGATAAAGCGTAAGAATTTGCGACTGTAAATTTTAATTGAATTATGAATGATATTGTTGGATCGTATATTCTGTAATATATGAAAATTTAGGTGTAATGATATTTTTATAACGTCTATTAATTTTGGAGTAGTGTCCTTGCGTACTGCTCCATGACTTTGTACATGAATGATTGTGCTACTGTGGTGAGCGAAGGCGTCGGCCGCCGAGCTCGGCCGGACAGGTCGCAGGAACATCGGTCGATGAAACCGATTGGGACTACTATAATATATCATAATTAGCATTAAAGTTAAGTACAATATTGTTGAAGTAACTTTTTAAAGGTATGTCGAAGGCACATATTGGTTTGTTTGAGTGATCTATTGACAAAAATCTAGATCGATATGAAAATTGAAGTCTTAGGAATATACTTCTGTGTAGTTTTAATAAATAAAGTTTAATCAAACTTGACTTTTATTTCAGTTGTTTAAAAATAAAACTCTCCTTAAAAAAATATTTATCATTTACTCTCTCCATGTGATATTTTATTTACAATCTTATATTCAAGTGTTGAATTCACATAGGAAAATACATTGCAAAATAATTTATTTATTTGGATGCTACAAGTATCATTATGTACAATGGTTTGATATGAATTATCCTTGTTATATCACATGGTATTTTACTACTAGCTACATAGCTACAAACTACAATAACAATCGCTAAATTATAAATTCGTAATATGAAAATATTTGCAATATATAACAAAATTGCAATGAATTATACTTAACTTACAACATTATCTAAATAAATCTAATGAAACTTTGTTTCAGTGATTCCAATTTCAAGCGAAAACTACAAGTTACAACCTACAACAGTCAAATTATTACTAAAAAAAAACGTTCGTACTTTGAGTTCATAAGTTAAAATCATTTAAATAAAAAAACAAGAGGAGGCTATTTATCGTACAAAAATATCAACAAACTAGTTACATCAGTGGATCATTTTGGTAAATTCGTCACCACAAAACTGGCCATAGGTAACTACGTGGGACCCAACACTGCGCCTCGAGCGACCACGACGACGTCGGCTGTGTGCAGGATTGGTTGATATCGTCCTTTGCTTCCAACCGACCGCCCTTGGTGACTGTCGACCTCGAGGTACAAGGTTGCGGTCCGGGCTACTGCAAGGCCTGCCTGGTGGTGTTGGGCAGGAAGAGGCACATCAAGCCGCCGCTCATTAGCAGAACGGCCACAATGAACGTCGGTGCGGGGCAGTATGTGTCCAGCAATGCAGCTATCACTACGTTTCCGATAATACCACCCAGTCGAGCTGCCACCATGGACACAGCTACACCAGTTGCTCTGCAAATAAATTTTTACTTTATTTTATTCTATGGATTTGTCTAAGTTATATCTAAAGCCAGCCTTAAGTCATGTCATGACAGCAAGTAGGACAACTTTACAGTCGACAGGTACTGTATTTGCTAATGAACTTACCGTAAATTAGTAGGGAAGACTTCAGTAATAAGACAGTCAAGAGACGCGTTGCCGCAAGAGATGACCGAGGAGAAGATGGCGCTTACGATAAGGTTGTTGGTCTTATTATACACGAAATACATGGCAGCCGAGCACATGCCCGCTGAGAACGTCGAGAACACTGTAAGGAAATGTAACTACAATTAGAAACACAATCGTACAAAAAAATATATAAACTGCATTGGAACAGTTTGGTGGACCTTACCTAAGAAGAACTTTCTGCCTAGCCTGTCCATTCCAAGCACAGCGAAGACGTTTGATGGTATAGCCGCCGCCACTGTGATGAGCGAGTCCATGAAGACATCCGAGTGTATGTGAGCGTCGCACTGCGCTTCCGAAGAGTGCGTGCCTTGCTGCGTGACGTAGCGCGTGACCATACAGATGTCTGCCTCGGCGTTATCATGGGTTCTGGACCACTCGTCGAAGCGATTGAACATCTCAGGGAACCACATCATGAGACCGTAGTAACTGCAGATGAGAAATAAATTAATAGGTCAATATCCTATGAACAATAAATGTCGCTTCAAGATTAACCGTTAGATAAAAATAGAGACTTCAGGTTCTTTTGTTTCCTATTCTTGAATGCCGGTTCGTTACTCTCAACACGTGAATTTGCATAAATAGAAGTATTTTTTTTAGAAAGCTAATAAATTACAGTTGTCGCTGATAAGAGACAAAGAATTGTACAAACCCAATATGAAACGTGAAATTGATTGTGATAGAGATCGTAGTAAACTTGAGTATAGGAGGCACAAAAAGCTGTTTGCTGTGCTCGACGATATCTCCCAACATTCTTCGCAGCTTCGATTTTGGCTCTTTCGGTTCTATCTGATGTTTCTCTGGCTTTGTATGTAAGGGCTCTTCGACCAGCAACTGTTTAACTGGGTACTCCTCTTTACTTCTGCCTGTATTCATCATGTAGATTCCTTTGAAGACTTCCAAAGCATCTTCGTGGCGACCGGTGGATATTAAGAATTTCGGTGACTCAGGGAGTAGAAACAATAACGCGGCGACGGCGAATGAAGGCAGTGACATCACCAGCAAAAATATACGCCAAGAGTTGTACACGAAGCCATTGGTTTCACCTCCAATAGCTGGCATAAAGAATGTTCATTTTAATTTTTTAAAAATATACTTAAAGTACCTATATAGTGTATTATTGAATTGCTGGTAGGTAAGATCACTTACCACTAGGGATGATAACCCAGGCCAAACCGGCTACAAAGAGGTTTCCGAGAGTCCAAAAGGCAGCCATGAAACTCAACATAGCTCCTCGTCTCTTTTTCGGCTGGAATTCGGCGAAGTACGACCAAATCACTGGACCTGAGCCGCCTAACCTGTATACGAAAAAGAGAACATTTTTATCCGTCATCCATAGATCTTACAAGCTTTTGTTTGAAAAAACCTTGATCCCTTGTATGCGGCTGTCAAGACGTATTGACGCAGCGGCGCAGGATAGGAGACGCTAAGCGCCGCAGACAAAGGAATATTACAATATCGCGCGCGCCGCCGCGTATAAAATATTAAAATGTTGAAGTAGAAGTAGATTGTTTAAATTGATAGATTTCGAAAAAAATATAGAGTTACTGGCAATCAATTTCGAAGACCATACTTTCATCTTACTAATATTATAAATGCGAAACTTTGGATGTTTGTTGCCGAATCACGCTTGAATCACTAGACGGATCGGGATGAAACTTGGCACACATTTAGGTTAGGCCCTGGAACAGGACATAGGCTACTTTTTACCGTGGGAATACATTTCATTTCTACGGGAAAACTTATTAAACGCGGGTGAAAGCTAGTAAATAATAAAATTTTGGAATTGTACTTACGCGGCGCCGTTGATGAACCTAAAAAGCATGAAGAACTCGTAATTCTGGCTGAAGGAAGAGGCGACGATGGCGAGTGCGTTGATGATGGAGATGGCAATGAGCACGCGCTTGCGCCCGAGCGAGTCGGCGACGGAGCCCCACGCGTACGCGCCCACCATCATACCGATGAAGATTATACTGTTCAGCCATCCCTGCAATTACAGATACAAACTATTAACGGCGAACATTCATTCCTTTTGTTGAAGATTTGCTTCTAAAAAGTATTATTGCAGTTTTCTACAAATCTGTAGTTTTTGTTTTTTAAATTGATACGTAGGTAAACTAAAAGCAAAGAAACAAAGACATCTATTGTTTGACCAAAAATAATATATTTTATCAATCAGGGAACTAAAAAAGAAATCAGACATCTCATAAGATCTAGTAAGTAAACACGTCATCTAATTATTGGAATACTTTAAAAATGTTCTTCAAACAAATCGTTAGTCTCGTTACGAGCAAAAGTTTGTTGTAATGGTTGTTGACTTCGGTGTGGGAACCTACCATATTTCACGCAGTGTGAAATGTTCTGTGAGATCACCAATTTTTATTTTATGGCAGGCAAACAGCGATGTGATGAATGTTTGCTTAGCTACAGTAAAAAAAGTCCTTAGTGTTTCCTTGTTGACTTTTTATGAGATGCGCGCTAAATATGTGTGAAGTAATCGCTCTAGGTTTATTCTGAGGTGTTTTTGTTAATGCTTTGAAGGTTTTTAATACAAAGACGCGATGTACAAACAAGTGCAAAACTAAATTACGGTTATTTATGTGGTCACTAAATCAAGCTCTAGAAAAGGAATCTAACTACTTTATAATGTCGCCTAAAAACACACGAAAACATGTAAATTTTGTTTATTAGTTACGTACATAGATGATATGTAAGACGGAAAGAGCACGACCATATCATAGATGGAAGACATTTTACACAGTAGGACGTTCATCGACTTACTTTGGTCTGTGTGGTGAGGTTTAGGTCGCACTGCGCCGAAGGCAGGATGAACGACATGGAGATGACGTCCATCTCCTCGGACGTGCTGACCAGCCCGCATACTGCCAGCAGCATGTAGTGGAAGCGGCCATATCCTGCACAAACGGAACAAGAAATATTTCAGAATCATAAAAGTTTAAGTCATGGTAAGTGATTATGTGACGCCGTGTGGTGACGGCAGAGTAGAATACATTTGTCACCAACCCCTTCTTCCCGTGGGTGTCGTAAGAGGCGACTTAGGGACTACACATTGAACAGGGAACGGGCAGCAGCGCTCTCTGATACAGTAACCTTTTAATCTGCGATCTCCAACCCGCCTGCCAAGCGTGGAGATTATGGCAAAACCCTCCACTTAAGTGGATGAGGCTCATAGTCCAGCAGTGGACTGTAACGGACCGTTGATGTGATGTGAAGTGATTATAATGAGTTTTATTTACAAGTTAAATTGCTTACTATTATATCTGTCTCCATTTATAGAACTACGAAAAAATTTGCCATTGATGCTATTAGTTGAATTCATGCTCAATTTTATTTTACCTAAAGGAAACCCTACGCGCTGTCTGTCACGTTTTTGTAATTACAATGCGAACTTGGCGGACACACTGCCGTGTGTCTAGATAATATCATATTCATATCGTACGATACTTTCTAAGAATTTAATATGGTGTTTACTAACTACTAATACTCGGTCCTCGTGTCACCAATTATCACCACGAGAATGCAAGGGAGGCATTGTCCATTCATAAACTGATGTCTCAGCTTCTCTTCCGGTACGGTATTTCGTATTATCTTACTCGTAATGGTACGTACCTACAATATTTTGAGCACCACGTGTTTCGTCTTCTAGTAGATGTGAAGGCTATATGAGCATATCTAAGAAAACAGGAAGCACACCACACACTCACGGATCACGCGATGTGTTCACAGAATATTTGTTTACAAGCTTCCACGTGCATTATACCTATACATATTGCAACTTGAGTAGTTCGCGTCCTGTCTTTAGCCAGCCCCGAAGAGTTTAGCCCAGTAGCATATTGGCTGCAACGTGTTACAAACTCAAGACAGATTGAGGCTGTTCAATCCCTTTCGTCGCGTAGTTCATTATATATTTTTAAAACTTGGCTAGACTATTTTCAGAGAAACGATAAAGTCGGATTAGACAGGAAATCTTTATACTTTAAACCCATTTGAATTAAGAAAACTTAAAAATATATAAACTTAAAAAGATAATAAAGTAAATAGTTCTGTTTCTAAGGGAAATATCGGATATGTGGTCTGTTTACTAACTTCCCCCGGCCACTATTAACTCCATTCATAAAACTGAACTTAATGCTGACATTATAGTTTTGTAAGTTCCAGCTCAGGTTACGGCGTATTTACAAGTTACTTAACGTGTTCCGTTTCGTGTGTCACATTCGTTTTGTTGTTATCGTTATTGTGTAATAGAATGTTGTTGATGCGACATTGTTTGTGGGTCAATGCGCAAAACCTTCTAAAATATTAATTTTAAAGGTGAATGACATAGCCAAGGTTTCCGGTACGTCTCCGTTATTTATTATTATTTTATTAATTTTATATTTATTATTTCACACAGTCTACCTTCGTACAGCTAAATATCTATTCAAGTGTCGTGTTGTTAGGGTTTTCGAGAAATCAAAAAGAGCGGTTAACAAACGCGTGTCTAGACTTACGAGTAGGCAGGTACTTAATTCTTTTAATGATGATAAGATAACTCACCGGTTAATTCGATAGCTTTTTCGAAGTCAGCCTTTTCACAGTTGCCTCCTTTTTCGGGATCGACTTTGACTGGAGTCTTCAGCGACGGAACCACGCCTGTAAAAACAAAATTGTATAATTATATAGTTGTTATAAAGCTCTAGTGATATTGATATTTTACAATTGTGATATTTATAACGGGTCAGCTTTCTTTTTAGAGTTCTTAGAAATCTGTTTGTTTATGGTAAATCTGTGCGACAAATAATATGCTGTTTTTAAATTTCTTAGCCAGTATTTTGCAAGTTCCTTCATTATAAAGTAAAACATCTTGCCTCTTTGTGCCTCTTCCTCCTTTCGTCATCATTATAATCATTCTCAGGCTCTCAGCCCACATCAACCCACTTTACACCTTTAGTTTTATCTATTTATAATTCTTTGATAATTACTTCCTATTACATGCCATTTATTTACATACGCACCTAAGAATTATTTCCTTACTTTATCAAGACACGCATAAAAATTCCTACAAGCTGCAACATAATGCAACATACAAATACATAAGTAAATAAGTGCATAGGAACATTTCATGGTCTAAAGCAATTAACATGTGTCTGATATCAAACTCCTTGATCTTATAGCGTGCTAACTCTAACCAAGTACCTACCTTAGCTTCCGACCGGCAGATAAAAATGAAATCTAAACCCTTATTGGCGTTTAAAAGTTACTCGGTGTTTTGATTTGAAACTCGTACGTTTTTTTGTCGTTCGTTCTCAGTAGATCCATCATTTTGAGGCTGATTTCGTTATTAAATTAATGATGTTGTGAATTTCTAAGTTTAACGATATTAGTTCTATAACGACAAATAATTGTCACAAACTTGAAAAAGTTAGGTCATATAAATAATACCTATGTGTAAACTTCCAATACCTAACTATTAATTTAAACAATCATTCAATTAATTTTGTAATCCAAAAATTCATGTTAACTTTGAACAAAAAGAAAAGAAAGCTCTGTAATAAAAATTGCTTGGAAAATTGTTCTGTTCTTGGATTTTCATTCATTCATTCATTCTGTAGATATCGCAAATTGTTAATGATACGCTGGCGGCTGGCAGAGCTGGTTGCGGCCGAAAGAGTTTCTGGTGTAGCTCCTTTTGCTATACAGTTTTGTTGGCCTTAACTAGGGTACTAGTTCACTAGTTTATCTAGTTATGCAAATTATTGAAGCAATCGAAAGTCATAATGGCTTTTTAAATGGCTTTTATCTGTATGAGAAACATGCTGCTTATACTCGTAACTATACTTACTTACTTCAATGAAATTATATTGCTTAATTAAAATAAGTATGTAGTAGATATTTGCACACTTACTGAGCTCGGCAATCTTGGAACCTGGTCCGTTAAGTTGGAGGTCACTTTTTACATCACAATCTGTAAATAAAATAAAATAATTTTAATAAAGAGTACGGTTAGATCTAGATAATAAGGTTTTGTCTTTTATTTCAGGCAATAAAAACATTAAACCTTTGGCCTAATGCAGCCCATATTCTAACACAAGTCACAATAATAATAATAATATTAATAATAATAATAAATCTATCTGCTCCACAATTGAAACACTGGAGCGTTTATGTAAGTGTTTACATACATATTTTTTACTAAAGAATAAGTATAATTATAACCTTTAATTAACACCAAAAACCCTGTACTTAAAGAATAAGACATTTTAGTTACACGCGTTTAAACCGTAGTATGAATATATTTTGCTCTATTAGCAAGTGGTGCAAGCAAATTACCTAGGTAAACAAGTTTTTAGAATTTTTAAAGTCGTGACTCGTGATTGAAAGCGATGTCCCATAAATGTGTCACTAAAGATTAATTTACACGTACAGGTATCGTAGTTGCGTGGCGAGAAGTTTTCAGTACTTATCAGCAACAGCTTATATACGTCTAAACCGAGGGGCTCGAGCCTAGCTTAATTAGAGCGATCAGGCCTTACGCTGGTCCAGTGAAGGTTGGTTGACTTCACACACCTTTGAAGTCGAGAGGCAGCGGGCGTAACCACTACACCAGCGACCGACACTCTTACTAATACAAAATTTTATTTATTTGAAGAAAACATAATAAAATCCTAGCCATAATCTGTGGGCCTATTTATTTTTCGGCACACAGGTGATAAGCCTACTGGGAGACGCCTGCTCCACTTTTCTTATGTACTACCTATATATAAAATAAAGAATATAAGTAACAAGTAGCATTATTTTAGCACATGAGTGGATGCTTTTTATTTATAAATTTCTTTTCGTCAGATTTTTTTTTCTCGAAACTTAATGTGTGATATCACGGGCGCAAGTTGAATAACCCATTATATTTTTTTAAACATACATATTCATGTAAATAAATTTTTAATTTCATTGTATTTTCTTACTCGCTATTGCAAGTGTGAACTCAGCTTATTAATATTATAATACATTTTTTATTAAGTGCATGCTGTTAAAATATAACAAAAAACTTTTTATTTCAAATACAGGATTTGTGTTGCTTTGATGCAAATATTTCTTTCATTTAGCTTCATTTTGTTTTTATTTACTACAGCAGCGCATCTCTAATGTATTTTAGGGATAGAGCGCCGCTGGTGTAGGGCTAGAGCCGCGCTGCTGCCTAGAATACTATACGTGGGGCGCACTGAAAGTCTTTGGATCTGGCCACTTACAATATAATAATGAAAAAACAATACGGGATCGGACTGTTCACCATATTTTATGAATTTACCATATTTTATGAATGATTTTTAAAAAATAGATTAGTAGCAGACGATTCGCGAAGAATAAAACAGAATTGGTTGAAAAACGAATTTACAGTGATATTTTTATTAATCAATATTTTTCAATATGCCTGATTTTTTGTATGGAGATTATATGGCGTTACTAACAAATGACGTCACAAGTGGGTATGTGCCTCTCTGTCTAACTTTGAATTTCAAACTTTTATAACTCGGTCAGTTTTAAAGAATTCTTTTAGTGTTCGATAGCAGAAACTAAGAAGTTCGGATTTATAAAATAAAAAAAAGTAGTCCGATCCCCTATTATGGAATTCGAAAATGGAACTCTTTAGGAACATGTTACTTTTTAATTTGCGTGACTGTCATTTGTTTTTTCATTGTGACGTGTCCTTTCGAAAATTGTGTGTTGCGAACATTTTCGTTCAATTATATTTTGTGATTTTCGTTGTGGCTGAAGTCAACAAGAGAGTTGCCAGAGACTTCAAATTGGCATTTTGGTGATGAAGCACCATGTCGTAGCTCTATATATTCCTGATTTGGAGAATTTAGACGTGGACGTGATCATCTCCATGACGAGGTACGTGAAGGTTGGCCGGCGACTGCGGGTACAATAGACTTTAATATTGACATAGCGCCGTCCCGCTTGTCCCGCTTTTTTTTTTTTTGACATGGACCTAATGCTTGTGTCGCAAAATCGACGTATCAAGCGTAACCGGACTTTTGGGGGAGCGGAAGGCTCTTACCCCTAGCCCGCTTGTCCCGGCCCCGGACCGCGCCGCTCCCGCTCTGTGTGACTTGGGCTTTATTGAAGACAAAAAGAAACTTGCCAGCAAATTAGTGCTTTGTTGGGCATTAGAATGAGCCAAGTGCAAAGCATTTTACATGTGCATCTGAAGGTTCAGAAGCTTTGCACTCGATGGATACCGCATGACTTAACAGAGGACCAGAAACGACTGCGTGTCCAGTGGTGCCGTAAAATGATAAAAAAGTTTAACGGAGGACAGTCATTGGCTGTCTATAATATCGTGACAGGTGATGAAACCTGGGTGTAATGCTTTGAACCCGAAAGAAAAAGCCTGTCGGCAGAGTGGGTCTTTCCTTTTGAAGATTTACCGATGAAAGTTAAGAAAAGTCGAAGCATTAGTAAAAAAAAATGGTTGCTTCATTTTCGGCAAATCAGGACATTACACTACAGTATCGCTTGAAGATCAAAGGACAGTGCTGCAGATTGGTACATCATCACTTACTTGCCCAGAGTCTTAGAAAAAATGCGCGAAAAGCGTCCTCGAAGCAATGTCCTCCTTCACCACGATAACGCATCTTCACATTCCGTTAAGGTAACAGAAGCCTATTTGAGGGCTTCAAACGTGGAACTGATGATGTATCCGCTTTACAGCCCGGACCTCTCACCCTGCGACTTCTTTTTGTTTCCAAAAATTAAAGACAAACTTAGAGGCACACGTTTCACGAGCCGGCGGCGGTGAATGCGTTCCATGAAGCCATTGAAGAGGTCCCTAAGGAAGACTGTTCCAACTGCTTTGTACAGTGGTTTTAGCGATTGCAAAAATGCATTAATTGCGAGGGAATATACTTTGAAAAACAATAAATGTATCGTAAGTCTTATTTATAAGAATCCAGAAACTTTCAGTACTATACCTTGATTCCCATTCTGGTTAACTCCACATTTTACTGGATTTTTAATTATGGTTATTATAAGTCAAACAATAAATTCAGAATAAAAGGGAAGTCAGCTGGAATAATGTGTTTTCAAATTCCAAAAACGTTTACTCGACGTTATTTACGGAGCAGCAGAAGAAAAACATCGTGAGGTCTCCTAAAACACTAAAGGTTGTGTGTGAATGTGGAGAAGGCCAGTATCAGCGTCTTAGGTAGACTTGAGCCCTTCGGTGGGGGTGTATATGATCTAGTTGGTTAGCAACAAACTTACTGTGAGGTTTCTTGGGCCCGGGGTCAGTTTCTACCATCCTATGCGGGCAGGCGGCTGTGTATGGCGGCGGGCGCGCGGTCTGTTCCTTCTACTGGCTCGGAGATTGCTTCCAACGGCGCGTAGCTCGTCTACAAACATAAGAATATACCACTTTTTCATCTCTCATTCCTTCATTATATTAGATAGGTCTCTTACATTTAAAAAAAACTGCGAGAACATCAAACAGAAGGTGCATTCAAGAAACAGTCTCCTGCGCCGATTAGTTTCTTCAAAGTGGGGAGCTTCGCCTCAAGTACTGCGGACTACTGGTTTAGCGCTTTCTTTCTCTGCGGGCGAATACGCTAATCCAGTTTGGAGCCGCTCAGCCCATGCGAAGCTGGTAGATACAGCATTAAATGAAACCTGCCGTATTATCACTGGTTGCCTAAAACCGACCCCGGTACCAATGCTGTATCCACTAGCTGGAATAGCGCCGCCAGATGTCCGCAGGGTTGTGGCAGGCTCTTCCGAAAAGAGCAAAATGCTAGACGACACCAGACACCCACTGTCCGATTATGACCCTGTACCACAAAGGCTAAAAAGCCGTAAACACTTCATGAAGTGCGTTTCAGCGCTTCACGACGACAATCAGTCAAAGGAGAGATTGAGGTTGTGGTCACAGAGTGTCGAACTTCCTAGCCCTTTCGTCCCACTGTCTGAGAATCCACCGCCTGGACATGAGTTACCATGGCTTACCTGGAAGTCTCTAAATAGGCTTCGGACTCAGGTAGGCCGAAGTAAGGAGAACCTGTTCAGGTGGGGATTCTCAGACGGTTCTAACTTGGAGTGCAAGTGTGGTGCCGTCCCCCAAACGATGGAGCATTTGATGTCGTGCCCTGCGTGCCCCAGCAGCTGCACGCGGGAGGACTTGATTAACGCCACTGACAGCGCAATTCTTGTGAACAATTTTTGGGCTGAGACAGTCTAGGTTTGCCACCGACTCGAAAAGAAGAAGAAGATCTCTCATTCCAATAATGACCCCAAGTAAGAATGTAAGTCCAACTTGTACGTAACTTTGAAATTAGAACCTTTCTTTTTATTACTATTTGCATAAAAAGTCGCACACAGTCGTTAATGCCAAAGGAATAGACGTATACATCCTAGATAGTATTACAATTAATTTCATTTCAATAAAAATAAAATATTTTGTTTGAGTATACTTTAATTATGCAGGTAAGTTTTTGCATTTACCTAGAAATAAAATTACAAAACAAACAAATTATTTTTAATTTGATCACAATGACACGAAAGCGCCATTTAAAAAAGGCGGGGGGAAAAATATATAAAAAAAATATTGTTGTCTGTGCTGTAATCAATGTTTTGACGAATTATTTTGTAATTTATGTTTAGGCTAATTTAGCCTTGTGCAAGAATTTCAAAAAACAATATGCAGTGATTTCATTAAAACCAACGGAAAATTTCCCAGTTTGTGTATGAAATACGTATGTAGTGCACGGTAGCGTGTGTATGTAATGGGCTACATTACATACCACATCAAGTAGTAGAAGTATGTTATTTTTTTACAAACTGTTTTGTTTTCTTTCCTCGCAGTCGAGATGAAAAGCAGAGTTCACCTCGTGGAAAACTGTTCAATCCGCCCTCACTGGTATATCGTTTTCACCCCTTGGTTAACAATCTACTCGTTCGCCAAACTTTTAACCCACATGCAAAAGAACAATGAATGGAGTGAAGAGTCCCAATCGAGACCAATGGAAAGAGAAAGGGGAGGGTTTTGCCTTTGATTGTATTTTGTATGTTCTATACTGTATTTAAAATTGCAAATATATTTTCAGATCATTGCATATTTAAATCCAGACATGCGTTCCGTCCGTTCGTGGGAGGTAGACTTGGGTGAGTTTAACTTATTTTGCCACTTATTATTTACCAACCTTCAGAATAGAATGTAGTCAGTCTGTCAAAAATGCAGTTATATGGTATTTCTGTCACACTTTTTCTTATTTTTACCGGCAATTTGGTAGGAAATAATAGATTTTATGACAAGGGCGCAAGGTTATATTTTTACGGCGAGGGTGCTATTTTTTTAATCCAGAGTGGAGCGAAGGATTCTAGTGTAGAATCCTAAACGCAGCGAGGGATTCTAAAGTTAAATCCTGAGTGTAGTGAGGGATTCAAAGTACATAGCCCGAGAAAAAAATATTTGCGACCGAGTTATAATTATATTCTACTTTTCATCCCCCTCCAAACAAACCTAGAAACAATATTATAGAACTACATTAGCTACAACTCATAAATACCTTTATTAATTGCGCCTGCTTTAACATATTCAAGTGTTAAAATTAAAAGAATACTAAAAACAAACTTATTTTTGTAAATAATTTACAATGTGCCATTGACTCTCCGCCGTATTGATCCGCCATAGAGTTGAAAACAGGACGTAGTTTGTTTTCTTTTTTGTATTTGGCTGAATGGCACCCATCTGACCGGCCAGTAACTTTTTTTTCTTACAAAATTTTGCATTCGACTGTAGTCGCAGAATTATAAGCAAATATTTATGTTCCAAATTCAAAACCCGTGGGCCTACTTTGGTCACACTGCCACTTATGTGCGAAACAATCGTCAGCGGTCAGTCAGAATAGAATAGATGGGATGAAAACAACATTTGCTGACGAAATCAAAACGAAATTGTTTTTCCAGTCGTATTGACTTGGTATCATAAACTTAAAAGCTCAGCGATTTCTTTCCATTTTGATGCAATAAAAGGCGTTATAAGTACCTACTTACATCGGGGCCTTTAAACGGTACTTCTGGTTTTAAAATAATGTAAAAGATAAAAATGTATTTTTTACGAGCAATAACATATAAAATGTTCTGCAAAACTGTGTGCAAAGTTTTTCCTGTTCTCGAAGTGGCACATCCATCGTTTTCACATTAGCATTGAAAATGTTGGTCGTAAAAATAATGTTTGGTTCTGTAGTGTTTGTTTCTGAGCTATTTTAGCTATGTTCTATGTTTGTTCTGACCTCGCGCTTCGGAAGAGAGCCAAGCAGCAAGCACAAAAAAATCAAGCTAGCTAGCTAGCTTGTTAATAGCAAGTACAAAAATGAAGTTAGCAAATAATAGTGCATAGTATTTTAATTGTTTTCTTAATTTTTGTGCAAGAATTTTCGTTAATTACTCGATATTATGGTACATAATAATTTATTTGATAACCTGTTTTTGTGCAAGAATTTTAAAATTTTCACACATCATCTAAAAATAAAAGACTTACGCTAAAATGTAATGTAAATGTTTTTTTTTAATTCACAGTCATTACAAAAGTTTCTTAAGCCTAATATTTTTTCTGTTTCTGTATAATCCGTGAAATCCGTCTGTAATAATAGCGTATGTGCACCGTAGAGCTTGCAACAAAGAGCGGGAAACAGGCATCAAGTTGATGGCGCTAGGTCGAGCTGGTTACGATACTATGAAACGGCTATGACAGTTACGACATTATGCAATACAAGTTCAATAACATGATCTGTAGAACTCCGTTTTACCACGGATTAGACTAACCTCCTAGCTAGGGGTGTACTTCCTATACGATATGGTTACGTTATATGTTGAATAGACTTAACATTGTGATCAACAGCCCATATACGTCCCCACCGAGGGGCTCGAGCCTACCCAGGAATAAGGCGATTAGGCCATAGTCGACAACGCTGATCCAGTGCGGTTTGGTCGACTTAATATTGTAACGAAGGTGTATAAAATTTAAGCTTTCTTGGTCTTGATAAGAGAGAGTCTTTATCGTGTGACAAAGAAAACAGGTATTTTCTGTGTTTCATGATCACTAAGCGTGTTACTTCAAATGCAACCCGCAATTAATATATGTATACGTGTAAAAGTGGCCGCTTTAATAGTATTCGGTATCTACAAGGTTCTCAGCTCCTCCGTAGATTAATGCTATACAGCCTCCGTAGACAAGTGTTGCTACGAGTATCTACGGAAGTAGTCTTTACATGAGCCGAAGAAGAATGTTATACCTACCTATAGTTCAGAGATTCTCAAACTTATTTCGTCTACCGCCCTCTTTGAATGAACATAGGTATTGTTTTAAAAGAAATAAGTAGGTACATAACAAAAGTTAAATAAATTTCTAATGCTCTTTTTATCGGTATTATAAAACATGTAAAAACCGCGAACATTTAACAAAATGTAGCTGTATTATTATTATATTATTGATAACTTTAATGGATTCGACATCCTTTTGCGACAAAGCTTGGCTAAGATATAAAACAATGTTATGCAGCGATTAAAGGTAATGCATTTGTACCACATTTTTAGGTGTTAGTTTAGTGTAAGATTTAAAATGTCTACCACTGATTGTCCTAAATAAATAAATTACATATCTAGATTTAGTGACCAACAGGGTGTCCACTTTCTGGAAAGTCAGGGAAGCTCAAGGTGGTCAGGGAAAGTCAGTGAAATGAAGAAGCCATCTGGAAAGTCAGGGAAAATTTGATTTTACACTGCTTGCATCCCAAAAGTTTCCAGTGATTGTAAAATGAGGGATATTAAATACATGCTCTAGTTTTATTAGAAGTGCTAAATCCTCAATTTTAGTAATCTATCATTTGGTCAAAAAAAAAAAAACACAAAACTTATTCTCTGTTACAAACAAATAAACTTTTGCATTCTCTCTATGGGGGGTGTCAGGTGAGGCAAATCTATACCTTATCTATGAACTTTCAACGGCTTCCGATCGATGCAATCATATGTCAAATACTAGTAAATGATAACATTTTTTAATTTGATCTACAATTAGGATTGTAAAATATAATAAAAGTATCGTTGTGTCGGTCAGGGTTACTGTAACGAAAGCACGCAACATCGCGTTATCTGCAGGGTGCGGCGGCGGGCGGCCGTGCGCGCAAACCTCAAAATAATGATGTAGTTTAAACGCCAATCCCTGGTTCTAAATTGTGTAAACAATCCTATTTTTTGCTATGTGAATTTTCTGTCTAAAACGACCTTGCATGTAGGTTGAAAATATCTGCAACGTAAAACGTTTTCCAAGAGCTTAAATGGTGTAGCGCTGGCGGCTAGAACCACTGCAACCCGATTTTCCAAGATTCACGTTTCATCCGCGTCTTGTTATCTTTGTTTTCTCTGTTCCGTGGTTCTTCTGGAATATATTCCTTTAGGAATAAGCAGGCCTGTTGTGCCGTTTTTAATTATTATGCGTAGTATAAATGGTTAGATAATAGGGGATCGGACTGTTCCTAAATTTACCATATTTTATTAATTGTTTTTAAAATATAGATTAGTAGCAGAAGATTCGCGAAGAAAAAACAAAATCGGTTGAAAAACGAATTTACAGTTATTTTTTAAAGTTTCAATATGTCTGTCTCTTTCAAAAACGATTTTTTGTATGTAGATTATATGGCGCTACTAACAAATGACGTCAAAAGTAGGTATGTGCCTCTCTGTCTAATCTTGAATTTCAAACCTTTATAACTCGTTCAATTCTAAAGATAGAGCAAAAATTGGAATTATAAAATAATTAAGTTATAAAGAAGTTTGGATTTATAAAAAAAAAAAAGTAGTCCGATCCCCTATTGATACAATTTGTTTCACCGCGCACTAATCGTACTTGCATGAAATTAATTATTACTATCTAATGCAGTCTCATTAATTTTAAACCGTTATCAAAATGAAGTAACTTGTTACAGAATAACGCTTAATTGATTATATAAACGATATTCCTTTCTTTCTAATTTGGTAATTAAGCAAAATAAACTTTTAAACTTATCAAAACGGTACTTCTATTATTAAGTCGTCATTTGTTTGTTGGACACTATCATGTTTCTTGTCCAATATTTAGTTAGATAACATTTCTTCTGAGCAGTTAGCGAGTAACACTGTTGTTGGTATTAAATTAGTATTTATAGTAACAATAGGGTACTTGACTGTTCCTAAATTTACCATATTTTATGAATTAATTTTAAAATATAGATTAGTAGCAGACGATTCGCCAAGAAAAAAACAAAATCGGTTAAAAACGAATTTACAGTGATTTTATAAAGTTTCAATATGTCTGTCTCTTTCAAAAACGATTTTTGTATGAAGATTATATGGCGTTACTAGCAAGTGACGTCCTGTCTAATCTTAAATTTCAAACCTTAGCCATTTTATAAATATTGAATTGAATTATATCTCGGTCAATTTTAAAGATAGAGCAAAAATTATTTTCGTGTTCGATAGCAGAAACTAATAAGTTTGGATTTATAAAATAAAAATAAAAAGTAGTCAAATACCCTATTCACAAAAAAAAAACTTTTCGACTCTACATTTGCAATTTATTTATCGAGTTGTGTATGATTTTACTGTAAAGAAAAATTTTTAGGCGGACCATGATGAAATCCTGAGCAAACCCAAACTACAAAAAACAATATACTATATATATACTATACATTTACTATACTAAAAAATATTTTATTTTAAAAGATTTTATTTGCATTAAACTTTCACATAAACTGAATTGACCTTTGTATTTCATTGTTTCACGCAAAGTTGAACATAAAGAACATAAGTTGTGGAACATAAAGTTGTTCAGTTTCATGGGCTCCGCTACCACCCGAGAATTTGTGTATTATTTAACAAACACGTTGTAATATCTACCTACACATTATAGTAGCTGTCAAGTTTAATACGAGTAAGTAAAGTAGCCGATACTATACTATCCCTCGCCCCGCCCGGCTTGCTTTGTCACTCAGCTGCGCGAAACAAATACTCGTTAATTAAAACGCAGTAAAAAAGGAAACCTTATAATTTCGCCATGTCCGTCTGTCTGTCTGTCCGTCCGCGACTTAGCTCAGAGACTTAGTACTAGATTTTGCATGGATATACATAATATTACATATTAATCATGCCGACGAAACTGAAGAATAAAATCTTAAAAAAAAATTAGGGTTCTCTGGTACACGTGAACCCCCCCCCCCCCCTACCAGCGAAACAGTTGTATAATAGAATTAAAAGGAAAATTATCAACATCAAGTAGGCTTTACCGGTTATCAAATAATAGACCAACTTATAAAAATATACTTGTACAAGTAAGAAATTTGGTACTACAAATAACAGAAAAATATTTTGATGAATGTTAACTGTCTTAAACAGCTACATAAATACCTAATATTGGACAACTACGGAACCCTACACTTTGCGTGGCCCGACACGTGCTTGGCCGGTTATTTTTAGGTTACACTATATATTTTGATCATAGAGTCTCCGATTCTTACAGGAACGGGCTGTGCTAATGAAAGTGGTCAATAAAGTAAACTTATCAAAAGAAACAAGAAGAAATCACTCTTATATCTCTCAGTACAAAAAGCAAAATACTTTAAATACTTTGGTTTTTAATCCACTTTATAAATTCGTAATACGGCCCCCAAAGGGAATGACCCGGGGGGGTGGGCTTTTCGAGTAGCTCTTGACTGTCAATAATATTTTTATATTATTGTTTTAAAATATATATATATATATATCTCAGAGATTTTTGCAGACCTCTATTTTTTGGGAAATCTATCCCATATTATAGCGGATAGTTGCCTATTCCATATAAATTACGTTTAATATGCCCCGCCGAGAAACAAGGCATCTATCCCGATTTTTTTTTAGTTAGAGAATCTTTCGATAGATTAAAAAGATGCATGTGATTCTTCTGCGAAACTAGAGTAGTCAGTCATGCACAATCGGGGCAACTATACCCTCGGGGCATCTAGGCGGGTTTTACCCTATACTAAACAAGGCAATATGCAAAATGAATATTTATCTGAGTACTTAGCAGGCACAGTAAAAGACTATTAATTAATAATGATAATATAAAATTTAATACTTTTTTTTCTTCTTATAGCAACCGTCTACCCATTTTTGGGGAATTTAATAATTGTAACCTAATACCAACTTTTGTTCAATGTTCTAAAGAATGCGTATTTTAAAAAGTCTCCATTCACGTATAAATATTACAATAACCATTCATAAAGATCTTCGGAAAGTTATTAAACATTCGTACCTGTATTTTATCTGTTCGGACGAGTTCAGCAATACATATTTTCAGGGTTTCTTTAAAAAAATACGTCACAAACGGTTTTGTAAACTTGCGTCAAATAACACTTCGCGGAACCATTTCACGTCACTTCCGGTCCGAAGCGCGTCCATAGGGTGGGTGTTAGAAAGTTTTTATTTATTTTTCTTTCCTCTTAAATGAAAAAAATATATTTTTAAAGAGTTTCGATAATATTTGTTCAAAATTTGAATTGGTAGCGACGTGTGAGCGTCAGCAAGGATCGCGCGGGTATGGAGGTAGGCACGCGGCACGCGCGTTATTCAGCCGAATTCGACACCTGATGCGCTCTAGAGTACAGAATGTCTTTGCCGGCGACTTGCAGGCCAGTCCGCCGCCCCACCTTGCCGTGTTGTTGTTGGTTACAATTATCTCGCCAAGGCGTTAATTCCCGTCCTCGCGCAAATCGCACTAAGATTTTATGTAAGAATTTGCATGTTATCAACGTCATAGATCGATCATAAATATACGTCATAGTCACACAGGGTTTTGTGTGCTACCTTCGAAGACACTAATTTAACATTCAATTAAATATTTTGTTACTACTCTGCTTACACAAACAAAGACACTAAATATTACATCAGTAAAAACCCATAGTGATAATAAAATTTTGTGCAGTGCTAGTCAGGGAACTATATTTATTTAGTATTAACCGATGGTTCATTTTATCATAGATAAAGTCATTCCTAGCTTTGATTACTAAATCATTTTTTAATTTTTGCTTTGTTGATTCCGAATGGAATGAAATTCTTATTTAGATACAAATAAACATTCGTTTTGAGAGGTACTTATTGGTACTTAAAGTAACTAATTAAATATTATTAGAAACAGCAAACAAAATAACCCAGCGGTATTTGCCTATTCTTTTTTCTTTTGAAATTCTTAAAATAACCTTCCTATAAAGGATGCTCAATTTTCCGCATGACTAAAAACTCTTGTGTACATATTTAGCTACGCCACCGAGTGACCGAGTTATGTGTACTGTACAATTTAGGTGAAACTGTATATAACCCTATATATATCGGGTTAAAAATTGTGTAGCTGGCAGTTGAGCAATTGAGAAATACTCAGCCCACATCAACCCACTGCTGGGTATAGGCCTCTTCTCTATAGCGCCAATTCTCACGGTCCTGTGCCAGCCTCATCCAGTGAGATCCCGTCATCTTGACTTTTTTAATATTATCCTTGTGGTTGCATCTGGTTTCAAAGTCTGTAGAGAAAAGCCGCTTAACGTCGATTCCCGTTACGATGCATCTCCTTTCAGTGAGTGGTTCAAAGAATAGTATATTATTTAAAACGTCGAATATTAGTCGAGCCAAGCCAACCAAATGTCTATAGTAAAGTTACGGCACAGATTTGGAACGTGCAGACAGCACAATGTATGTGATACATTCGTGAGTCAGCAAGAGTTAATAAAATATCAAAATGTTATGTAATGCAAGGATTTTTTTAGAGAGACCTGTTATTATCCAATACCGGACTGACATTGCCTTTGGCACACTATAACTATACTCGTACTAGCGGTCCGCCCGCGGCTACGCTCGCGTTTTGTAAGAGTTTCCCGTAAAAAGTATCCTATGTGTTAATCCAGGTTACAAACTACCTATCTCAATTCAAAATTTCATCCAAATCCGTTGAGTACTTTAAGCGTGAAGGCCGAACAAACATACAAACATCCAAATATATTTTCACATTTATAATATTAGTGTGATGTGATAACGCTTGAATTTCTTCATAATCATTACGACGGCGGCAGCGCGGTTTTATAAAGAATGTAATTGAATACTTAGTTCAAATTAATGATCCTCGTTGAGACCCTTATATGGTTACGTAAGGTATGGTGAGGTACACCATATTATCTCTTTGATTGATGGAGACAGCACTGAAACCTGTTGGAAGCAACTGTATTTGAGTTCTGATAACTAAATGCCGGGCGTCAAGAGAAACATGCACGGTTTGCATTTTCATTAACCATGAATCGTTATCCTGTTTATTACATAGTTTTCGGAAAACTTTAATGTAAAATTATTATTGCATACAAATGTTATGAGCAATTAAGTGTAGACAGTGTAGTATAAACTACCATCGCCGCCGTCTGTAAACTCGGTGAAGAATTATAGTACATTACGATACAAGGATCGTAGTTGGCATATTACAAACAAGGTGACTTTTGTAAGCCCGAGCCGCAGGCGAGGGTTTATAATGTCACGAGTTTGTTATAAAACCTAAGATCCGTGTGTTGTACGACGTTTTTCAATACACTTGTGAAAAAACTGATAGTAAATAATTAAATTGAAATGGGAAAGGTACATACATAGATAGTACCCTACAAAAGCTATAATACTGCAGGTAAAATGGATCATGTAGAAGTTGTAAAAACTAACCTTTATTATATCGCGCCCAGTTTGAGTATCCTTACTATTCACATTTATCATTAAATACCAACTCATAATACAATGTAAAACAATTAAATGAAAAAATTACAAACTTGGCGCCAACTACAAAACGATAGTATGTTTCTTTTTTATAAGCATAATTAAGGAAAAAGGCTCTGTCGGACATTCAGCCTCTACGAATATTATTTGTTAAATCGAGACAATTTTATTTTTATAATTAAAATATTACTGGCTGATAATATTTTTGATACAATTTGTTGAAATAAAAAATATAAAATCTCTTTGTAATAATCGATTTGAATAAAAAAATATTGTCAAAATGATCCTGGCTGAATAATAAATTCTCAAGACCATAGGAATTAAAAAAAATTGTAATAAAATCGCACTAGTGCGGTAAAACGCATTTACCGCACAGTTTACTGCCTTCGTAAGTTCAATTTTCGATCAAGGTATATTGGAAAAGAAAATATTTTTATTTTTTTATGTTAAAGAATTTAAAGACACCTGGCGATTAAGATACTAACGTAGTTTTCTTTCAGTTTTTCTTAATTTACATATTTTTCCGCTAAGAAATAAAAATATTCATATTTTAAATTTTGAAGTCACTAGAAGCTCAGCCCAAAATCCATTTATTTATTGCAGTTTTTATTTGTAACCGTAGGAAATCTTAGCAATTTAGGCATTCCCGGAAATATGAAAATGTGTGAAATTGATTTTTCTCAAGGTGTTTCCCCAAATTGTCATTGCTAATTAGGACCTGGTTACAAATGGACACGACAGCACACTGGTGATATGTTTAACATTCAAATAATAATATGTTTGTGTAATTTCACTGACTATTGCTATGACTATTGTTCACTGAATATTGTAAACAACTAGTTGGTAGTACGCCGGCCTACTAAGCACAGGGTCGCGGGTTCGAATCCCGCCCAGGGCAATCATTCGTGTGATGAGCACTTGTGTTTGCCTTGTGTCTGGATGTTGTTTATTTATTGATGTATGTATTTATCTATTTAAGTAATGTATATCAGCTGTCTGATACCCATAGTACAAGCTTTGCTTAGTTTAGGATCAGATCAGTGTGTGAGATGTACATACTCGTATTTATTTTATTAATTTGGAAATTATTAATTAGTATTCTTTCTTGGAAAAAAGAATACTCATTTTGTTAGAATCTCAAACTATACGGTCAGGCCCATTGGGGTTTTCCATGAACTTTTATATATCCTACGTATTTTATTGGATTTGTAATTATATTGTTAGGTAGATGAGTATGTATAGTACCTATAAAATATTATTGCCAAAGGTAGGTAGGTACGTAAACTTAAGGACTAAGAAAGGTCATAATTAGTTGTTTGTATGGCGGATTTCGTGAAAAATTACTCTTTTTATAGATTTTTTTATTTTATTTTCCTTATCTTATTTGACTCTGGTCGGGGGACTTCCAAAAATGTTATTTAATCCTTTTTATTCTAATATGTTTTAACATCCGCCGTGGAATTTTACAAAAAAAAATATTTTGTTTTTATATTATTAAAATATTACTGGCTGATAATATTTTTATACAATATGTTGAAATACTCTTCTCTTTGTAAGAAACGATTCAAAATGAACCTGGCTAAATAATAATTATAGAGACCGCAGAAAAAAAGTATATTATAATGAAAATCGCAGTAGTATGGTAGAACGCATTACTGCTCAGTTTACTGCCTTCGTAAGTTAAATTTTCGAGCAAGATGTACGGAAAAGTTTATTTATTAGTATTACTATTTGAATAAGTGTTAATAACAAGCAAGTACGCAATAATGCTTTCGATACGTTTGCCTTACTCATGTTACTTACAGCTCAGCTACTGTCATTATTGGGACAAGAAATAAAAACAGAAAAGCTGTAAAACAGTCCATAGTCGCAGCTTGAAGTGATCTTATTCGTGACAAGACATATAGATCAAGTCTAGACCTTGATAGACCTCGGTTCATACACAGTAGGAACCTGTACAGCTAGCGATATATTACTGCCTTGCCTTCCTTTCTTTCTTGTGAACATCGAAAGGACTAACAAATAAAAGTAAATTAACTTATGTCGTTAAATATCGACCGCTTTGCATTGGGTACAATCAGCCTATTGCAGTCCACTGCTGGACGTAGGCCTCCACAAGGGTACGCCAAAGTGCACGATCACCCGCTTTCCTCACCAGCCACCACCAGCGACCTTCCTCAGGTCATCACTTCATCAGTCCACCTGGCAGCGGGGCGTCCAGTCCACACTACATTTTTTCCGAGACGTGGTTTCCATTCGAGAACCCGTCTACTCCACAGCTCATCAGTTTTACGACAGACGTGTCCAGCCCACTGCCACTTCAGCTTGCTACTCTTCTGGACAATATCAACAATACCAAGCATAGATCTTTCCATAGCTCGCTGAGTGACATGTAGCCGGTGGGCCAGCTTCACCGTCATGTTCCACGTCTCGGCTCCGTATGTCAAAACGGGTAGGACGCACTGGTTATACACCCTGCTCTTCAGGCATTGCAGTAGTGGTGACGAGAGGCTATGACGCAGTTTCCCAAATGCTGCCCAGCCCAGCTGCACTCTTCTTGCGATTTCACACTCGAAGTTATCTCTACCTAACTGCAATGTCTGTCCGAAGTAGACATATTCTTGGACAACTTCAATCAGTTCGCCATTGATCGAGATCGGTTCCCGAATGATTAGTTCAAGTTCATCCGGAGACCGACTGACAATGAGGCAGCGTTAAGACTGTGTAGCATTTTTTGCAGACAGCCTTCCCAATTTTAAGCTGTTTAAAAGCCCTCTCAATTTAGTTTTCGTCCAAGTCTGGGAGATCGTCAGTAAAGTGGCGTGTCAGTGTGGCTCTTAGATCGTTCGCGTCAGGCGGAGGCTTTGTGGCATGCGTGCGAGGCATATTTTAAACGACCATAAAAGTCTTCGACCTCGGCGAGGATTTCTGCTATTGATGTGACAATTTTGCCTTGCCTTTTGTTTTTGAGCTTCGTTAGGTGACTCCTACCCAATCTTTTGGCAAAGAGTACAAACAGTACATTACGGTAAAAAGGTTTTCTGGATTAAGGTTCTAATGAACTGGAGGAGAAATATTGGCATGATAAATTAATCATCATGTACTAAACAAATCAAATATACTTAGGTACTAAACTTCTTCATCTAAAACTCGTTCTCAAGGTGAAGGATACGAAAACACGTGAGGCTGACCCGAACGCGACTTTACAAAGGCCAACGCGTTTCAGTTCAGTCTTGAACCATACTGCGTTAGGTTTTTATCAAAAAGATCTTGCAAAGCTTAAGCGATTTCAGTTATTACTGTGACTCAAATCGCTTAGTCTTTGCTAGCAATATTCTTTTCAAAAAGTTAAGTGAGTATGGTTTTCTTGTAAAAACATCTTATAAAGCCTAAGCTGTTTTAGTTCATAATTTTATTTAAATCGCTTGGACTTTGTTAGCAATATTATTTTGGAATTTTATTTGTTAGCAATAGTTTTAGCATTTAGTAATTATGATTCTCTACCGCAATTTGTTTTATCGAGTGTTACGTAATTATTAGCATGCAGAGGAATGATAAAATATGAAAGACCAATCTGTAAGAGATCAATATGGCAAAATATTTATAAAATCTGCATGGAAGTAATAAAAAGTAATATTCAATAAGTTAGAGGTATACAACCACTGGCCAACAGACAAGTACTTAACTGAGAAGTAAAACAAAAACATATAATAAATAAAACCACACTTCTAAAATATGGATCGCACCCAATGCAAAATAGCAATTTTTATTTAAGTCGCTTTTAGGTTTTATTACGTTACCAATAAATTTGTCTGCCATTTCTTAATAACTTTAAAATCTGATACAAATATTATATTAACATTAAATATTAATCTATACTAAATAAACAAATATTATGTATTTATTTCATGTAAATTATTATGTAGGTATTATACCTACCTAGTCTACCTAACTACTCACAGCTTGGAAGTAATATTTTATTGTTATAAGATGGCGGTGTACATAAGAACTATAATCACTTACTTAGCTTTTTTAAAAGAATATTGCTGGCAGAGCCTAAGCGATTTGAGTCAAACTATGAACTGAAATCGCTTAGGCTTTGCAAGATTTTTGATAAATAAAACCTAACGCAGTATGGTTCGAGACTGAACTGAATGAAATGCGTTAGCCTTTGTAAAGTCCCGACCCGAACATGTTTGTTTTGATTTTAGTTCTTGTTTAAAAACATAACGATCGGCCATTGATCATCGTGAAGCTTTGTGCTGAATGTAATAAAAAACTCTAGTTCCCGCCTCACCAGTAAAGTCATACAAGTGTCATATAAAAAACTCTGTTTTATACTATAGTATTTTTTTAATGGCTGATATAATATGATTTTTTAACGTTTTTAACCCTCATAGCACCGTCATTTAAAAAAAATCCAAAAACTGTCTCGACAAAAAAAAACTATTAATTTATCGAACCTGCTCACAAAATTTCACGAGAATCGGTTGAGAACCGCGACCTGTAAAGAAGAACAAACAGACAGATGGACATACAAAAGCAATTTTGGGCAAGCTGAGACGGAGACGCTGCGCTCGCGCTTCGTGCTCGCTCGGTCAACTAGCAACCCGCCCCAGCTTCGTACGGGTAATTTTGCCAGCTTAAGCTGCCATGTAATGTAAGCGCCAAAAAATATATATTGACGACTTGAATGAAAGACATTGTTTCTCTACTATGTTTTGTTTTATTTAGTATGTTATGTACATATAAATAAACCTTTCTCCTGAATCACGTCGTTCACGTCAATCACGTTCGTCGTCGTCGTTGGTGAAAACCGCATCAAAATCCGTTGTGGTTTAAAAGGAGTTAGCGGATATAAGTACATAAAGATAGACGCGGAAAGTGACTTTTTATACTACGAGTATGTAGACGCCCTGTATAATATGGGAAGGCATGGAAAAATGCAGACACAAATTATAATATTATAAAACCTAAAAACAATATCTACCCGGCCAGATTTCGTATACTCGTAGACATGTTTAAAAAAGTATGCTTATGTATGTTTGTATGCAAAGTTTTGAAGTAAGAAACATAAAAATATTGATATAGACTAAAAAGACGAAATCATAACATTTTTACCAACAATATTTGAAATCCCTACTCGAACCGAGAAAGCGGGGATTAGAACTCATCGATGCGGAACCGATACTACTGAAGAAATACCAAAGAACAGTAAGTTGCGTTTATGACGTAGACAAGCAATAAGACGGGATTTTGGAAAATTCCCCTCTGAAACGTGGAATATTAAAGTTTAAAGTTTGTATGAAAGTTTGTAATACTTATAATTAAAAACTTGAGAATTTGGGTTTAGAATAAAAAAAAATATTTGACACAAACGTGTTTGAACTTTTCTTTTTTTAAATCCTTTCTTTAAGGGGGGAAGTAAGGCTCAAAAGTTTGTTTGTTAAGTCTGCCTTTTATATGGTTTTTCGTGTTTCTGCATTTTTTTTAATTCCTACTCTAAGGGGGAATTAGAAGTTTGTATGCATAGTTTGACAATTTTGAAGTTAGGAACTTGAAATCTAACTGATTGAATACAAGTTCAATATTTTTTTAAATCACTACTCTTAAAGTGCCAAACCTTTCATTCTAACTTCTAATCCTTACTTTCTTTTAGTAGGTCAAATTATTTCTTTTTTATAGCCTTAATACATTAGTTTTTAATTTCAACTTTTAAAATGGCGGATTTTGCATACAAACATCTAATTTAAAAAAAATGCTGACTCATACT
Organism: Carpatolechia fugitivella; assembly: GCA_951230895.1. NCBI lineage: Eukaryota > Metazoa > Arthropoda > Insecta > Lepidoptera > Gelechiidae > Carpatolechia > Carpatolechia fugitivella. The sequence goes on from OX579660.1 coordinate 10,785,497, forward strand.
AACTGAGAGCTTCCTATATTTTGAAGTTGGTTAAAAATGTGATAAAGTATGAATTAATCTATCCATGCGAAGCCGGGGCGGGCCGCTAGTTTGATAAAACTATGACACTTTCTATAATTTATAATAGCATATTTTGTTATTCTTGGTGATAATAATAACAGTTTACAAATTGCAAGGTTTTAAGTTATATGACAAGTTGATGCAATTTACGATTTATTAATTTACTTTAGCATAAATAAATGTTATCTTTATTATACACCTAAATACATAATACAGCTCTGCTTAGTTTGGGATCAGATGGCCGTGTGTGAAGGTGTCCCCACATATTTATTTATTTATTTATTTTACCTATATATAATATAATAGATAGACAATTACGGCTCAGAGCGGTTGAATCAAGGTTCAAAGAAAGAAAGAGGTGAAAATAGCTCGGAAGTCGAAGAACATACGATTTATTTACATAGGAGCATCCGTGAAAACTACTTGTTGTTATGGAATAGAGAGTAGAAAAGTAGTTTTTTTAAGACAGTAATTGTTGTTGTTTACATCAACAAACAACACATCAGACACATACACATCACATTACAACACATCATAATTTTTTTGTTCGGTATATCTACTGCCCTCAGACTTATTTTTTTCCTAACGTCTAGATATTAGTGATGTGGTGCGGACTTTAAGTTTCAATAGGACAAAATAAACCTTTAAAAAGTTATTTATTTTTACGTACTTTAATGACATTGTAGTTGAGTTTTCTGGTTTTTATGTAATTTCTAAGAGTAGGTCCCCGTCAGGTTGTTGACTCGAACCGGAAGTTCAGGAAACGGAACTCAAGGCGAGATGACGGAAACCTCTCAATGAAACCTACTATTTTAATTTTAATAAAATTCCTGAACTTGCTGTCCTACATCGAGAATTCGAGGTTTGGAAGTCAATTATGAGATTACGTAATAAGTTAAAGGTAAGGTTGGAAATCTTCCTTTTGTGAAGTACAACATTATTACTGATTACGGATAAACATGTCAAGAAGGTGAGGTACCTGACGAGTGCTCGCTGTTAGTACAGATTTAGCTGTGAAAACAATAGAGTAGTGACCTTCTGTTTAAAAATACATCCAAATCCTCATACATTCTTAAATTCTTAAAGCTGACGGAAAACAACTATATAGGTGCATCCTTAAATATGGTTATATTATGAACATATTTGGCAGCTAAAACAAAGCTGGTTTCATTCTGGTTTGCGAATAGTTTATAGTTGATAGAAAGCCGGTTGCACTGTCGTCACCCATCGCTTTCACTGCCGGCGCACGCGCAGATAGAAGGACCTACTTATGTTTGTAAATTTTGGTTGTTACTTTTCAGTTTTCACTGTGACTCAGAAAAATACTATACTATATTCTTTTTGGAGTTTTAACAATAGCATAAAGAGTTCCATCCAGTTTTCAGTTTCCAACAACCATGAAATTTTCATTTTTGATTTAACAGTTGCACTGAATACGACCATCGTTATACCTAATTTCTTAGATACGACGGTTGAACCCCTTGGTGGGGAATTTAAACATGAGCTTGTAACAACAACAACATGATGGTCGAAGCCGTCTGTCTGCTGGTCCGCGTCTGTGGTCCGTGTACGAGTATATTTTTTTTATTATCATGTGAAAGGCAATTTAACTAGTTGCTGGCCAGCACAATTGGCATTGAATGCTATAATTATACCAGGTACATACAACGATGCTTCTTTTATTTATATATTTTTTTAATTATATAGCCCAGTTACATTATGGTCATGTTTTATTTAAATCTTAACAGTTTCCGTCATGTTTTAGACAAATTATGTGGATATCCTTAAAAACTATGTAAGGAAGTAGTGCTGTTGCGGACATTATCTACTGATAAACTAGCGATTTCTAAAACGACGGTTTTTTTAAAGGTAAAACGGTGTTGAAACATTTTTAACTATCATTTTTTAATTAGACGAAAGAAGTGCGTAATTTTAAGCAAAGTTTCACAAGCTCGTATTTTAAACCCTCATTTGCGGCTCGGGCTCGCTTGCTTGTTTGTTTGTAATACATAATCCTCATACAATCCTCGTTTAGTGATGTTCTACTATCGACCGAAATATACTTAATTAAATTATGCACTTGTAACCAGTTAAAAAACGTGTGGGAAAACCAGTTTGACGAGTATACTCAAGGATAAAAACATCGAAAAATGTAGATTTAAGATGATTTTTTATCACATAATTTGGGACAGGAAATAAACATCATTTAAATAATAATAATAATCTCGTTGTTATTAATTTGCAGATTTTATTTCGATATTTTTTCATTTCAATCTGTCGGAGCGTGTCGTCGGCGGTATGCCGGATCACCCTCATTCAGGGTAGGTCTTTCATGGCGTATGGATGAATCTTCGATCACAGTATGAATACTATAGGTATATAAACTGATAAGTATTTTTTTTCATTATTCTTAATTGTCCTACTTTTCTATTGCGCGTGATGTCTATTTGTGTGGTTGGCTAGAGACACATCATCATTTACCGTTATATACGTACATTATGCGCATACGTCACATTTCTGTTCTGTAGATGTCGTCAATATTGACCGAGCGTATCTCTGGCTGATTTATCTTGTTATGCATTTGCGCTGAAGGATCTTGTTTGTGTTAGCAGCCTTCTGCTTCTGTCTGACGCTGTTATTAATTATCTACGCAGTTAAGACTCAAAATAATCCTTGAGTCAAATAAAAGTTTTTGTGACGTTATCATTGTAGAGTCGTCAAATAATTTATCACAAGTTCATAGCCATTTACCCTGCATCTAAGATAAACAACAAATCCTAATAATACAATTGCTATTAGATTATTCCTAATGAACCAAAAGTTTCTTATTTTCCTCTTTCTCATGACGCTACTTCATCACAGACATACTTATTTGTAATGTATGTGAGACAAAACAAATAAAAAATAAACGTAATAATTTAGAAGGACTGCTCTGTGCGTCTGTGTTACCAGGGCTCCGTTTCACGAAGCAACAAGTTACAATTTGATATTCATTGCGTAGCTAATTCACCTAAACTGTAAGCCGTTATCGTTTTATCTAATCGTCTACGCAATGTACGTCGAATTGTACTTGTAACTTGTAGCTTCGTGAAACGGCCCCCAGGTTAGTTTTACGATTTGGCCATTGGAAGGTAGAGGTCGTTATTAATAATTATAAGCACTTTCTTGATATTTTTTCAAATAATGAGTTAATCATTTATATACTTATTGCTTGTTTGCTTATATAGCGAAGTAATTATATTCTCAGTACACTCTAGGTGTTTATTTTATGAATAAGTTTTTACCCACTAGTTTTAATAGGCTGTAAAAGTTATGTACTGTCAATTTTCCTATATCACTAGTAATTTTTTGTGACTGGATTTGTAAAGTTACAACATCAAGCTGAACGTCCGACCGCTAAACACATCCCAAACCACAAAAATAAAAGATCTCTGCCATTCTTATATATTTCCTGTCCAGAATATAAAATGTCTGAGCTCTTTTAAAGTAAGTCTTGTCTTGCTGTCAAATTAGACGTGCAAAACCAATTATCGGTGTTACTCACAAAGTAAGAGTCATGCGCGGTGACTCTGCCTTCGTACAACTGGCGACAAAACGAAGAGATTTGAGCAAAATGAGACGCGCAAACGGTTTTATTTTTCTTTAACACTAATAGACCATTATTAACTATTTAATATACGATTTAGATTACTTAGCCCAGTTGCGTCACTGGCAAACTGATAGTTTATCACGCATTTGAACATTACCTAAATTGATCGAACCGAACATGTTTTGTTTAAAAATGGCGAGATTATATTATTGCAGTCTTTACAAAATGTCGTTTAACCTGAAAATGAAGTGGTTCAACTCACCGGTCGATGTGCCTCTTCCTGCACGAAGTAAGTTAAGTAGTTCGTTGGATGTTCCACCACTGAAGTGGCTATGAACGACCTCGGCGAGGTGAGAGTGTGAACACTGGAAGTGTCTCGGAGGAACACTCGCGACGGAGTGTGAGGGGGGTGCAGCAACTCCCTATTTATCTGGTAATAGTTTGTTACCGTAACAATGACGAACAGTCAACACTGAACATCCGTACGCAAATACTCCGCGAAACATTCGTTAATGCTATTTGTGATAGGATTTTGTTGTGATATATGTGTTATGTGTTGTACTCGTAGATGTAGATAGTAAAATTTCCAGGACATAGTAAATTTTTTCTTGGAATTAATATTGAACATCTTTTTAAAAACATGATTTTCCTCTGTTTACCAGTGAGAAACAAAAAAGTGTTGAAATGTGAGCAGAACTAAAAAAATATTGCGCTAAGAATCTGTCAGTGCGCGCATAGCGAAATTGTCATCGCCTAATTGTGATTGATACAATTATTGTGATTGATATAAATAAACATCCGATTTATATAACAATGGTAGAAAAGATTCCGGAAACATTTCACAGTACCCATGTATTCATTGTTATAGACCTCGGGTAAAAAATACACATACCTTTTAATAAATCATCTTTTCCTCATATTATTTATTTCGTACGTATCTATTGTAGTATTAGACACCGTTTTATTTTGATAAATCACTAGATTTCGGAAATGTTTTTGTCGAATACGGTCATTGTTTGGTGTAGAATTAAGTCAGAAATATGTTTGCCGAACAAATTACAGCGTAGGAGAAAAAACCTTAAAACTACGACACAATAGGTAGCAGCGTAGCAGACCCACAAACGAGAGAACGCGAACTAACTTATGACTCTTATTTAATTTGATGTCCGTTGTCAACTTAAGGGGCCGTTACACAGTGCTACTTTTCGTAGCGATACAAACGCGATGCAACAGCGATAGTCGTCGCCGGCCGCGATGCAATTGCAGTGTGTAAATGGCTGAATATAAAACAGTCTTAAGGCACTGTTAAGGATGACCCACCTTCTTCCCACTGCAACCTAGCGCCGGCATCAATATAATATTTATAAGTAACAAATAAGCTTTGATAAGTAACAAATTATTTTTGTACGAAACATCAAAATCGGTTCAAAAGTTTCGCCGTGACAGCCAGACAGATTTTCGCTTTAAAAATACGTTTATTTATTATAGATGGCGAATGCTTTTCTAATTTCTTAACTTTGAAGATAAACTGATGTTATTTCAACTAGCTCATGTACAATTGCTTGTTGCTTGTACTTGCGTGCACTTACATTTTATCGACATCATAATTTACATGATAAGTAATTATTTATCCTATACCCAGTAGTGAGCAGAGCTCAAGATGACGGTTATGATGCTGCTAGGTTAGAGAAATAAATATCAGTCTTCAGCACTTCTAATAAATCAACGAGATAATTTTATACTGCTACGGCGTAGCGTAAGCGCTACGACAGAGATAGATATAAAACCTCCTTCAGATAGTTCAAATGGCTTGATTCTATAAGCGTATCTAGTGAGCTTTTTTAAAGAACAATAAGCCACAACGACGTAGCAAGCGTAGTAATTTGCGATGTGAGTGCGTATATTATCTGCATTGATTGCTGCGGCGTAGAAATATTTCGTAGCACCGTAGAGATGTGGGTCTCTACGGTGCTACGAAATATTTCTTCCCTCATACTGTCGCTTTTTAAAATGCGGAAGTTTAAAGAATGTCGCTCGGTTTGGCCTGGTGCACCTGCTATCTGCACAATATTAAAGTCCCAGGTTCGATTCCCGGCTGGAAAAATATATGAACTATAAATAACTGTTTCAAGTTTGGTTTTTCTTTACGCGGGTCATGTAAGTTTACATGGCATCCGGGACACAAGAAGATTTCATTAGAACATTCAACATTCTTTCATAAATTCGACAAAGTTTCGAATGATTTCAACTCGTCAGTTTTATCCAGACTTGCGTTTTTTTAGTATATTTTGTAAACAGTGTAATACTTTAATGTTAAGGGAATGTACTTTTTAAACACATTTTGGCTGAAGGTCAGCATTATTTATTGAAGTATCATTGAATATTATTGTTTATAAATATACATAATATGTTCGATTTTAAATAATATTTCTCAAATCCACCTACAGTAGGCTAGCTTTTAATTTGGCGCGAGCGAGGCGCTCGCCGTTACCTATACTATTCTACGTACTCGGCGCGCGTCTGGCCGACTGAGGCCGGTAGCGGCGCGCACGCACTTGTATTCTGATCGTTGAAAAGATAGTCGGGTTTTTGTTGTGCTAGCCACGCCCTTTAGACCTTTGCAGTTTCCATTATTGAGACGTCTAATGTGAAATAACCCGTTATTAAAATTAGTTCTTATTCGTTTTGTGCAATCGAAGACTCCAAAACTGATTTGAGTGAAGTACGCGGCCACCACTCGTGGATTGCTTCCTGCAAGCAAGTACTTACACACCTTTTTATTAATGTATTTAGTATATTTCATGATAATATGTACAGTAACATTTATACAGATCACTTTAGCTGTTAGGTACACATACTGAATTTAAATTCTTGCCGTACGGATTCCTCACGCGAAGCCGGCTGCATGTAAAGGTTAGTTACCCATTGATTAATTTTGAACCTCTTCTAAATATTGATTGTCTGTTTGAATTTTCGATTTACGGCACAGAACTGATAATTGGTTGGTATAATCGGGTTATTTTCCACGCGGTGTAAATCTCACCATTTGTTGCGTCGAGTATTGTCAAATTACCTACAACTTCCGTTTATCACGTCCAGATTGGAAATCATTTCTATAGAACAAGTTGTATTCTTTTTAAATCCACGATATTTTCTGATCAGTCGGGATCGGATGTCATTGTATACTTCAAACTAGGTATTGAGATAAAATTTGGTTGAGACTTAGGTTAAATTCCATTTTGTATTCTACTTATTGTTTCGACCCCTCCGAGGGGTTCGAGGAGACGTCTCATTATAAATCTATTCTTGTACGATTCGTAACAATTAGGAATATTAAAAATTTTGGAGAATAATTTTCTGACTTTGATGTGCATAACCTCGGAAGCACTAGTGATACTTCTGGGTATTACCCAGAAATATATTTTGTTGTTTTATTTTGCGTCTGGGCGGTTTTTTTTACTACCTTGAATCTATTTAACCGTTTCCCGTGTTCTGGGAATTTCCGTTTCTTTTTCTTGATAACCTTTTTTTTTGCCCTGCTTTGTTAAATAAATTTGTACCGATCGTTGCGGGCCCATTTGGGCATCGGACTACCCTGAGAACAGATTATTAGAGTGACGAGTGTGACTACGGTTCGAATACTACCTACTCGTGGTCGCACTTTTCACATTTGCATCCTCTTCACCGAGGGTGCTGGTAGCAGAGCTTCTTCGGGTTCGCTGCGTTCGCTACTTTCGCGTCCATAATATATGTAATAAACTAGAAATATTCTGTAGTAATATAAACTTGAATACTAAATATACATAAACCTAAAGATAAGTATGTACCACTACTTCTATCTTCAATAATCATTTCTGAAAGTTCAACAGAAGATTTATCGTTTTTGGGGTTCCGTAGTAAAAAAGGAACCCTTATAGTTTCGGTCTGTCCGTCTGTCTGTCTGTGTGTCCGCGGCTTAGCTCAGAGACTCTTAGTACCAGAAGGCTGTAATTTGGCATGGATATACATATAAATCATGCCGACAAAGATGAAGAATAAAATCTTAAAAAAAAAAATTTTTTAGCGTTCCTCTGGTACACGTCAAGAGGGGGTCATTTTTTTTTTTTCACGGTTACCTTATAGTGTGAGGTATCGTTGGATAGGTCTTTTAAAAACAATGGGGGTTTGCTAAGACTATTTTTCGATGCTAGTGTAAGTTTTAGAAATATTCCGTTTTAAAGTGCTTATTTTTGTTAGAGTCAAGTTTCCCCCCCTCTACCAGCGAAACCGTTGTATATGGAAACGTGAAAAAAATCATGGTTGTAGTGTATATGATGAATTTAAAAGGAAAACTATCAACATCAAGTAGGCTTTACAGGTTATCGAATAATAGACCAACTTATAAAAAGTACTAGTACAAGTAAGAAATTTGGTACTACAAATATCATAGAAAAATATTTTGATGAATGTTAGAAGACTGTAATTTGGCATGGACATACATATTAATTATGCCGTCAAAGCTAAAGAATAAAATCTTAAAAAAAATTTTTTTAGGGTTCCTCTGGTACACGTGAAGTGGGGGTTATTTTTTAAATTCACTATTACCTTATGGTGTGAAGTATCATCGGATATGGTTTAAAAAAATAATGGGGGTTTGCTAAAACCATTTTTCGATGCTAGTTTACGTTTCAGAAATATTTTTTTGCTTATTTTTGTTAGTCAAGTTTCCCCAAGCGAAACCGTTGTATTTGGAAATGTGAAAAAATTCACGGTAGTAATGTATATGATGAATTTAAAAGGAAAACTATCAACACCGTGTAGGCTTTACAGGTTAATTAATAATATATCAACTTATGAAATGTACTTGTAGGTACTAGTAAGAAATTCGGTACAAATATCATAAAAAAATACTTTGATAAAGTTTAAACTCATGTAGTAAATTTAAGTACGAGAAAAGTAAAAAAAATGTGAAATAAGTAGGCTTGACAGGTTAACGAATAAAATACCAACTTTAAAATGTACTTGTGCTAAGTAAGAAATTCAGTACAAGTATCATAGAAAATGACTTGATGGAGTTCGTCTATGTAGGTAGTTTTAAGTAGGTATTAGAACAGTAAAAAGATTGCGAAAAAATAAAATCATAACATCATTTACTACAATAATTTCATAACCTATGTACCTTATTTACCAGTCAGTTTTAAATGTGTAACAATCGCGAGTTGCCAGTGGAACATTCGAAACATTCGAATAAAACTATTTTGAATTTCGAATAAAGCGCGCCGCGCCGCGGTGGTTATGTCCCTGCGGGCCTTGCGCGCGGGGAGTCGATGTAACAAATAGAGCGGCAGCCGCGCTCATTAGCGCGAGCCACTGGATGCTGTTCGTATGTGCCTCGAAATCCTACCTATTAGAGTGTAATTGTTAGCACTTTGAATATTAAAATTTTTTGATTATTGTTGTTAGAATTAAGTATACTATCAATCAATCAATCAGCATATTGCAGTCCACTGCTGGACGTAGGCCTCCCCAAGGGTACGCCAAAGCACACGATCACATAAGTATACTAACATATGAAAGACTTGAAATTACAATACTGACTATTTCTCTTTCAAGCTCCGTGTGCTAACTTCTGCATATTAGGCAAGTAAAAAATATTTTTTTAACAACACTTTTTTACGCACTAAAAAGTATTACGTAAACACGGTTATGCTTCAAAATCTACTCCATGCACCCCACGTTTTTCGTTTTAAGTCCTACAAGAGTACTACACCAATAAAAATCTCAATAAAAATTATTTTATACTTTTTAGTGCGTAAAAACGTGTTGTTAAAAAAATATTTTTTACTTTATAATTTTGACTTCAAAATGCTTCGGTTTCTGTTTATGAAAGTGATTGCTTAGTACGTGCTTAGCAAATACCAAATAATACATTCACTCTCTTACTAAAGTCTAACCATTGTGTAACTAATATTTTATGTGAACATATTGTAAAATGAAATTTCTTATGTACTCATAAACTATTATTATTATGTATATATGTATTTTAAAACTAGAGGTATAATATAATAATAAAAAAAAAATACTAAAACACATACACGATAAATAGCGGACCCTGCACAAAGCGCAGCTTGTATCGCACCGAAGACCGATTACCTACCAATTAAAACATGTATTATGTAGGAAATATATTTCTGAGTTCTTCTGACACAAAATTTACATTAAATTTATAGTAAAATGTTTAAAAACTTATTAGTGTTTACATTTAGAATAATATTCAAAAACAACAAAATTTGTTTTGCTAATTAATATTTACGATACATTTAAATAATAAAAGAAAAAGTAAACTGTTAATTAAAATACAAAAAACCTGCAATGTCACATAGATTATGAATATTACTATCTTTTACGATTGTACCTATTAATAAGTAATAAATCAAGTTTAGAAAAAATACAGTACTAGAACAATTAAAAACAACACAACACAATTAAAATAAAACATTTTTTTTTTCTATAGGTTTTTCTTTTTGCCAATTATTAAACACTAGCTGACCCGGCAGACGTTGTCCTGCCATTTTTCACCTCTTCCCTACCCTACACCTACCCTACATCTACCCTACATCTTACCCTACACGTCTGCCCTTCACCTACCCTACATCTACCCTACACCTACCCCACACCATTCACCATGCAGTTGTTTTTTATCTATTTATAGCGGTTCGCCCGCGGCTACGCTCGCGCGATGTAAGATTTTCCCGTGGGAATAAGACTTTTCCCGGTAAAAATTATCCTATGTGTTAATCCAGGTTACAAACCATTTACATTCCAAATTTCGTTCAAATCCGTCCAGTAGTTTAGGCGCCAAAGTGGAACAAACATCCAAATATATTTTCACATTTATAATATTAGTGTGATAAAAATAGAGTATAGAGTTAGCAATAATAAAGCTACGAGCAGTAGCTAGAATCCAGGCGGGTAGTACATCAATGCAATGCATTAGGCTCGCCATTTGTAAGTATATACAATAAAGATTTATAAATAAAGATAAATAAATAAAAAGTAGTTAGTTATTTTTAATGGACTGCAATTCGCATTCCACTACTTGTTCGTTCTATTTTCAGATGGTGGGAGAAACTTATTTACTAATGGGCTAAATAAACTGAAACCGACTGAGAAGCAAAACAAAAACAGAAAATATATATAGGTACATAAGTATAGAATTAGATCCTATCAAACCGTTTTGGAGGGTCGCGTGAGTGATCTATCTTTAGAGGTGGCATGTCTCTGATAGTGTTGACAATGTTACAGTACCTAGGTACACGGGAGCAGAGTCGCATTTAGTTAGGCTTGTCAGTGTAGTCTGTGTCAGCGATTGCATGGCTGCTAGATCTTGCCCTGCCTTTCTCTTGTTTCGTTCTTTACATAAGGGTTAACGCCAAAATAAATTTGGACGGGTTTTTTACTGACCCTATGATTTTCAAAAAGTCGTTCTTTAGTTTAACAGGCGTCCGTCAAGAGTTGTAACATGTATCTGTCTTATATTTACCACTTGCACCACACATATATACATACTCGCAAAGATTGCTCGTATGGTATGTCATTGCCACGGCGACAACTAAAGTTGAATAAAAAACTTTCATCACAATAAAATAAGTATTTGTCGGAGATTGAAGGTAAATTAAACGTACACAAACGATTGACAGTTCGAATCCTAACGTCAGATTAGCTTTGTTGGTAAGTGAGGGTAGATTGTTCGTAAACAAACTAGTATCATCCGTCAGTTTGAGTCAGATTGGCGAGTGAGCTTATTGAATAGGTCGATTATTAGCATCCGTCAATGGCTTTCGTTTTAATTTTAGTTTATATGAGTGTTTAGTGTATAATTTTAATAGTGTATTATCCAGTGAATGACTCGGAACAATAAACTTTAATAGGACAATAGAAACGCTTGCATTTTGCCGTCACTTATTGATGACTTGCAGCGGCCACGTGGTGGTTTCAGTAATTCTGCTATCAAATTACTGGAGTCCTTCACCGTACACAGCACTCTATATAGGTGTGTTAGGATTAGGGCTGTCTGTGTATCTTATGCTACTTACTTAGCAAAACTACTTGATACTGGCGAAATACTACAAGTGAAACACCATAAATTAGAATTAGAGCTTATTGAATAAGTGAACGAAGTGAAGCCGTTCATCAGAGTTGCAGTAGAATGGATCCGGCAGTAGGTCCGTGGCTGTCGTAGTGATAATTTATATGTTAGTGAAATTTAGTGAATACTTTGAAGGGACGTGTTAGCACATGTGTGGTGATCGAATGTGTTGTTTCGATGGATGTGTGTGGATAAGAGCTGATCTTGTTTTGGTTGTACCACAGTCCAGTGGTGTCTGTAAGGTGTAAGGTGAGTAGAGTGATATTGTGTTGGTAGTAAAGTTAATTAATTTATCTGATATTCTTGTAGTACTTTGTAAGTAGTGTTGTTATCACGACCGCGGGTAGAATAACTGTAATGTGGACGAGTTACATGGGGTCCAGACGGCGGGGAGGCCCGTTGTATGTTGGCCAATGTTCAGTGTCTTTATTGATGCCCGTGTTTCCCAGTGGCATAACTGTTGGTGCTCGGACCTACCTAAACCCCTTTTAGGGCGTGATCGGTCACGATCGCTCATGATAACGAATATATTAAGGTAGTGTTGGTGTTTAGAAAGGTTCTGCCCTGAAACCTTAGTATGAGACGCCCACGTGTATTGTGTAAAGCTTTCCTAACAAAAGTATCGAGCAATGTCGTGTCGCGTCGGCTTAGGTTATCTATCGTGATAGAGATAGTAATCTGTTATGTTGTGTCCTTGATCCAATTACCGCTTTCGTTTTTGACATATTTAAGAGTTCGTGACATTATTTTTGACCAATTCGATAGCAAATATGCGATCCACAGTGCAGGAGGACGTGTCAAAGAAACTCCACAGGCACCGTATCTTTTACATTTCTCCTTTACGAAATGTATTCTTTAAAATATTTATGCAATACGTTCCTTTCCATTGAGGTACTGACTTCATCCCAGGCGAGAGTCGCTTAAACAGCGAGTGACAAGTCAAATTGTCCTGGAGCGCAATTTATCAATAACGACAGTATGAAGAGTTCCGGCTGGTGGCGCGGGCGCAGGCGATTCCACGGCGACAACAACAGCGCGATTTCGGCATTCACGGCTTGCGTCCGCCCGCTACTTCCCACTGCCCACGTCCGTCACGCGACCACGACGATGTTAATTGAAGAGATAGATGAACGTTGGAAGGGTTTTCAGAGCTTATTAGTCCTACTAGAGCGTCGTCGGTGGTGTAGGTAGTGGCTAGAGCCATTGCTTCCCCCTCGGGAAGCGCCGCCACTACCGGGCCGGTTCGAATACCACCACCACGTACCAATGTGATGTCGAATTCATATGTCCTACGTTTATTTGACGCTTTATGGTTATGTGTTGTCGCTAGGAACAAGGCGCTCAGTCGATACTCATTCATCTGTCATCTAATATTTGCATTTTGGTAACACTGCTTTGCTAACGCTTGACACTATTTTTCTAAATGTTGGTATATGCACTAGAAAATGGTGCACTGGAAGGAGTGGAGTCAAAAGACACGTATGGACAAAAAGTGGTAAGACACTCAGGATGGAGGAGCTGAAGAATCCTGGTGAGTGTTGATAATGTATTTTCTCTAGTCAGACTGTTTTGTAGTTAGATTTTAAATGAAATATGATTCTTTCTTTATTTCACAAATCTCTTCTATCGATTGGTACAAACTCCATCGAAATCGGTGCAGCCGTTCTCTAGTTATAAAAGGACAAACATTCAGTTTTATATAATAGTGGATTTGTCTAGACAAGACCTTTAGTCATACGTGATGTCCGTGATGTGGGTTTCATGATGGAGCCGGAAGGTGGCCATTGGAACTCCTCAAATACACTACATAATCTCCTTGTATTTGGGCTCGTTAGATTTGTGTTTGGCCGTGTGGTGACGGCAGAGTAGAATACATTTGTCACCAACCCCTACTCTTCCCGTGGGTGTCGTAAGAGGCAACTTAGGGACTACACATTGAACAGGGAACGGGCAGCAGCGCTCTCTGATACAGTACACCTTTTAATCTGCGATTTCCTACCCGCCTGCCAAGCGTGGAGATTATGGCAAAACCCTCCACTTAAGTGGAGGAGGCTCATAGTCCAGCAGTGGACTGTAACGGGCCGTTGATGATGAGATTTTTGGTGACAAGAAGGTGGCCATGGGAACTTCTCATTGACACAACATTATCTCTTTGTGCTTGGACTCGTTGGATTAGTCTTGACTAGTTCTTTGTTCCTACGTGATGTCCAGGGTCTCATGATGCAGCCAGAAGGTAATCATAAGAACTCTTCAACGTCACAACATAACCTCGTCGTGCTTGGGCTTAAAATCTATTCCATGCCCCCACGACTTTCGCTTCAGAATAAAAATTATTTTATAGAAAAATTTGCCGTAATTATCTAGTCATGTCTTTTGTTTAAATTCTACATAGTAAAAAATAAAGTCGCTTTCCGCGTCTTTCTGTCTGTATATCGGTAGCTCCTCCAAAACCACGCGACGGATTTTGATGCAGTTTTCACCAATGGAAGATGATGATGATGATGATGGATTTGTGATTCATGAGGAAGGTTTTGTGAAAATTCAATGTTTTTGTGTCAAAAAAACAATTTTCGGGCGGGTGTAGGCTTACGCTGGCTAAATTACCCGTGCGAAGTCGGGGCGTGTCCTTAGACCTTAATTTAACAGTTTGATTGTTCGCTTGTTTGTTTTGTTCTTTTGTTGATATATGAGTTATGCACAAACATGGCAGTAGATTTCGAAATGAACAGTAAACTTGAATGCGACGCGCGTTTCTTTTGCCCATACTGTTCCCCAGGACCACACCCTAGTCGCAGCTCACACCAGCTAGTAAAAGCCAGTTCCACCTTCCACGCACCGCGGGAAGCAGGCCAGGGCTGGTGCGCTGGACTCCGTCCACCATACGCGACTCGTGACAATGAACAAACGATTTCCGCTCTATTCTATCCATCTTTGTGCTATGTTATTACGTTCAATGCTGAGAGAAATAAAGGTCTACGATTCATCTTTTAAGGTCGAGGTAATTTTAGTTGTTACCAGAACATTACGTCTCCACCGAGGGTAGCCTGCCCTGAATTAAGGCAATCAGTTTACAAGTAATACACATTTTGATTCCATGAAATGTAAGTTGTTGATGTTTACATAATTTATTGTATTGGTGCTCTAATTTGTTCCTATTCAGAATTCATACGCAGGATCCGAAAAAAAAACCGATTTATTACTAATTTTTTTTTAAACACGGTACTCTTTTCCTTATTTTTCACTAGTGAGTGTACTTTATGTCAAAAGTACCACTATTGTAGTTTATCTTGTCTATCAAAATAATAATAAACAGTACCTATACTATCGCATCGTTAGTCTACGTGGGTTGGTCATACGAGTAAGTTGCACGTGGAATTACATTGTTAGGCGTCTACTATGTTGGACGGAAGGCGTAGTGTTGGACGGCCTCCCACAAGGTGGACAAGATGACTTGGTGAAAGTTGATGGGCGCCGGTGGATGCAATGGGGGAGGCCTATGTTCAGCAGTGGATATCTTCTGGCTGAGATGATGATGATTGATGATGATATTGGAGCTTTCTTCTTAATAAAAAACAAAATCAAATTTTAATTGACCGCAAGACTTGAATAACTTCAAATCGATCAAGTTAGAATCAGGAGATGCGTGGAAATCCGTAATTTTAAGGAATCGCGGTTTTCCTATACTATAGCACCAATTTATTTTTCAGTAGTAGCGATGATAAGAAGTCACACACAAAGGGTTCCGTATTATCGTGTAGGTTGATCAAACATATTTCCAAAGTCAGAAAAATCGGAATTCGTTTAATATGCTATTAGATGATCTAATTCTTTCCGTTAGTAAATAAGCTGTGTGTGGTGTGACAGACACGTCATACAAAAAGACACGTCATAGAATCTGTGTACAAAATCCATACATGGTGGCTTTGTTCTTTTTTTTATCAGATGTACGACTTTTTTTTTCTTTTAGTGCGTTAATACTTAGGGCATACTGAAAGTTTCTGGATTCTGATAAATAAGACTAGATAGAAGACTTAAGATACATTTCTTGTTTTTGAAAGTATATTCCCTCGCAATTAATGGATTTTTAAATTCCCTGAAACCACTGTACGAAGCAGTTGTACCAATCTTTCTTAAGGACCTTTTTCAATGGCTTCATGGAACGCATTCACCGCCGATTCAGGGCTCGTAAAACGTTTGCCTCTAAGTTTGTCTTTAATTTTTGGAAACAAAAAGAAGTCGCAGGGTGCGAGGTTCGGGCTGTAAGGCGGATGCGTCATCAGTTCCACATTTGAAACCCTCAAATAGGCTTCTGTTACCTTAGCGGAATGTAAGGATGCGTTGTCGTGTGTGGTGAAGGAGAACATTGCTTCGAGGACGCTTTTCGCGAACTTTTTCTAAGTCTCTAGGCAAGCAAGTGTTGACGTACCAATCTGCAGTCACTGTCCTTTGATCTTCAAGTGATACTGTAGTGTAATGTCCTGATTTGCCGAAAAAAGAAGCAACCATTTACCAATGCTTCGACTTTTCTTAACTTTCATCGGCAAATCTTCAAAAGGAAAGACCCAATTTGCCGACTAGCTTTTTATTTCGGGTTCAAAGCAGTACAGCAGGTTTCGTCACCTGTCACTATATTATAGACAGCCAATGACTGTCCCCCGTAAAACTTTTTTTATCATTTTACGGCACCACTAGACTCCTCCGTTAAGTCATGCGGTATCCACCGAGTGCAAAGCTTCCGAACCTTCAGATGCACATGTAAAATATTTTGCACTTGGCTCATTCCAATGCCTCGTCTGAACCTCGAATGAACTCGTCATGGAGATGATCAGGTCCACGTCTAAATTCTCCAAACCACGAATACACAGATCTGCGACATGGTACTTCATCACCAAATGCCAATCGAAGTCTCTGGCAGTCTGGCAACTCTCTTGTTGACTTAAGCCACAACGAAAATCATAAAAAATCATTGAACAAAAATGTTCACGAGCAAAGTTCACGAGCAAAGTTCACGAGCTAAATTCATTTTGATAGCGACACACAATTTTCGAAAGGACGTCACAATAAAAAAACAAATGACAGTCTCGCAAATTAAAAAGTAACATGTTCCCAAAGAGATCCATTTTCGAATTCCATAATTATATTTTCATTCTTTTATTGTAAGTGGTCAGATTCAGTGACTTTCAGTATGCCCCACTATAGAAAGTACCTAAACACACACACAGCTTTAAGTGACATGTCTCCACAAAATTATAGGATAAATTCAGTCCATCCATTCCGAATCATGTTCTACCGGAAATTCTTTATGGAACTTCACGAAAATAATAATAAATAAATATCTGTGGACATCTTAACTAAGTTCAACAACAACAGTTATATAGTAAAACTGAAAAAAAAACGACCATCAAAAATAATTTTATTGATCCAAAACTATGTTGACGCTCCCGCCCTGAAAGCGACCCTCTGACCGCTATCTTCTTTTATCCAAAATAAGACCGAGACCTGTCACTAAAATCTAAATAACTTACGAGTTCATAATCATCCGATCAGGGCGAAATGGAAACGGTTCTTTCAGGTCTCGGAGGTCCAGAATCGACGCCGACGGCGTTTTCATGCCTTGACTCCCGGTCTGCAACACTTCACACACTTCCCAAACAATTTAAATGAGAACAATTTAAAAAAGTACTTATTTACTTTTAAGTGATTTATTTTTTAAATCGCAGTACAACGTGCGTCGCGGTGACCTATTCGAGTACTTGTGGGACAAAGCAAAGCACGGCCGTCGCGTCGGCTGACAGTATAATAGCAGGCGGGATTGCACGTCCTGCTGACGCGACCCTACGTAATTTCACTTTACGAAATAATTTGATTAGATTAGTCATAGGCTTTAAGGAAAAGGATGTTGTGGGCGCGAGCGATCCCGAGGGTAATAAACTTCTGCATTGATGCTGTAAACGAGGCGCTTCGTAGGCGCGCTCCAAGTAGTTGCTACATTACGTAGCAACACAAAATGTAGAGACACTGTTTTAGTGAAAATATCGAAGAAAATGTATTTGTAACACATTTTTTATAAGGCTTTGATTTGATAGTAATTGACTTTACCAACGAAAATCTGTTGACCTCGGCAGAGCTGCGTCTAGCGTAGCTTGCTATTCCTACGTACATAGATAAACCTGAAATTCCTGAAAATAGCATGCCTAAAGTAAGCTGTCCAGCTGTGTTTTATCGTCTCTATCTGAAATTAATTAATTGAATTAATAATAGGAATCAAAATGCTATTTTCAGATTTTTCATGAAAGTAGGAAAACTTTAAATAGTTACTTACGTCAATTATAGTCGAGAAAGTAGTTCAAGTATTAAATTGCCTTCATGAAGTAAATCTAGTATACCTATAGAGTGTGTAGATACTCAAAGATTGTGTACCTACTACATAGTCTACATACATAATAGAACAGTAATAGCTAGATGTAAATTATGCAAAATTTCGCCTGTCAGCAGTTAGGAACCGCATGTCATCATTATTTAGGCAATCCAATTTGTTTACACCAGCTACTGTGCGTGGAAGTTTACAGTAGCGTGTTTATTAGCTTAATGATAATAGTTCGTTGTAGAAATGAGTGAAACCTGACGAGGCGGACGCTCCACATATTTTGTGGGCAAATCACTGGCTTCCGTTCGGGCGTTCATCACACAATCGGCTGCGGAGACGGAGGCTAAAAGCGACTCCATGCGGGTACTCTTTTAAATTATCGCTGAAGCAAATGATGCAATTTACTACTGATACATACTTTCGGTTCTTGGCCTTTGGGTAGTAATAAGTAGATACCCTGTTAGCCCTGAGTTTGATTTATGATAAGTATGATTAAAACGCACTTGGATATTTGTCAGATGTTTACAACCATGATATACTTAGTCTCTGCACATACGAGTATACTTGTCTTATTATATAGGTATTTCGAATTTAATATTTACGCGCCTATGTCTTACATTATTACATAAGTACCAGTTTATGTTTATCCTTTATCAAAATGCTATTCTAGGCGACTTGTATAATGTTTGTTTTGAAGCACGTGTACCCTACCGTCTACGTACACGCAGCCAATTCGCAGCGACACAATTTAGAAATCTAATTTGTCAAACGTGACATGGAGTGCCGATGCGTGCAGAGTTGTAGAGAATGCTCGACGCTCGTAGAGAGGCATGCGAGCGGACGCTGGGTCCAATCTTCTCATTGCGAGTGACCCCAGGCCTGTCGACCCGCCTCGCAGCCCCGGGACAAATCGTAAACATAAATTGTTATTTAAGGTCAATGTTAATCCAGACATTACTGCCCGATGGGGAGACGGCAAACAAAGCGCCAATTTGCTAGTAAAAATATCCGGAAGCTGACGACGCAGGGTTAGAAAAGTGTCTCATATACTTGATCGATGCATCCTGCTAGCTCTAGCTCTAGCCTCGCCACAGAGATTACACGAATGAAGCTCGTAAAACGCTTACGTTGTGTCAGTCACGCCACTAACTAGGCGAGCTAACTGCTATTAGACCCAAGCGTTCCAGAACAAAGCGTGACAAACTGCATGTCAGACCCGCCGACATGAATCAGTATGATCTCAGATACGAATTACTGATAACACTATCGTGCCAGTCAGATGTGTTCGGTGTCATGTCTGCTAGTCAGGTGCGCTTGTATGCACATGCGATGATGTGAATGTTCGAGATCAATTTACGCGTGCATCATTGCGGCGGACATTCATTCATGCAGGCAATAAATTCATCAAGCGTGCCAAACGAACTTCTCAAAGCAATAAAGCCAATCCTGACAATGGCAGGTGTTATCGCGACGCGAGGTGAATGAACGAGCTAGATCTGTATACTATATAGCAAGCCTGATGCTGATGCCAGGCGAATGACGCATGGCCGCCGCATCCAAGAATCGTAGTGCAAGCGATCCTCGCGTGGGAAAGAATGCGTCGAGCAGGGGAGGAGTGAGGAACTATAAATTCGTCTTGTTTATTGTGCTAACGTTCAGTATGTAAATTATTAGCTGCTAGTAGTAGTACTACTACCGACTGTCTTTTTTTTTTAAACGGACTGATACGCAATGGCTTTATTAAGTGGCTCTGTTTTAACTGCTATGCAAGTAATTTCAATCATTTGTACTTACTAACAGCCTTCGTGGCGGAACGGTAGAGCATTTGGCTAACAGAACTCAGTTCGAAGTTCTACGAGGAGGGATCAAAAAGTAGTGAGAACGACATACTCCTTGGTAAGAAAAAAAAAAATTGGCAGGCATAGCTCAGATACATATTTGTAATATTAATAAAAAAAAAATCTTCGATTCTCTTTTGTTTTTTTCTGAATGTAGTCATTTGTTTGCTTCGTGTCGGAACGTGTTCTCGAAACATGTGGAGACCTGTAAATGGCTTTTTGGTATTACTGTATTTTACTATCAAGTTAACTTTAGCTGTTGGTCTTCCTATTATTATTAATAAATAAATAAATAAAATAGAGAAAAACGAAGTGCGAGCCGTTATTAAATACCTCTGTTTAAAAAAGTTAACGACTCAAGAGATTCATTGCGATTTGGAGGCAACATTAGGAGAGTCTGCTCCGCCGTATTCTACTGTCGCAAGGTGGGCTTCTCAATTTCGATTAGGGAGAACGAGCACGGAAGACGAACATCGTTGCGGCCGTCCATCGACGTCAGTCACCCAAGAAAATGTTGCGAAAGTCGAGAAAATTGTATTGAGCGATCGAAGAGTTACCATCCGATACTTAATTCAAGAAACGGGCATTTCATATGGAAGTATTCAATCCATATTGAAACAATCTTTGAATATGAGAAAAGTTTCCGCAAGATGGGTGCCGAGAATGTTAACCGACAGTCAGAAACAAAATCGATCGAAGATATTGTTGGACAAGTTTCAAGAAGATTCTGAGAACTTTTTGTCTCGTTTCGTAACAATGGACGAAACATAGGTCCACCATTTTGATCCTGAGACAAAACAGCAATCTTCGCAATGGAAACGGCCATCATCACCGACCCCGAAGAAATTTCGTGCCGTGGCATCGGCTGGCGAGGTTATGGCCTCAATATTTTGGGACTCAGAAGGGATATTGTTGATTGAGTACCTGGAGCGTGGAACCACTATTACAGGCCAATATTATGCAGCTTTAATTCCCAAGTTGAGGAATGCCATCAAAGAGAAAAGGAGAGGGAAACTTCGAAGGGGCATGCAGTAACCATATATCTCATCAAAAAAGACTCCGGAACACAATAAAGGATATAACCCTTTCTCGAAAAAAACCGGTAACATCGGTTGAGCTTTTAGATACGTGTGGTAGTCCTCATTTAGCCGTAGAAAACGTCAGTAATTTTTTCTCTAAAATAGGTGAAAACCTTGCTAATGACATAATGTCTAAAAACCCGCAACAATTCTCCTCAGCAAAACGGCAAAACCCGAACATAACCTCTCAGCCGTGTAACTCTATGCTGTTAGTGCCTGTAGATGAAGCAGAAGTAGAAGCAGTTATATTGGGACTAAGACATGATTGTGCTGTGGGCTGGGATGACATTCCTGCTAATATACTGAGGGACTGCCGACACATTCTTGTTCCACCTATAACTCACATTTGCAACATCTCTATCGAAACTGGTGTTTTCCCTGATGCATTTAAACTTGCTATTATACACCCTATTCATAAGGCTGGAGACAGAGACTGTGTCAACAACTACAGACTAATATCAATACTATCTTCTTTATCTAAGGTCTTTGAAAGGATTCTAAGTAAGCGACTAAAAAGTTTTCTATACAGTCATAATTTAATTTCTAATAACCAATATGGTTTTCGAAGTGGCATCTCTACGGAAGATGCTATTATGGATCTTACGCAAACCGTAGCCGAGACCTTAGATAGCAGAAGGAAATGTCTTGGCATATTTTTGGACATGTCAAAGGCGTTTGACACGGTCTCTGTTCCCATGCTTCTACAGAAAATGGAGCAATTAGGCATACGTGGAACTCCACTTGAATTATTCAAGTCCTACTTAAACAATAGAAGGCAGGAGGTTAAAATTGAAGCCATTTATAGTGAAGAAAAGCTAGTCACTTACGGTGTCCCTCAGGGCAGCATTTTGGGTCCAACCTTGTTCCAGATTTACGTAAACGAACTCTGCGATATGGAGCTTCAACAAAGTCGAATCTTTGCATACGCGGATGATACTGCCATCCTTGTGCATGGAAGCAGCTGGGAGGAAGTAAAAATAAATGCCGAAACTGCGCTAAGTAAAGTCACTGCATGGCTTACAGCTAACCTTTTATCCCTAAATCTACAAAAAACAAAATACATCTCATTCTCGATCCGTCAAAACACTCAGCCACCGGAAAATTTTAAAATCAAGGCACACACGTGTTTTATATTTCATTATAATTGTGACTGTCTTGAAGTAGCAAAAACTAAGGTGATAAAATATCTTGGAATACATATTGATGAAGGTCTAAACTGGGATAGTCAAATTCGAGCCCTATCCATCAAAGTTGTTCGGCTCTTGTATATCTTCAAATTACTGAGGGTGTCAGCTACTCCTGAAATACTTAAGATGACTTACCTAGCGCTATGTCAATCAGTACTTTCTTACTGTATTCCTGCTTGGGGAGGAGCGTATAAGGCTCGCTACATAGAACTGGAGAGGGCACAGAGAGCTGTACTGAAAGTGATGCTAAAAAAAACACGCAGATATGAAACAATTAAACTGTTTTCAGACGCAAATGTCCTCACAGTCAGACAGCTCTTTGTCCTGCTGTCCATTTTGAGAAAGCACAGAGAAGTCCCACCTCCTAATCCGGAACGTCGTAGAAATAACCCACTTACTGTTCAACATAAGACTAAATTCGCTCAAAATAATTTTTTTTGTATTAAGTAGTCATATGTACACAAAACTAAACAAAATTATAGGCTTGTCACACTTAAACACAAATAAATATGATTTGAAAACTAAACTAACTAAATGGCTTTTAACACAAGAGTACAATAAAACTGAAGACATCTTAAAATTCATAACATAAAGCAACTATACAAATTATCTACTAGACTTAATTATCTATATTATCTATCTACAGGATCTAATATGTACATGTATAACTTTCAAATATTTATACATTATCTATTAAGTATATGAAAATTCTTATTATACAATAAATAAATAAACTATCCTATGTATATGTAATTGTTTTCAATTTAATAATATATATATATATATATATAGTTAATATGTCTGTTTACCTTGTTAAACAATATTATTTTGTTTAATACTAACGTTTTTTCACGTAATGTACTTGTTAAATGTTGTCACCAAACAGAAAATATGTGATATATTTTATCTCAATGATAAAATTCTTGTAAATCAGACTCACTGTCTCCCAAGACACAGGTTACCCTAGTTTGGGAGACAGAGATCAAACTCTGTAAGGACTTTTACTAGTACGTCTATCTATGTACATTTGCTTTTATTGCATTTATTGTAAAAATTTAAAGAAATAAATATTTTTATTATTTATTATTATTATTATTATCTTTTTGTAGATAAATCTGAGGAATGCCTTCTGTACTTTTTCTAACAGCAAGCAAGAAGTAGTTTCGTGGGGACTCCACACGGTAGCTGCGGTTTCCAACTTACGGAATGATGTCACAGGTCACGTCGGACCTCTCTGTCTAACCATCAACTTTGAAGCCTTTGTTTCTGAGCAAGATATATTTTTATATTTTTGTGTTTATCTGAAACTTGAAATATTACGATTAATAAATTTAAAGAAAATGTGCCCATTCCCTATTGCAGTTTAGATGCAGTTGGCACGACTGCAATGAAACTGCATGCATGCCTAATGTCCTTTAACTGCACACAAACTGCAATCAAACTGCACGTAAATCTGTCTTAGAGCCTGTGACAGACAGAGGCCTAGATCCTTTGCGAAGCATTTGATTGTTGTCATTGTAAGGGAACTGTTTTACGGTTGAATGTGTAGTAAAGTAAGGTGTTACATACTACCTGCCATGTTTATAAGTAGTAAGTAATAAAGTATTTATTTCCTCAACAACAATCACATTAATGAAGAACATAACAAGTGATACATTATATTGTAGAGGCTGGTCCCTAAACTAGGAGATCCTGTACTATAGGAAACCAGGCCTCCACCTCAGAATTGAACACAGGGTAAAAATATATAACTTGTTGGACAAGTAGATCATAACAATATGTTGGGAGAAAACAAACAAAAGGGGGAAAAAAAACCACAAAAAACTAAACAATTATAACAACACCAATAATAAAAGCATGTGTAGGTTTGTGTATATGAGAGTGCATGCAAGTGTGTGTGTGTGTGTGTGTGTGTGTGTGTGCGTGCCTAAAAAGTTAGTTTAGGTTAGCGCGCCTGAATTTTTATTTCGAGCAAAACAGCTTTACTTTGGTACGAAAAAGAGGAACATAGCGAAGTGAAAATCCGTATTTATACCACATACCGATACTATACAAAGGTAAGTTACGAGCAAATAGCTAGGAGATTTTCAACTTCGTCATAAGTTTTATGTTGTAACCAATTTGAAACGGTGTTTTTACAAATATATTTAGTAGCTTGATAGATTTTATTGATCATATTACATTTTTTGTATAGAAAAGACCCTAGAAAGACAAAATAGTGGTGTGCAAATGTAGTACGGCATTTTTTATCTACACAGATAAAATCCTGGCGCCTATTTTTATTAACTAGGGCTGGGTCGTAGATAAGAGAAGAATGTTTCCTTAAGACGACACATAAGACAAATAATTTGCGAATTGACAAGACTTGCCAGTCTTTATAAAGTTCCGTTGTAGGATAAAGAAAAGATTTGAATGACGCAACTTTCAATGCTGCGCAACTTCGAGTTTTTTTAGTGTTGTCTTTGCTACACCTCCCCATGAAGTTATGCAGTAGATGAGCAAAGATTGGCACATAGCGAAATAGACCATTTTAACAATGTCAAAATCTGCAATTTGGAGAAGTGATCGAAATATGTAAATTAGCTTCCTTATACGGGATGACAATAAATTGATATGCGCTTTGAAATTCAGCTGATAATCGATAATGACACCCAAATATTTTATGTTATCAACGTAATTAATACCTGGGCACGAACATGCGGAAGAGGTTGACTGACCAGAAAAACATTTGTGAGCTATTATTGCTTTGTGAGCTATTAGACCGGTAGTAATAGTAGGTAGAGAGGATTGACGAATCCCGAATATGACCGCTTTGGTTTTATCAGCGTTTAGTGTCAAGAAGTTTTCCTTAAGCCAATTTACTACGAGGTTGAGACCCTCTTGAGCGCATACGAAGACTTCTTCCCACGTGTTAGATTGAAAGGAGAGTGCAGTATCATCAGCAAAGGAAAGAACCCGGCCATTAGGTAATTTTATATTACAGAGGTCGTTGATGTAGACTAAAAATAACGACGGGCCAAGTATACTTCCTTGCGGTACACCATAAGAGATAGGAAGACAATCGCTAGTAATATTATCAATCTTGACAACCTGTTTTCTGTGAGAAAGATAGCTCTCGAAAAGACAAAGCTGAGTACCTCTTACTCCAAGGTATTCCAGTTTCCTCAACAGCACATGTAATGAAACAGTGTCAAACGCTTTAGCGAGATCCAGGAAAACAGAGACACATTTCTTTCCAGCATCAATGCTGTTCACAATGAAATCGGTGAGCTCCTGGATGGCATCAGCTGTTGACCTTTTAGGGCGAAAACCATACTGTTGGGGGGAAAGAAGATTATTATTTTCCAGATAAGAGATAGAGAAAGTACTCTGGTAGCAAAATAGACAATACATATTCACCACCACCAAAACACTCGTCAGCATTTCCAGACACGTTGCCCCACGGATACAACGATACGGGCCGGCTTGTCTATCTATGAAATTTGAGACATGTAGATATTTTGCCACGATGGATAACTTTCCCTGATATGTTTTATTGATTGATTGGATGGCCTGGACCCAACCCAACGACTTAGATACTGGGTCCTTAGGCGAGAAAGATATGAGCTCTACGCATCGGCGTTTTAGGAAAGATGGGATTTCACCAAATCATGGAGTGATGATAAGTCAAAACAAAACTGACTGACTCTACTAGGAAAATGTATCTTTCGGGAATAATTTGCATAGGTAGGTATAGGCAGGTTATGTTTGTCTATATCCCCAACATTCTCCTCCAGTTTACCCAGAGCTGCCAGAGGAGCCGCCAATGGCCTCTGACATGACTCATGAAACGACAATTTTCCGTAGAAGATAGGCGCTCTTATTCGTAGGCGCTAGGCGGTCAGAACCAAAGGCAACGTTCCTTCCGAAGTTCAGTGTTATTTTTAGGTACTTACTTACTTACCACCACTACTGTCGTCAATGGATTCAAATCTACGAGGAGGGATTAAAAAGTAGTGAGAATGAAATAGAATATAATGACTATTGATAACTTAATAATTTCTTTTTCTACATAGTCTCCGAGTCTTTCTACACACCGAGTCCAGCGCTTTTCCAAGGCTTCAATCCCTTTAAAAAAAAAGTTTTGTCTTGGTCCTGAAAAAGCTCTCCACGGCATCCATCACCTCGTTATCGTCTTCGTACCTGTTTCCCCTTAAGTATTCTTTCAATTCGGGGAACAGATAAAAATCGCTAGGCGCCAGATCTGGTGAATAAGGGGGGTGGTCAACCAATTCGAAGCCAGCTTGCTGAATGGCAGCCATCGCAACTGCCGACCTGCAGATCGTGATTGAATTTGGCACACATATAGGACTAACCGCGGGTGGAAAGCTATTTTCAAATATAATGAAGTGGGAGCAAAAGAAAACCATTATTTACATAGAATCACAGTATTTATATTAGATATAATGTACATACTAGAAATGTAACAAAGAATTATTACAAAAAATATTATTAAATACGTTGTCTTAGATATTTATTACCTACAAGGTTTCATTTTTTGGGTGATATGATAGGCGGCTTGAAAACTCTGACAGCTGGGTTGGCCTCTAACCTGGCAAAAACCTAATCTAGGATTGGGTCTGGTTTCCCTTCTGGAGTGCAGAGTTCAGATGGCAGTCGCTCTGTGTAAAAACCAGTATCTTCGTTTCAATCCCCTAGATTGGGTAGGCGACCCCGTAAGATACAGGAAAAGGCTCGGGAGATGATGGGTGGTGTTGATCGCAAGTAACAGAAACAATGTAATAAATAATTAAATAACAAGGATATTTTTTTATAAATAAAAATAATATATAAACGTGGAATATACATATGAAATATATAATAAATAAAATAGATTATAGAGTTTCTAAAGTGTGGAATTCTTTCCAACATTGGCCAACACAAAGAAAAACTTTGCAGTGGTCGCACTGAATGTTGCACTCCTTCCTTTCTTTTCTTGCTAAGCAACGGGCGCAACGTCCTCGCTGGGAGCGCACTTGTTTTGTGTTCTCCAGAAAATTCTCTGTGCTTAGGAAAGTGGTCAACAGATTTGTCTAATCGGGCACAGGGATTTACCTGGCGGCGGCGCTGTGACCGAGTCGACGAATTGTTGCCAAACTAAGCACAAAGTTCTTCCGCGAGTTTATAATGGAATTGCCGGTGCGTAATTTTTTTGTGTTGGCCAATATCGGAGCAATATATAACATAAGAATTTAGTATAGATATATTAAATAACCGGCGAAATACTTTTATATACCATTTAATTCCACGTTTCCTTTCTAATAAATACATGGAAAGTTTCTGATCCTTGAGATCAACACCACCCGTTTTGTTATACTCGTGGATAACCTCAGGTTTGTCTACGTCTTGACCTGCCCGCCTACCTGGAGCCATATTTGCGTTATGACAAGTCGATACTGTGGTAACGAGCTTAACGTCTTTCCAGGCGACGACGGAAATGTCACCACAGTGTCGGCTTTCCACAGCGCCTCTTTGCATCCGCTTATCGTTGAGACTTTTTATGTTCTGAGGACAGTCGACACGCCGTAGGTTTAAGGTCCCAACTACGTCCGTCTTTTGAAATTTAAAAAATCTGGTCAAGGAAATGGAATTATAGAAGTTATCCATAAATAACTTGTATCATTTGCCTTGACTATCTTGATAGTCCTTGAAAATCTCAAGAACTATCTTGGCTGTTGAAGACGTAAATCCGGATATAGCTCCGCCAGCTGGCGTTCCCTTTCCGATGTATAAAATAATATTTAACACATAGCCGATTACCGCCTCGCAGAGTTCGTAGCTTTTAATGCCAAATCATGCTGCTTTGGTACGAATGCATTGAATCCAACTTAAGTGAGCTTTCCAAAGCAGCAACGATTCGTCAATGCTTACTTCTCTGCGAGGCGTGTAAGCGGCTTTGAATTTTATGTTCAGGTAATCAAGAATGGGCTTTATTTTTGCAAGTTTTCGCTCGGGACCACGGCAGGTAATAATGTTGTTGTCGATAAAGTGCAGGAATCGCATCAGTAAAATAAACCGGTCTTTCCTCATTACTTGCCGAAATCCGGGCATGCCCAGGATTCCGGTGCACCAATATTCATCAATGCGGCCCCTGAGACACATGCCCATTAAAACCATTACAGCTATTAACCTGTACAGTTCGGCTACCGAGGTCTCGGTCCATTGGTGCAATCGGCTATGTGCTGGTAACTCTTCTTCTGTCTCAAAAAAAGATCCTATTTTATCTTCCGCAAACCTATTTGTCTCTGTTACAATCAATTCCATGAGAGGCTCGTCCCATTATTGAGTGAACAGCTCTCTAGGGCGTGTTCCTTCAATTTTGGGACCAGCACAGTCATGTAACTTGAAAAATCATCGGTCCAATCAAATACTATATTTGCTTCTCCGTCCCCAGTATCGTCTCCAAGGAGTTCATCCTCTTCTGGCTGTAACAATTCTTGCAGCTCTTCTAAAATTAAGGCCTCATCCTCCTCCTCTTCACTCCCCGAATCCACAGTAAGAGCCGCGGCAAAAAGCCGGTCAAATATATCATCTTCATCCTAGTAAAACATGCAAACAGATCAAGCCAAAGTACCCACAACATGGTTAATTGCACAATAACTATTTAGTGTTATACATCCTAATAAAAAAACTCAAACACAGTTAAGCCAATACCCCCAAAACATAGTTAAGTAATTAACAATCCAAATGAAACATCTAAAACACAATTGACACAACATTCACTAATTGTACCCTTTAGTTATCATATGATTTGCTGCCATAGATTTTTTAGTGGGAATGAGATATTTTCCCGCGGTAAAATGTAGGCAATGCCACTCTCCAGCCGCCATACTATCCCCATAAATATAAAATCATACCATGCCGATACTCTATTGTGACGTGAAAGAAGGACAAACAAACATACTTTCGCATTTATAATATTAGTATGGATTAACCCATATCTCCCATCATGTGAAATTACTATATTATGATGATTAGTAGATTTAGCAATCAAATAAACATGCTTACAGATTCATAGTCTTGGTCCGCAGGAAAAAGATTGCGCGGTCTGAGGGAAGGCTGCGTTTCGTCTACTAGCGCTATTCCGTCTGCGACACTAATTCTTTCAGGACGATAACTCTGTAAAATACAGTTCCGTGAATTATTCCAACTATAGCACTTGTATTATTATCTTCAGTCAACCTTTATAAGGCCGTGATCACTTCACTATGTTTCCATCTGAATTTTAAATCTATGTACCTGTATTAAAAACCTATAAAAATCAAAATGCTTGCCTATGTTGAGGGACAAATGCTAAAGATGTGTTATTTATTACGTACCTACCCGAAGCATCCCCGATGAACTCCTTTCAAGCAATACATCCTCGGTCACCCTCAGACTTCCCTGTGGCGTAATGACCACCTGTCTGCCAATCACTAAAATTCCACTCGTGCTAGGGGTAGCGTCCATTTTATCTCTAAAAATACCATAAGAGTTATATAACTGAGTGTAAATCAACAATGTTAGCTGGTTAAGAAAATACGGCATCGTATATTAGGCAGAAGGTCAATAATAATGAAATGAAATCAGATTAAGGCTGAACTGAATTTGGAGATAGAATAGAGACATTTATTTCTAAATACATTTTAAATACAAATTTGCTATAGCTTTACGAGGAGACAATCCTGGCTGCAGCAGATCATGACAGAAGTCTATAGTAGAGAGGCCAATTCGTAGAAACTAGCTTATTTTCGATTTTCGTTGGACTGAAAAGGTTTATACCGACAAGTAGTATCGTTGGAATCAACGTGGTTTACTGATCACCGAAACGTATGTTGTCGCTTTCTAAAATGGTGGAGTAAGTAGTTATGACGTCACAAAGATGGCGGCCGGATCTATTCTATTTACGCTATGTTTAGATAACTACTGGCCCGATTTACTCAAACAGGGTCTCAAATGAAAGATAATTAAATGAACTTTATTTTATTCTAAAGACTCAATAATGTAAACCTAAAACCAAATGAAATATTTTCAAAAAACTACATTTTGTAAAATCACACATTTTTTATCATGTGAGAAACTCGGAAACCGTTAGGATTATGGAAATTTAACTTATTATAAAAAATATAGTTACATTTATCAGCTTTCTAATGAACCTTAAATCATTGAAATCGAGCTATAAACAAAGGAACTGCAGTCGACTAAGTGAGCATGGGTAGCGCCGAACTGACTACGGTTCTTAGATATTGGTACGAATAATGTTGAAAATAACGTAACAAAACGGGTAGAATCACAGCAAAATAGAAAACAACAACATAGAACAGGCAACATATCTTTTATTAATATTATGGCACTAGTTTTAACTCTTAGTTTTAACTATATGCCTTTCAAAAAGTCCACTGCTGGACGTAGGCCTACTCAAGGGCACGTCAAAGCGCATGATCGGGTGATCATGTCGATTGACTTGGAATCGCTACAAGGATTCCAGAACAGTCCAGGTTTCAATGGAGTCGAAAGCTTTCTCGTAGTCCACAAATGCTAGACACAGCAGCTGATTATACTCTTGCGAAAACAGCTTATAGACGTGGCTTAAGAGCGTGATTGGTCTAAAGTTTTCAGGAGAGAATTGTCTCCTTTCTTGAAAAAAAAACAGCCCACCCTGCTCTCCATCCACGCCTTCGAGGTAGTTCCATTGGCTATGACGGAATTAAATAGCTCCTTTAGCTTTCTCAGTACTGGAGTTCCTCCTGTTTTGAGAAGCTCGGAAGTGATTCCGTCTTCGCCAGGAGCCTTCCCATTTTTAAGCTGTTTGAGAGCCCCCTCAGTTTCGTCTTCATCTACGTCTGGGAGATCTTCAGTGAAGTGGCGTGTCAGTGTGGCTCTTGGGTCGTTCGCGTCAGGCGGAGGCTTTGCGGCATGCGAGGCATATAATCGACCATAAAAGTCTTCGAACTCGGCGAGGATTTCTGGAACTGATGTGACGATTTTGCCTTCCGAGTTTTTACACACAATTTCCAATTGTGTGATGGTCTTTGGGGCACACTTACACTACATACAGGTGCTATATCCATTTTGATCACAAAATAAACGCTAATAGTTTTTATTCGTGTCAATACTTGTAACCTCTTGTAACCAAGGGCGCATTCCAAATCAGACTTTCAGCGCTGTCAGCGATCAGAAAAGCAAAAAATGTATGGCTGACAGTGATTCGGAACGTGACTACGGGTACTTTAATCGATTTTAGCGCGTCTTGGAACGCAGGGAACATGATTTCAAATGAATGAAGCGACAAACGCCAAAGTTCAAGGTGCAGTAATTCCCCGGAATGAATCTGCAGTTCCGTTGTTTATAGCTCGATTTCAATGATTTAAGGTTTATTAGAAAGCTGATAAATTTAACTATATTTTTTATAATAAGTTAAATTTCCATAATCCTAACGGTTTCCGAGTTTCTCACATGATAAAAAATGTTAGATTTTACAAAATGTAGTTTTTTGAAAATATTTCATTTGGTTTTAGGTTTACATTATTGAGTCTTTAGAATAAAATAAAGTTCATTTAATTATCTTTTATTTGAGACCCTGTTTGAGTAAATCGGCCCAGTAGTTATCTAAACATAGCGTAAATAGAATAGGCCCGGCCGCCATCTTTGTGACGTCATAACTATATGCTCCACCATTTTAGAAAGCGACAACATACGTTTCGGTGATCAGTAAACCACGTTGATTCCAACGATACTACTTGTCGGTATAAACCTTTTCAGTCCTACGAAAATTAATAATTTTCAACTTGGCAAAGTCAAAGTCAAAGTCAAAATAATTTATTTCCATAGGATGTTATTACATCACTTTGATCCGTCATTACATTTTTTTTGGGTGAGTTCACTAACACAATGGCGGAATCTGTGGAGAAGAGCTGGCCTCTCTACTACTAGTCCAGCTACCTAAATTGAACGCCTACACAAAGTTTGGTGACTGAGCTGTTCGCCGTTGAGGAGTTTCCTCTTGAGGAGACAATCCTGGCTGCAGCAGAAGATCATGACAGAATTCTGGTTCAGCTACCTAAATTGAACGCCAACACAAAGTTTGGTGACTGAGCTGTTTGCCGTTGAGGAGTTCCCTCTTGAGCAGATAATCCTGGCTGCAGTAGAAGATCATGACAGAAATCTGGTTCAGCTACCTAAATTGAACGCCAACACAAACTTTGGTGACTGAGCTGTTCGCCGTTGAGGAGATCCTGACAAAAATCTATTTCAGTTAAAAAGGTACCTTACGCGTTCAGCGTCCAAATATCGTATAAAAAGGAAAAATAAAAACAATATAATTTTATTATTTTTGAACCATGCTGTATAAGCGTAACGGGCAATAAAAATGGCGGACTTCTTGTGTATGTGTGCGTGTGGTGCAGTGCCACAATGAAAAATTACGTTTTTGACTATTTTTACGTATATATTATAAAATTTATAGTAAAAAAACTAAGAAAAGAATAATATTTCACTCAAAATTATTGATTAATGAGATACCTCATTGAAAAACAATAGATATACCTACGCGTAAAAACACTAATAACTTTCCCTTACTTACTGAACTGAATGAACATTCAAACTTTATTTGTCATTTCGTTAAATAAAGCCTACCGAAAATTTTACGTGATGCAGGTAGTAAAATACGTAAATATTTATACAATTACAACATTTCTTACCTTTCGGCAACAAATCCAAATAAACTTCACGGTTTTCGCACTCACTAGACTCACAACTCAAACACTGTTTCAGTCATTTTCAATGATTTCAGTAACGACATTCTAATTTGAAAAGTCGTTTGGCCAAATAGCGGTTTATTTTGAAGGAGTGAATCTTGTCGATGGTAGATTATTTTGTTAGTAATCGAAAACAAACAATAAAAAACGTTACGGCTTTGTAATAAAGTACTTGCGAACATAATGACCTGTGTAATCTTGCCGCAGATCTGCGCTCCCGCAGTTAGAGGGGGTTGCGCAGATCTACGTCAAAGCGTACCAGAGGTGAATGTTTTTTTAGGATAATTTTTTTTTCACACACCTTTTTTATAACTGCAATTTTCTTATTTAAAAAAAATAAGTTAGTTTTCCTAAAATATTTTATTTCAGGGTATGACAATTTATTGTTTTTAATTTTAGAATGTTTATTTTTAGGAATAAAATTATAAAAGAAAATACAAGTTGGATCCAAATTTTAATTTATTATTAATAAAACATGAGTTACAACAAATGGCATCTTAAACAAATACATATAAATAGTAAAGCTGCACGTCAACTATATGTAACACTATGTAAGTAAAGGCGGTGATATTCAGCGTCGTCCTTTTAACCATCCCCTAGGTTATTTTCAAAATTCCAAATGGAAAATCGAAATAATCGCGGTTTTATTTAAGTAATGACCTTGAAAACAACATAGGGAATAATTCAATGTTCTTCCTACATTTCCAGAGCAACTTCAGATAAAGCCATCAACAGAATTCGAGCAAGAGTCACCTCCTGCTCGAATTATGTGGACTTCAAGGTCCACAAAGTTCGAGCAGGAGTGTTGATGGCTTTATGTATTTTTTAACCAATGGGTTCGATGTGATACAATTTTGATCCCAAAATGTTTATAAAATGTAAATATTAGGTACCTGGTGCAATACTAAGGTCTGTATATAGTTATTATTAATTAAAATATGTAGCCACCAAGACGATCAGACTAATCTATTAACTACTCAGAATTATACATAAATGGAATCATAACTGTTCATATCGGCTAATCTATTTTAACATGGATATGGTATGGTATACTAAACTATGTTGATGAAAATATTTTTATCAAGGTAGAGTACTTGTTATACAACTTGTAATTTGAAGCTTAAAATACTGCTGTGATTTATTTATACTGTGTTGTAGAGTCAACAATATTAACTAATAAAACATTCATGAATATAATTATCCAATGTCTAATTTATATCCATAGAAAAAAGGTATCATCAAAATAATTACATAAAAGTTTCTGCAAATTACCTATACATTTTGTATGTAAATCCGGTTCGTGCCCGAATTAAAAACAAATGATCTCTTTTAATCAATTGGATTGGAGACACTGATTGATAAATGTAAAAATTTGATTTACCTTTTCTTGACAACTGTAATTATTAGACTGGGTTGCAGCCACGGACCAAGTTGGTCCGTGGTTGCAGCACTTAACGAGAAAACACTGTTCTTACTACAAAAAGTAGAAATGTTTTTACAACAGGCGTGTGACCAGTCAGTTAAGTTTGTACTCGATTTTGGGATCAATATGTCTTAATCTATATATTTGAACTGCGTCGTCAGTCAATAGCAAGTGCAAAAGCGCTATAAAGAAATAATACTTAAATAAAGAATGCTTATGATTACGCAAAAAATAATCGAAAATTCGATTTGAGGGAATAGATGTAAAACCTAACAGTATTTTTTACAAATAAATTAGAAACAAAAACAACTTTGTTCTCTGTGATGATCACAATCGAGGCCAGCGAGTGCACGAGCTGAAGCAGAGAAACATTACGTGATTACATACTAAAAGTACATCAAGCAATATAATAATATATTATTTTTCCGATCAAAATGAAACAACCAACCACCTTATCGCTAAAAGTATGTACACGCGTCCCCCGCACCAGTGCACGGGTGACGTCACGCTAATAAACTAATACAAATAATAGAGAGATTTAGTGCAAAATATAAATAAAGGTTCGACCGCAGCGCAGATAAACCCAGAGTAATCTTCACAAATGACCAGACCGAAAGCAATCCTTTTATTTCACTTACCCTAGCGGAAGATTCATAAAAAGAATACATGTACGACATTCAGTTAATAACTAATAAATAAATCACTAATTTTAAATTAATTAACAACCTCCCAAACTCCCAACTTTTCTGTTCCTAAACCTCTATTAAAACTCTTCAACATTCAACATCAGTTCGCACCAGTGGTTATTAACTAATGTAATCTATTAATTACCCTACAACATGTACAGAGTTACATAAAAACAGTTATTATGTAAAAATATAACTATAAATATGCTACATGATTGTATGCTTAAATACTAAATCTAAGTATTATGCTGCTTATTTATTTATGCTATCTACTCAGCATATTATACCAGCTTAATATGACTTATTTTATGTGCCGAGATTACATCGAAAATGACTGTGATAATAAATTATAATTAAGATGTGAAACTGTACTTATGATTTAAATGTAAATAATGTCAAGAAAGGAGAATTATGAAAAAAGAAAAGTACTTACATTCTAACTTTCTTATACAAAAATATTAATCAATAATGATTTAACTGATGACCCCAATAGTCAATTAAGTAGATGCGTTTTATATACATTATACAAATTCACAGGAGATTCATTACATGATCTGTCATGTAAGCCAAATATTCCTACAAGTTTACACGGAATGTTACAGTTTTAGTTCGTTACGTGATTTTATTTTGTAGGGCTTATGGTAAATTCGTTACAACCTTAATAGTCGTTTTTAATAGCCCAAGAGCAATCTATGCGACTCTATGCCGTGATTAGTCGCGTGCTTGCGACGTCATTTTTTATCTTGCCAAATTAAGACTCAACATACTCGTAGTTTGGTACCTACAAGTTATATAGGTAGATGCTGACGTTTCAACAACATATGATTTTTGTTTTCTGGAGTAAAATCTGCTGATCATCTGTAATCTATTTCCTTTCTCAGACAAATAAATATATTTTTTTGCTGTCGTGTTCGACAAAGTAATTATTTTTCCTGTTCATTCTAGTCTGTCTGCCTATGGAATGCAATAAAAACTTCGAGTATTGAGTATTGAGTAATTATGCTTCCTGACACGGGGAATTCAGCGAGTGCGAGCAGTTACTTACAGCCGAGCCCGGCCAGCAGGCTTGGCGCGGGGTGTAGTGGCAGCAAGGCGGCGCGGTCAGGGCTTGGCGCGCGGGCGGCGCGGCGCCAGCAGGTAGGAGGCGTCCAGCGCGCCGCTACAGCCGAGCCCGGCCAGCAGGCTTGGCGCGGGGTGTAGTGGCAGCAAGGCGGCGCGGTCAGGGCTTGGCGCGCGGGCGGCGCGGCGCCAGCAGGTAGGAGGCGTCCAGCGCGCCGCTACAGCCGAGCCCGGCCAGCAGGCTTGGCGCGGGGTGTAGTGGCAGCAAGGCGGCGCGGTCAGGGCTTGGCGCGCGGGCGGCGCGGCGCCAGCAGGTAGGAGGCGTCCAGCGCGCCGCTACAGCCGAGCCCGGCCAGCAGGCTTGGCGCGGGGTGTAGTGGCAGCAAGGCGGCGCGGTCAGGGCTTGGCGCGCGGGCGGCGCGGCGCCAGCAGGTAGGAGGCGTCCAGCGCGCCGCTACAGCCGAGCCCGGCCAGCAGGCTTGGCGCGGGGTGTAGTGGCAGCAAGGCGGCGCGGTCAGGGCTTGGCGCGCGGGCGGCGCGGCGCCAGCAGGTAGGAGGCGTCCAGCGCGCCGCTACAGCCGAGCCCGGCCAGCAGGCTTGGCGCGGGGTGTAGTGGCAGCAAGGCGGCGCGGTCAGGGCTTGGCGCGCGGGCGGCGCGGCGCCAGCAGGTAGGAGGCGTCCAGCGCGCCGCTACAGCCGAGCCCGGCCAGCAGGCTTGGCGCGGGGTGTAGTGGCAGCAAGGCGGCGCGGTCAGGGCTTGGCGCGCGGGCGGCGCGGCGCCAGCAGGTAGGAGGCGTCCAGCGCGCCGCTACAGCCGAGCCCGGCCAGCAGGCTTGGCGCGGGGTGTAGTGGCAGCAAGGCGGCGCGGTCAGGGCTTGGCGCGCGGGCGGCGCGGCGCCAGCAGGTAGGAGGCGTCCAGCGCGCCGCTACAGCCGAGCCCGGCCAGCAGGCTTGGCGCGGGGTGTAGTGGCAGCAAGGCGGCGCGGTCAGGGCTTGGCGCGCGGGCGGCGCGGCGCCAGCAGGTAGGAGGCGTCCAGCGCGCCGCTACAGCCGAGCCCGGCCAGCAGGCTTGGCGCGGGGTGTAGTGGCAGCAAGGCGGCGCGGTCAGGGCTTGGCGCGCGGGCGGCGCGGCGCCAGCAGGTAGGAGGCGTCCAGCGCGCCGCTACAGCCGAGCCCGGCCAGCAGGCTTGGCGCGGGGTGTAGTGGCAGCAAGGCGGCGCGGTCAGGGCTTGGCGCGCGGGCGGCGCGGCGCCAGCAGGTAGGAGGCGTCCAGCGCGCCGCTACAGCCGAGCCCGGCCAGCAGGCTTGGCGCGGGGTGTAGTGGCAGCAAGGCGGCGCGGTCAGGGCTTGGCGCGCGGGCGGCGCGGCGCCAGCAGGTAGGAGGCGTCCAGCGCGCCGCTACAGCCGAGCCCGGCCAGCAGGCGCCGCGCGATGTTGTTGAGGCGCGAACGCTGCAAGGAACGCGCCGCCGCGCCTGTGACGCGCGCTGGGGCCTGGAAGAAGGTTACGTCGTCAGTCTCGGTCAGGTTAAAAAAACGGATTGAAATCGGTGCATCCCTTCAAGAGCTACGATACTACTTCCACTGACAGATACACAGGACATCCGCGTCTAATTCACATCCCACATGCTCGCACGAAGTGCTTTGAATGTACCTTTATCATTCACTAGCTGTGCGCCCGAGGCTACGCTTGCGTTAGGTAAGATTTTCCCGAGGAGATACGACTTATTCCCGTAAAAAGTATCCTATGTGTTAATCCAGGGTACAAACTAACCCCATTCAAAATTTCATCCAAATCCGTTCAGTAGTTAAGGCGTGAAAACGGAACAAACATCCAAACAAATATACACACATATATAATGTATGTGTGTGGGCTGTATATTTTCACATTTATAATACGAGGAGGGATCAAAAAGTAGTGAGAACGACATACTCCTTGGTAAGAAAAAAAAAATACTGGCAGGCATAACTCTGATACATATTTGTAATATTAATAAAGAAAAAAAAATCTTCGATTCTCTTTTGTTTTTTTCTGAATGTAGTCATTTGTTTGCTTCGTGTCGGAACGTGTTCTCGAAAATGGAGAAAAACGAAGTGCGAGCCGTTATTAAATACCTCTGTTTAAAAAAGTTAACGACTCAAGAGATTCATTGCGATTTGGAGGCAACATTAGGAGAGTCTGCTCCGCCGTATTCTACTGTCGCAAGGTGGGCTTCTCAATTTCGAGTAGGGAGAACGAGCACGGAAGACGAACATCGTTGCGGCCGTCCATCGACGTCAGTCACCCAAGAAAATGTTGCGAAGTCGAGAAAATTGTATTGAGCGATCGAAGAGTTACCATCCGATACTTAATTCAAGAAACGGGCATTTCATATGGAAGTATTCAATCCATATTGAAACAATCTTTGAATATGAGAAAAGTTTCCGCAAGATGGGTGCCGAGAATGTTAACCGACAGTCAGAAACAAAATTGACTTGACATTTCGAAGATATTGTTGGACAAGTTTCAAGAAGATTCTGAGAACTTTTTGTCTCTTTTCGTAACAATGGACGAAACATGGGTCCATCATTTTGATCCTCAGACAAAACAGCAATCTTCGCAATGAAAACGGCCATCATCACCGACCCTGAAGAAGTTTCGTGCCGTGGCATCGGCTGGCAAGGTTATGGCCTCAATATTTTGGGACTCAGAAGGGATATTGTTGATTGATTACCTGGAGCGTGGAACCACTATTACAGGCCAATATTATGCAGCTTTAATTCCCAAGTTGAGGAATGCCATCAAAGAGAAAAGGAGAGGGAAACTTCGAAGGGGCGTGCTGTTTCATCACGACAACGCACCCGCGCACAGGTCGGCAGTTGCGATGGCTGCCATTCAGCAAGCTGGCTTCGAATTGGTTGACCACCCCCTTATTCACCAGATCTGGCGCCTAGCGATTTGTATCTGTTCCCCAAATTGAAAGAATACTTAAGGGGAAACAGGTACGAAGACGATAACGAGGTGATGGATGCCGTGGAGAGCTTTTTCAGGACCAAGACAAAACTTTTTTTTTTAAAGGGATTGAAGCCTTGGAAAAGCGCTGGACTCGGTGTGTAGAGAGACTCGGAGACTATGTAGAAAAATAAATTATTAAGTTATCAATAGTCATTATATTCTATTTCATTCTCACTACTTTTTGATCCCTCCTCGTATTAGTGTGATGTGATAGTTTGATTAATTTTATGATTCCAGGGTAGATGATCCTTACAAAGGCAGGCTAGTTATGGAAAACTTTAAAGCTCGGCGCACCTTAAGATTATAAACATGGTAGAACTTAATTGATTGCTTACCTTACTGCCGTCGCCGATGGCCAGTGCGGCAGGTTTCTTCTTGCTGTCCTTGGCGGGGGTCTTGGCAGGTTTGTCTTGCGGCGCCGCAGACTTGGCCGCGCGACCCTTCAGGTACTCAGGCGATACTTCGTGAGGCTGCAAAGAAATTTATTTGTAAATTCGCGGTTGTTCATTTGGAACTTCTCCCTTGAAATAATGTGATTTCCAAATTACAAAATAATAATTTATTTTTAGGTCAATAGGGAATATGCACAATTTTTTTTAATTCATCGAAATATTGTTCCAGATAAACACAATTATTTTTTTCAAATATCTTGCTCAGAAACAAAGTTATAAGGCTTAAGTTGATGAATAGACAGAGAAGTCCAACGTGACCTATGACGTCATTGGTCACGCGGGCCATACATCCGCCATAGAAAATTTTGTTTTCGTAAGAGGGTCAGCTATATTTTCTCCGACACGCTCGAAAATGTGTTCATTACTGTAAAACAACAGTACGCGAGTGACTCATTTTTGGACGAAACATTGCCCCATACAAAACAGCGGCCGGCAATGTGCCCTCAAACGGCCACAATAAAAGCCTAAAGCCTTGACTCGTACACAATAAAAGTCCTCGCCTGCGCCTCGGACTTTAAACGTATCCTCGTCCAGCAATAACTAATTTTGCGGCCGCGGCAGTAATGTACTATTGTTTAATAATGTTGTATCTAGTTTGTTTTTCGATCAATTTCGTTTCTATTTTGACTGTCAGTATTCTATTTTTGTATACTTTCAGATGAACTATGAAAAATACTAATATTTTTTAATGCATATTCCCTATTCCTCAACCACACTGCTCAGCTCAACAGTGGGATATCTTTACATCTGTTTTTGGTAACACAAGGTAATACCTTACTGCAAAATATGTTATCTAACTTCCCTTCCTTCCTTCCTTTGTCGAGTGGATTGTAAAGTCGACAACCGAACTCACAAACCCTAGTATCATAGGGCCCAGGACTGATTGCCGTGAAAATTCTTGGAGGTGGCCTTTGTCCTGCAGTGGAAGCTTTTAGGTTGAGACCTTAAACATAGAAAAGCTACTTACGGCGTAGGTGCGCGTGACCTTGGCGCGCTGCGGGAAGTGCTGGAAGGCGTAGGTCTTGGTGGTGATGGGGTACTTCGGGCGGGACACCTTGGTGAACAGGCGCGCCGTGCGGTCCACGCGCAGCTCGCAGATGTATACGTGTTGCTCGCGGGCGCCCACTGGACGACCCTGAAGTACCAAAGTTGTATGTTATGGTACAAGTGTGATAAGCAGATTCTTAGTACCGAAATAATGTTATTATGATCAAGCTGTCAAGTGAAGGATCATGTCACAAATTAAACATAAATATCCTAGTATACATAGTAAGTATAGGTACGAAAAAAAAATATTTCTACGTTAAAATCGTGATTTTATTCTCATGATTTTATGATCCCTGCTGACAATATTTCATAGAATGTGTGGGTAGATGCGTGTAACTTGATTGTTATGAGTGGTACCTTGCAGTACGTGTTGAGGTCCATGACCCAGCACTGCGACATGACCAGCTCGATGGGCACCGCCTCGTACAGAGGCACGCGCATCACCTCGTTGTGGAAGAACCTAACAAAATCAAATCAAATGAAATCAACAAACAGACAAAACAAAAACAGATTAAACAATACACATTCAGTCACTTGTATAACATTTAAAATCTTGTCATGATGAATACTATTTATTAGAACGTAACTTCCGTATTTTTTACGAAACATAACGGATAGAGACGAGTCTCTTACCGCACAAATAACTGTTCTAATAGAACTCCAAAATTACGTCAACTATTTCGTATCATTCGAGCCCTCCCAGCACTGGTTTTACCAAAATGTAACAAAATCTTAAACTTTCGACTCTTATTTTTGGGCTGAGTTATCTCTTCTTCATCATATGGATAGTAACGATAACCAACCAATACAGTGCACTCGGTGACAAGGGTCTTATGATGGAGCCAAGAGCTGGATTGTCTCATATAAGCGTGATTTTTACTAATATATTTATTACGTCAATGATTTCTACCGTTGAGTTTGACGTGATTATTGAAGATGCAGCGCGTTGTGTAATACTTGGTACTCACTTCCTGGTGGGCTCGTGGAAGGTCTCGTGCGGGCGCAGGTAGTGGTGCCCGTACACGTAGCGCTCGTTGGTGTCCTTGTGCTTCCACAGGCGCTCCACGCGGAAGATGTCCAGCTCCGACACCGGGCTCGAGCCGATCGTCTGGTACGTGTGCTTGCGGACCAACGTCTCCTGATAACGCACACATCACTATTATTTTCAACATTTTATGTTACAGATATTCATCAGCTTCAATCCTTACTAATATTATAAAAGCGAAAGTTTGTATGTATGGATGGATGTTTGTTACTCTTTCACGCAAAAACTACTGAACGGATTGGGATGAAATTTGGAATAGAAATAGTTTATACCCTGGGGATTAACACACAGGATACTTTTACGGGAAAAAGTCTTATTCCCACAGGAAAATCTTACACAACGCGAGCGCTAGTCTACTATAAAATTATGGCGATCAGATTTCAGCAAGTACATAATTTTTTGCAACCTGCTCATTTGGAATGCGTACCTAAATTACTTAAACCTTTCCTATTTAACTATATTAACAATTAAGTGACGATTTCTATGCGTTAGCCTTGTAAACACCACAGGAGTACTTATTACCATATGGGAACATCGTCATAAAATTAGTATTTAAGTTAACTTTTATGCGGTTGGTTTAGTCGAATCTGCTTTAAATGGAACCTTGTAGCGCTGATAATAAGCACCAACCTTGCCAGAAGCGGTGGCCTCTTCCTTGTCCTTCCC
Source organism: Carpatolechia fugitivella (assembly GCA_951230895.1). Lineage (NCBI taxonomy): Eukaryota > Metazoa > Arthropoda > Insecta > Lepidoptera > Gelechiidae > Carpatolechia > Carpatolechia fugitivella. The sequence goes on from OX579660.1 coordinate 10,827,892, forward strand.
TTTGCCGATGTTCTTGACCTTCTTCCGGTCCTGGCGTTTGGTTTTGGGCGAGTCTCCCTTATCTCCTCCCTTCTGGCTCACGTCAGGATTCTTCTCATCAATAGGGATATCCCTAAAATAATAAATGCACAGCTTTAACTTTCTGGTTGGGTATTAATAATAGTAATTATACAGGGAAATAGACCATTCTGACTCACCAAGCCTGCGGCAAATAACTTGATATTTACTATTAAAAAATAAAACAAAGAAACAGTGCAGATACAATCATCTATTTGACGGTTAATAAAAAGAAGCTGATTTGAGACTAGTCAGTCCTATGTTAGAATAGTTAAGTTGTCGTCAGCACTGGGGTTTGTTCGGTCGGTCGTTGATCCCATTACTGTACGAGTGACGTAGCTCAGAGGAAGTCGCTACTCGCTACAACAGGATCCACGAACAGCTCGATCACACTAATGAGGAATATCCTATCACAATAATAACAACGCGGACTTGCGATCACTTAATTTGTATTCTATTCAAAGACCTAGACTATCACACTATGACCCTACTACAGATCAAATTCAAGTCTAATCTTTGTTTTATACTTTTACAATATCAAAAGGAAACATTAAACTGCCAGCAGCATCTAAACGACCACAAAGTAAGCGCGGAGTTTGCTTGCATCGCGTGCACGCGTGCTCCGCAGTAGTACCTGAGCACGTAGACGGTGTCTCCCTGGCGCACCTGCAGGTCGCCGCGCACGAGCGACAGGTAGAACTGGTGGCCCTCCTCCGTGTACTCGTCCAGAGGGATCTCGCGGTCCACCTGGGGACATCACATCATGTTAATAGGGAATAAAATCATCAAATAGGGACATCTCACACACGGCCATCTGATCCATAACTAAGCCACTAAATAAGTGCTATTGGATGACAAAACAAGCGTAGTAGCGTCGCGCGTATTTTACTAGTAAATCGAGTAGTGCGCATTTAAAACGCGCCGGTTGTTTGGAGTAGCCAAGGCGTGCCTGGTGGCTGCGCCCTCACCTCGCGGGGCCTGCAGTGGTGGCAGTAGTGCGGCGCGCGCGTGTCGGCGACGCGCATGCAGCGCGCGTGCTGCCACACGCCGCAGCGCGCGCCGCCGCACTGCACCATCAGACCTTCCTCCAAGTGCACGCCGCAAATGCATAGAATCACCTCCTCTGTAACAATAAAGAAACGTTAAGAACACATGGCAACCATCGAATAAGATAATCATTGTACTCAATAACGTACAAAAAAAAACACGCTACTCCGACCAAATAACTGCGTCTGGTACTGGCAGTGTACGGGCGCGTCTAATACTATATATTTACTTTTTTTTCCAAATTGTGAGCACCGCCCTTTCAAACATTACAAAGCTTTTAAAAATTACAGCCAAATTAAAGATTTGAGTAACGACTCATTAAATCACAACAAAAAGACTTTATATTGCCTTTATGATTGCCTTGTGTCTGGTTGTTGTTTATCTATATAAGTATGTATTTATCTATTTTGTGTAATGTATATCAGCTGTCTGGTACCCATAGTACAAGCTCTGCTTAGTTTGGGATCAGATGGCCGTGTGTGAAGATGTCCCCACATATTTATTTATTAATATTTTAACAAAAAAAAAACTTAAAAAGAAATGTTTGTTATAGAATACCAGTCACTGTAAATCTCTATCTTTTTCTGTAAAGAAATAAACCTTACCAGTCTTAGTCTTCTGCAGGAAGCCAGCCGGCAAAGGCTCATCCGGCGCCAAGATTTTCGTCAGTTGATCCGCGTACTCGGACTTCGCAGCATTATACAGCTTCTTCAGCTGAAGCACGACAGTTCCCAACGCAGACACTCTCCCTTGCTCTCTAAGCACGGTGGCGAACACCGCGCTCATATCCGCGTCGAACTGCGACACCGCCTCGTATTTAGAGCTGTTGAGATTGGCTTCGATCGTGGCCAAGTCTGGGACGGTGGGGGCGTCTTGAGACTTGGATTGAGGTTTGGATTTCAGTAGAGGCGCGCACAGTGGCTTGTCTTTTTCATCTGAAAGGGATTAACGTATTATTAAACAACAGCGCAGTAAATATAAAATAAAATTTTCATGGACATTTCCTTCCTGCACTCAAGTTGTTATTTTTTCGTTCGTCTAATCACTTTGATTTATCTCAAATCAAATGATGGTTCATAAATCTTATGAAAATTTTATCTTCAACAGATAAATAGAAAAAAAAAAAATAATGAGTGCGAACCAACCTTTAGCCTCCACAACAGCCGCGTACACCGCCTTGAACACCCTAAGTAATCTCTCCTTCTTGCTCAGACTCGGGTCATCCTCCACTCTCGGCTTCTTCTCTCTCGCTCCGTCCCTCAGCGCCTGCAGCCGCGATATGAAGATCTGCGGGTTCATGGTGTCGGGCAGCTGAAGCGGATCCACCATGGTCACCGCGGGGGAGGGAGAGGGCGGTGAGGGGGTGGGGGCGGCGGCGGGCGGGGGTGAGGGGGGCATCGAGATGGAGAGGCGGTCGCGGATGCGGCGGACCTGGAATAATATTAGTGCGATTAGAACTTCTTACAACTCCTTAAAAAATATTTATTTTTTCTACGCAGTATCTGCGGTAGTTTTTTATTTTAATTGGCAAATATTATATTCTTAAAAGTTTTGTTTTGAAAAAGAATTATGTAATTCCTAATGTTTTTTATTTATTAGATACACATATAGACTAGTAGTTTTTTAAACTGCTATGATAAGTAGACAAACTCATGTTTGTTTACTATGATATTTCGTAAATTGCATTCAGTAATAACATTTGTTATTTTAATATCGAACTTGAAACAATTTAAAATACATTTTACATAGGGTCACATTTATTTAAACAAGAATAAATTTTGACATATCCGGCAAGCTCACCTGCGCCAGGTTCCTGAACAGGAAGCAGTGCCGCTCCTTCACCAAGCTCCTCTCTTTGGCGCTGAGCGGCTTCACCTGCGGCTCCTGCCACAGTTTGTTCAGATGCTGCTGGTACTTCAGTATGGTCATGTTCTTGATGTCCTGAGCCAGGGCGGTGTTGTCGGCCTTACTGCAAATTAAATCAAACCATTTTTTTAATGTTACATCACCTTTTTTTAGCGAATTCTCTAAAGCTTTCGATCGAGACAGTCAAGCAGATTTGTCGCAAGCAGGTCGACACCAAATTTTCACTTTACCAATAATATTGATAGTTAACGTTTTCTTGATCAAGCAACTAATTTCCGTTTCAATAGTATCCGTATGTCCGAAACTGCATAACAGTTCGACGAATATCGCAAATTTTCGTATTCCAAATATTTATTTTCGGCGGTTGATAGAAGATATAACGTCTTGTACATTCTGTTTCAATTTCAACTTCACTCAAGGAGACGCGCGTGACTTGACTGGATTATGATTACGAACCATAGTCGACGAGGCCCAGTGAAGGTTGATTGACTTCACACAAAACCTTTGAATTTCTTCGCAAGAATGAGCATTATTACGATGTTTTCCTTCACCATAAGAGCGTCGAACAAACGTACATGTGAATTAAAAAGTGGTGGGGATCGAACACGCGTCTCCAGGACGGCAGCGGTCCTAGCCACTACACCACCGGCGCTCTTCTGTCGTTAAGAGATTGCTCCGTGGAGGGGAGGGACTCACTTGCACTTGATGGCCTTGCGCGGGCGGCCGACGCGCGGCGCGGGCGCGGGCGCGGGCGCGGGCGCGGGCGCGGGGCGCGGCTTGGCGGCCGGCTTGCTCACGCGCTGCGACTTGCCGCCGATCACGCCGCGACAGTCCTCCGAGTCGCACTTGCACGGCTGGACGGATAATGTACACGGGATAATGTACGCATCACTATCGGCGAGTTGTGAGATATTCTCTACCATACATACTCAATCTGTAGAGCATTCAGGAGGTTAAGTCTCATGAAATCAAAAGCTCATACACATCCCCATTTTGAGGCTCGAGCCTATTCTGAATTACGGCAATCACGCTGGCCCAGTGCGGGTTTGTAAACTTCACACACAAACATTAGTTTTCAACAATAGGTTAAGTAATTAGTTTTTAAACTTTTGATTAACGGTTTCCTAGCTAGTTTTTCTTTAACGATGATGTAACTAATTAATGAACTCACTTGTCCCACAGCCGGGTTGAACAGCGAGAAGTTGTAGTCGTACGTCAATTCTTCGCCCGGCTCGATGTCGCGCAGAGCAAACAATGCCATCCGGAATGTACCTGAAAACGAAATCAACATTAGCTAAGGCAGAACAGTGAGGCTCATAGGCCGGCAGTGGACTGTAACGGGCCGTTGATGTTGTTGATGTTGAAGGCAAAACATGGCAAGAAAAAATCATAACATTTTGTAAACCGCTTCTTACTTAATCGAATAACACGTTAATCTGATGATTCACGTAAGAAAGGCGAGTCTAACAATGTCTAAAAATTACATAGTGCACCAGTGTCGTAGGAGACAAACGGACTTTCATAACCACGCTGATTAATCTTAAAAAGCGTTTTATTTTTTGTGGTTTACTAGCCCATAAGCCGTTAAGGGCGCCATACTCATTCGCGACCTTGATCGACGGTATTGACTTACCGTTGGAGGTCCATTTCTGCATCTCGCAGTTGGGTCGGCAGGAGTGGTTGACGAACCGGCCGTCGCCGCCCATGCGGTGGCCGTCGATCACGGTAGCGCCGTCCAGGTGCAGGCAGTAGTGGTGAGTGTCGCGAGCGTACCGCGTAGCCATGCGCTCCTGGTATATTGGGACGGAGAATTAACAAAATACTGTTCATAAGAGATTCACAAATTGAGAAAATTAAAACAATTCATAACTACTAAAGTAAAAACCATCTTAAAAAAATCGATCCCTCCACGCGTTCGGAACCAGCCTACGATGCTACAGACAAACAGACGCCTATACTACGATTTTTATAAAGATGTACCAAAGTGACAGATGCAAACGGATTATTTTTCTTTTAATGTTGCCACCTATAGAAAAATAGTGTTGTTAATGATTCAATTCAAGTTATTCATTGTATCGATATGACTTGAGTCATTGTTTTTTTTTTAATAGCACTAATTGTACTTTGTGCCAGTGTCAAGTTATAAAAGGTAAAGAAACTATTATCGCGTATACGAAAAAAATAAGTCGGGTTAATTTTACTGTTGGGCGTACATATTATATCTCAATAATTCAAAATTACTCAGGTCAATTATTTGAAAAAGTTTGAATGTTTGTTGCGATATCTATTAGAGCGGTACCTCTCTCTCATTCACCCCACCCTTACCCTATGCGAGAAAGAGAGCCACCGCTCGCTCAACGCTTAAGATACGTGCCGCTACCTATACGTCATCGCAACCAGAGTCGCGCGCGTCATTCGTCTCCCTACTTCGCTCGTGATCGGTTGCACGAATATTTTCTCAGTTTTGCCCACGCTTGTTTCTGTTGTTATTTTCTGTTAAGTTTCCGTTGTTTCTTCCTTGTTACGTTATTCATTTGTTTGTTAAGTTTGTGCCTGCTTGTTGTTATTGTTGTTAAAACTCCACGCCATTTTTCTGACAAAATATACACCAAAACATGAAAGTATTTTGCACTAATAAAACTGCAATCTATAACAACAATAAAAACTGTAATTAACTAAGCATGCAACTAAGAACTTTATGTTTAAATATCAAACTTCAATAGGTAATCGAAACTCTAGTGATTGTAACACTCAAAACTAATTGTTCAACAACAATCAAGTTCAATGAGCAAATTGATTCAATCACAAAATTGAACTATGGATCACTCAGGTACAACACTATTTTTAATTTGCGCAAAAGTGGCAACACTCTAAATGTCACTTTAGTACGTCTTTAAAAAAATCAGAGTATAACTTATAATCCCTTTATATTTCTTTATTACGCAATACTGACCTTGAATTCTTTGTCAGACACCACTTCCCCGACGTATTCAAGTATGAAGTCTCCAGCGGTGATGGTGTGTTTGGTGCGCACGCCCCACCCCTTGTTCTCAGTCATGAACTTCTCCAGCCCGCTCGCCCATTCGTGACGCTGGATGCGCTGGTTCTTGCATTTGTCGCTGCAATATTATTTTAAAATAAACAAAAAGACAGAGGGAAGAAGCCAGCAGTGTGTACCTGCGGGTTGAGAAATGAAGATGATAATTTTCTTCTTCATCATGTGGTAGATCGCCCATAGGCCTTACAAGGATGATAATAAAAAATAATCACCCTAATATTATAAATGTGAAAATATATTTGGATGTTTAGATGTTTGTTCTGCCTTCGCGCTTAAAGTACTCAACGGATTTGGATGAGAATACATTTATTTCCATATTTAAACATACAATACAAAAAGGAAACATACATAGGTACATTAGAAAAATAATATTATTATATTAATAAATAGATGAAGATGATGAGCGTCGGTGGTCTAGTGGCTAGGGCCGCTGCCTCCCTTCCGTGAGACGCGGGTTCGATCCCCACCACGTATCAATGTGTTTTCGAATTTCGAATTCATATGTACGATTATTCGACGCTCTTACGGTGAAGGAAAAAATCGTGATGAAACCTGCACACTACTGCGAAGAATTTCAATGGTTGTGTGTGAATTCGACCAACCCGCACTGGGCCAGCGTGGTCGACTAAGGCCTGATCACCCTAATTCAGGGTAGGCTTGAGCCCCTCGGTGGGGACGTTTATGAGCTGTTGATGTTGATGAAATTTGGAATGGAGATAAGTTTGTAACCTGGATAAGAAAGATACTTTTTGCAGGAAAGTCTTATTCCCACGGGAAAATCTAACACGACGCGAGCGTAGCCGTAGTATTGAATAAATAAACAATGTAAAATACTTGGCAATAACTATGACCACGTGTTCCCATACTGTGCGTCATTTTACTGTAACGTAGGTATAGAAAAAACTATTGACCTCATTTAACATATTATTATTACCTATCTGAGAGCTAATAATAAATATTGTTGACCGCGACCGCAATGGATATTAGCAACAACAAATATTGCCTTATATTGCGGTATTTTCGGTCTATATAAAGAATTCATTTGTGTTATTTTCTCTAAACTATATACGGATATTTGTGAGGATGGCTCAATCTGTAAACATCAGTCGGATTATGTAATCATTTGAAAACTGGCCGCACGCTACAAGACTGTGTCAATAACCACGGCAGAGACCGTATGAAGCTAATTTGCTCTTTTTCAAATCGGTATTTGAAAAAAGACCAAATACAAATTATAACAAATCGCGGCCCGATGCTACAGTACACAGCTAAACGTCATTTCACTCGGCTGCACATTATCTCACTCTTCTACATATCACACGGCTACATGACATCACACTCGACTACACGACACGCCACGACACACGGTTATACGTCAACAACACACATCTACACGTCAAAGCACACGGTTACATGTCACATCACAGCACACGACTACACGTCATCACACTCAATCAACTAAACGAAACAGCTTCAAACTTCACATTTCAGCACATATCCTTACACGTTAGCACTCGGCTACACGTCACTACCATCGGCTACACGTCACCACCATTGGCTACACGTCACTACACTCAGCTACAGGTCACCACATTCGGCTACACGTCACCACCATCGGCTACACGTCACCACACTCGGCTACAGGTCACCACATTCGGCTACACGTCACCAACCATCGGCTACACGTCACCAACCATCGGCTACACGTCACCACCATCGGCTACACGTCACCACACTCGGCTACAGGTCACTGCATTCGGCTAACGTCACCGCATTCGGCTACACGTCACCGCACTCGGCTACAGGTCACCACATTCGGCCACACGTCACCACCATCGGCTACAGGTCACCACATTCGGCTACAGGTCACCACATTCGGCTACACGTCACCACCATCGGCTACACGTCACCACCATCGGCTACACGTCACCACACTAGGCTACAGGTCATCACATTCGGCTACACGTCACCACCATCGGCTACAGGTCACCACATTCGGCTACAGGTCACCACATTCGGCTACACGTCACCACCATCGGCTACACGTCACCACCATCGGCTACACGTCACCACACTAGGCTACAGGTCATCACATTCGGCTACACGTCACCACCATCGGCTACACGTCACCACACTAGGCTACAGGTCACCACATTCGGCTATACGTCACCACCATCGGCTACACGTCACCACACTCGGCTAAACGTCATCACCATCGGTTACGTCACCACACTCGGCTACACGTCACCACCCTCACACACGCGACGTGTACATACCCGGCGGGGCAGAGCTGCGGCGAGCACTCGGCGAACACGAGGCGGTTGATGCAGTCCTCGTTGCAGCCGCTGGCCGGCGCGCAGTTGCACGCCACGCTCTCGCACTCGCCCGCGCTCGGCTTCACGTCGTAATATACGTCTGCAACAATACAAACGACCAGTTAATAATTATTATAGATTAACACGACGATATACGGGTTACCGGCGGTCATAAGGCGAACAGCTGCGCGTCGAACTTGCGTTTGCGCTATTTACAAAACCTTTGGCAAACGCAACATCAAACATCGCACACACTCTTTGCATGTATCAGCAGCGCTTACACAAAAGCGTGATTAAGCGCTGCCCACGTGATTAAGCTGATTGAATTATCCAAGAGACGTTCACAGTAAAGACCTCTCCACCGAACGCAAACAGATCGTCAGTCTATGGGAGCCTGTTCACTCTGCAATGAAGTCTTTTGGCTAAGATGGATGACTTACTGGTCCGGATCTTCTTGTAGTTCCAGGACGGCACTGGCTGGTTGTAGTGGTGCTGCCACCAGATGTCGTAGGGCAGCGTGAAGGGCGAGGCGCGGCGCCGCACCCAGCGCTCGCAGTACGGCGGCGGCGCCAGCAGGCCGGGCGGGAACTCCGTCTGAGTCACTACGCTCTTGCCCTTACCCTCCAGTTTTTGACTACGAATACAAAAATTAGAGATCAAATTGTGGTTTGCGCTATTATGAGTCAAAAGCAAAACCAACTGCAATTTAGCTATGACTAGAAATTATCGTGGTAAAAACGAAAGTAGATAATTATTTACGTAAAATTATGTATATTTTAATTATTTCTTTCTGTACAACTTTTCTTTTCTTAAGATAGAATTCTTTGTTTTTTTTTTCTTTGATTCTGGATCTGTTTAGCTAGATAAAAAAAAATATAAAAAGAAATGATATAAAAAAAAAAGAAATTAGTAGGGGGATGGGAAGTCAATGAAAATTTACGACCAATATGTAAACAAAAATTCTTTAAACGGCATAAAAGGGGAGCAACCAAAATGTTTGACCTCTGGGCTTCAATATGAACATGAAAATATTATTATAATATTGACTGTTTTGAGTTGTCTGTAATAAGGATTTCTCAAAAATGTTGGAACTTTAGTATCAAAATAAAAAAAAGTTCTTATTACTTTCGTCAGAATGTATTTGGTAACACTAGTTTTGGCGTTATCAATCGATTGAGTCTTACAAAACATTATTTTTCATATTTAATACCCCCATATAGGCAGCTAAATTCATTATATATTATTTCAAATTGTTTCGTGTTTTTTTTTTAATGGCTGTTCAAGGTTAAGCCTACTCTGGTTGCTCCCCTTTGGAAAGATTCAAACAATACTCACTCTTCTTTATAATAGTCTGAAAACAGTCCAGCAACCAAGAACTTCTTCCGAAGCCGCGGATTCCTCTTAGACACGATAGGAGCTTTGTCCCTGTAATCGGCACTGCTGGCCGGACTATCGTCCCTAGAGGACGTCACTCGCTTCTTGCAGATTATATTCTTGGATAGAACATCGATGCTCTTTTCGAAGTCGATCTCTTTCTCGTTTAAAGGCAGCGGATCGTTCTCGTCGTGATCGCGCAGCGTGTCGACTGACGGATCCCGCGACTTGCACGCCAGGCGACGACTCACAACAGTGTCCAGTGAACTCTCTCGTGAACTAGATTGTACTTCGTGAATCTTCTTATTCGCTTGGCAAGATCTGGACTTCCTTCGAGTTGCTATGCTAACTGATTTCACAGGCTTTTCAATTATTTCTGTTTTCTTATTTTCCACCTTCTTAGGTTTCGCCTTCGGTTCATCACTAGCGTTGTCGGAGCTCCTTGTGAGCCTCCGTTCACTGGGGCACAACACTGCAAGACTAGATTTTGGTCTAAGACCCATTTTATTATGCTTTTCTACATTCTTTCTCTTAGAAAGAATCTCTTCTATTTCCTGTGAAGGTGACAATGCTCTTGTTTTGCGTTTCAGTCTTTCTATGTTATCTAAATTGTTTCCAGACACTTCCTTCAAGTTGAGTAGACTCAAAGGAATGCTATCTTCAGGGTCATTGCCCAAAGAACTCGTTAACGATGGAATACTGTCGGTCTCGCTAAGAACCTCCCATTTATTAACATGGCTTTTGGTTTCTTTTTCAGGTTTGTTTTGTTTTAGATGTAAAGCAGGGGCTCGAAGAATAGATGCGGTGTTCTTTTTATCACTAGCTGCATCCGTATTAGCTGTTGTTTTATTTTCACTAGGGACATCTTTACCTTGTAGCTTCTCAAGAGCGACTACCGTCAAACGAGCCTGCTTAGGGCATTCTTCCTTATTTAAAACAACTTTAAGTTCAGGTTTCTTATTGACTGTTCTCTCCAAGAAACTGCTCATGGCTTCGCCATCTTTAGGTACCCTTTCGAAGGCGGAATTGTTATCAGTATCGGAAGTAAAATGGCTATCTGACGTCATCAGAATGGAGGGTTCTAACTTCTTTTTCTTTCGCTTGACGCTTGGGAATCCGGTTCTGTTTATCGCCTTCCGTCTTCTCGTCTTTTTCTTTGATGTATCAACAACGACCTTTTTAACGTCACCGGATTCAGTCGTTTGCTGTGTGGATTTACCCACATTTACTTTTTTAGACGCGTCAGTTATTGGCAACCTTTCAGCTTGAACTTTTGGGACGAGCATTTTATTTGGTAGTACTAATTTACTTTCTCTTATAAGAGCGTTGGATGTCTTTTTCTTTTTTTTGTCAGTCGTGTCGCCCTCATTTTCTGTATCTTTGGTCAAATTCCTTTTCGTTTGCCGCAGGTTGTGGCCACCGGAAGTTTCTTGGAATTTATCAGATATGACAGCAGCGATCGATTCTCCTCGTTTAGGTCTAATAACTGGTTCAGGCGTTTCTGATATTAGAGCTAATGGAATTTCGGCATCTGTGTCAATGGGACTTAAAGGTATGTGCAAACCTTTCCCGTCAGTTCCTTTGCTTTTAGATTTACTTCTGGAATCGCCATTATTTACACATATTGATGATTTCGGTATTTGGTCTTCCAGGTCAATGGATGGTTCAAAAATTCCAGTTGGTTTATCCACGTTGACAACGACTGTTGGCGTTAAATGTTCTGGAACTTTAGATTTGTTCTTTGTTTCAAGAACTTTACCTTTGGATACCGGAGATTTAATAACAGTAGCTCTAGTATTGTGTGTAATTTGTGGCGTATTTTTTATTTTTTCGTCACTTGATTTGGGAGAATCTGGACCACTATTTTTCTCCTTCTCCAGAATTCGAGATTCAATTGATTTTCTAATATTATTGTTAAGTAGGGTATCAAGTACTTTAGTAGCTGCACTGGGATTTATTTTTGATACGAGATTGCTAGTTAACCCTTCGAGTCTATTTTTCTTTCGTGTCATTATCTCCGACTTCTGTGAAGGTGGAATAGCACTTTTGTACAAAGTACGTGCTGACATACTTTTAAGAGGATCAACTAAGATGTTGGCGTTTGCTAACAGGCTAGGTGATGTCGAACCGGACATATCGCTTTCCCTTGATTCGTCTTTGGAATTATTTTGATTAACGTCTTTTGTTGGAGAAGACACTGTAATCACTTTGTCCTCCGATAGTTTCTTTGACAGAGATTGCACCACTTGATCTAAGCTTGAATGAGCGGCTGCCTTATCTGCCTCCAGTCTATGTCGCTTCTTAGGAGTGACAATCGGCGCTGAGTTTCTTACGGGAGATTGTTTCACTTCGGTTCGAGGCGAAGCAGTTCTTTGGGTATCGTGTTTTGCCGGTTCTGTATTCTTTGCCTCGCCTTCTTTGGCTTTTGGTAAGGATTTCTCTAAGTCATGAACCATTTTATGTACCGCTTTCAGCTTTTCAGATGTTTCATATATTTTCTTTGAAAGCTCAGATTGGTCTGCACTTGGTTTTTTTATTGCGAGTTCGTCGTCAGGTAATGACTCGGAGAGATGATTCGGGGAGTGATTCTTTGTTAGTGTAGAATTATATTCATTTATTTTTATCTCTATTGTTTCAGCAATTGTTTTTTCTCCAGGTTTTAACAGCTTTATGTTTGTTTCAACAACTTTGACTTCCTGCGCACTAGGTGACTGGGCAACATTTTTGTTACTATCAGAACCTTTCTTCGCTTTCTCGTAAGTCTTCAGTTTAAGAGGTTCTTGAGAAATACTATTTTGCATCTCACCCATGCAATCTGTTTCAGTACACAAGAACTTTTCTGGATTTGCTCCGTTTTTCGAATTTTCATCGAATTCTGAAGTGACTAAACTGAGACTCAATGAGTTACTTGTAGAGGAGTTTATGTGATAATGCCTCTTTTTCAATGGAAGCTTGTGCTCATTCGTCTCCTTGCCTCCTTTGCTTTGAGATTCAGTTTGCTGTTTCTTATGTCTTCGTTTAGATGATGGCGTTGGCATTTCCTGGTTATCAGTTGTTTTTCGTTTCTTTGATCCTCTCTTGGCAACTTTTGTTGTAGCTGGAGGAGGTGGCTCAGGCTTATTTTCAACAGCGGCTTTCTCCGTATGTTTTGGGGATGCTCTCGGAGAACTTTGCGGTGCACTAATCAACTTTGGCGCAACCTGGCACAGTTTAATGAAGTTAGAAATGAGATTATCCAAGTCTTGACTGAATTTTTGGTCGATCAAATCCACAGCTTTTGTGTCTCGACATCGCGAAACTGATCTCGATTGATGTCTTCTTTTACTTCTATGTCTGTGATATTTGCTTTCAGTTTTTACGGTTATCCTAGATGGTCTTTCAGAAGGCTTTAAGTTTATTTTAGGCGGAGCTAGCACAACTGTTCGTCTGTGTTTCTTTGTATGAAACGATGGTTTAATGTGAGGTTTCTTGACATTTAAAAAGACGTTCCTTGAAAGTAATTTGTTTGGAATATAACTATTTTTTGCTTTCTCGAAGATGCTGGGAAGAGGTTTAGGAATGTTATCTTTTTTCGAACTAGTCGGAAGTGGGCTGGCGTGTTTAGACTTCCGGGTCCGTGGGGAGAGTGTCCGTGAGCGGCCTCTGTCGTCTTTCTTCAAGCTCGACAGTTTGGTGAGCGCCGTTATAGGAGACGCTCCGAATTTGTGAGCAAAGGAAGGTTTTAACGCTGGTAATGGTTTACCAATATAACTTGATTTAGTTGGAGACTTTACTAGCGTATTGTTGTTATTATGGTTCAATTTAAAAATGTTGTACGTCATCATTGGCCTCTGTAAACCACTGAAAACCGGTCCCGGTGCAAACGGATCGGAAGGATTCACTCGTAACAGTTTTTTGTTAAGCTTCGAGAATCCGAAGTTGTGATTCGAAGGCACGGGATATTTCGTACAGACACTGACGTACTTCGGACTAGCGTTTGGCTTTCGCAGATAACTTTCGCATTCGGAATCACTAGAGCTGTGGCCTAAAGTGAGGCTACTGAAGGTTTTGTTTGTGAGCAACAAGATCTCCTGATCGGACACGAAGTGTTTCTGGTTTTTATAGTAGGAGCGGTCCCTGACTGAGCGAGTTTTCTTTAGCTTCCGAGTGCGGCGGCTGCGGCTGCGTACACTGTAGTCGGTCTTGTAGCCGGACTTGTCTGTCTTGTACCCGGATTTGTAGTCAGTGCGGTACCCGGAGGCGCGATTATAATCACTTTTGTAGCCGGAGCGCGTGCCGCCGTAGTCACTTTTGTACCCCGACTCCATGAGCCGGCTACAACTCTTGTACGGCTTGAATTCGTGGTCGCTTTTGTACCCAGATAGGATATCTTTGTATTTAGGATGGAGGTCAATCTGTTTCCATGTAGGATCCAAATGGTCCTCCCCTGCAGCCTCATTTTCACTCTGGTTGTCTCTCCACGCGTTGCCAAAAGTTTTGGTGGTTTTCTTCGGCATATTAGCAAGCTTGCTGTTTAGTTCCTTCCGTTTGGCGTACACGCCCGATAACACAGATCTATTTATTGGCAAAGATTCGTCGTCGCTGTCGACGGAATCGTACTGATTTTTGTCCTTCAGCGTCTTAGGTGTACTTTTAGTAGACTTTGTCTTATTTTGCGGTTTCCGCCCTACTTTCTTCCTTGGAGGATACAAAACCCTGTCTGTTGCATATAACATCCTATCTAAGGCAGCTATGTCTAACTTATGATCATTTTTCTTAGTTTTCTCGTACTTATTCTGTTCGTGTTTAAGTGGGATGGGTGAGGGTGCTTCAGTCTTGATTTGTTTGATTTCGTTCTCCATTCTCTTCTTCTGGTAGTCGCATTCGCTCGAGTCTGACAGGTGATGAGCTCTACTTCGACTTTTAGATTTGGATCGGACGCTTCGCCTTTCTCTCGTGTTATTTTCTTTCTGTACAACTTTTCTTCCGAGTCTATTCTGTTCATCGACGTCGTGACGTCGGAGCGGCGAGTGCGTGGGAGAATTGTGATTCGATAATATACCCGAGTCTGGGGAAACATTCGGTGGGTCGTTCCCATTGTGGAAATCGTTAATAACATTAACGGCAGCTTTGACTTCTTTACGAGATTCTAGTTTCTTATTAACATTAGGTACTTTTCTCGGTCGCCCTCTTTTTCTTCTGGATTCTATGACTACACTTTTTACATCCTCTTGAGATTCAACAGAATTTATGCTGACCGTGTCAAATTTCTGCGCGTCCATTTGACTCAAAGAACTCATATCGGTATTGACCATTAAAGGCGAGTTCTTTAACAAATCAGTAGCGTGTCCCAGATCGGACGTGCCCTGCGTTATATCCAGATTCATGAAGTCGTTGTTGTCGACACAATCTTCAAGACTAGGCGGGTTCGGTATGGACATACCCACAGACTCCGACACACTGGTGATCTCTTCGAGATCTTTGTTGATCTGCGAGAGTTCTTCAGTCTGCTGCGGGCTGAGATGCTGGGCGTTGAGGAAGGTGGGTGCTATGGGGTTGATTTCGGGGAGGGTGTTGATCTGTCCGAGTACGCAGTCGCCGAGCGCGCCAACGGCGTCGGGGGCGAGGGAGCAGGGGTTGAGGGGGAGCGGCGCGGTGCTGCTGAGTAGCTGGGTCTGCGCCACGAACTGCTGCAGCAGGCTGGAGGCGTAGTGCGTGGCGGCGCGGTGCGGCGCGTCGGCCAGCGAGCCCTCGCCCTCCGAGCCCGACGAGTCGGCCGTGGCGCGCTGGATGGCCGCCGTCACCAGCTGCGGCGTCAGCTCCATCTCGCTACTCGACCCGTCGCCTGCAACACCAGTCAACCTTACACCTCGTTCTTAAGGTTCATTCATTTACATATTCTTAGTCTTTAGGAACCTAACGAACTATCTCATTAATAGAAACGTGTTAATAGTGGCTTATAGTTAAGAGTACTGATCGCTTGATTATGATTTTATGTACTTAACTACTTACCCAAAGAGTACGATGATGTAAATCGATCTTTATTCTAACACTTCACGGTGTGGCGACGCAAGGCGAGCGCAAGATACATTGTCGAGTAAAGGTACGCGCACATTGTGCCGGGCCACATCGCAGCGCAAAATGCGTCCATGGCACATTGTGACGGGCCGGGGCGGGCCGGGTCGCAGCGCATTGATGGATTTTACGCAAATATGGTACTAATAAACACGTGCGCGGGAGCATTCCAATCCGTTTGCTATAGCACACTGTGTCGAGGCGCAGCGGTGCGGGGCGAGCCGCATCGCACGCATGCGGATTATGCGGCCCGCTGCGACCCGGCATAGTGTGCGATAGTTCATATAAAATACATACGAGCGATTTTAGCGGATTTTGCGCTGCGACCCGGCAATATGTGCGCGTACCTTAAGTGAAGCGCCGCCGCCGGCACCTGGTTCGCGTTCGTAAAGCCGTCGATGTATAGTTAGCAAGAGAGATATCCAGGCAAAGGCGTTAACAAAGATCGATTTTTTGGTGAGTATGATCAGGTATATCTACGATTTACGAATAATTACGTTATCGATTTTGTTAATCGCACACACTAATAAACTGATGTTTGTCAAGATTCGCTTTTGCTACGTGAACCATGCGCCCGCCTAGACTCGTTCAAGCGTGATATGCTAACACAGCGATATTTGGGTAAAATATAAATGGCTATTTTTAATTAAGTTACTATAAAGCCGTACTTGGCCATTGTTCATGCCAATAAATAAATCGCTACCAAACGAAAAAAAGAACGCTTTATACTTCAATAAATAGCCAGAACTCATGCAAAACAAGTTATTACTATCAAAAGAAACGCGTTAGTCATCAAGAATTTTAAACAAATAACGTGACTCCTTCATAAGTTAATACTGCGAACTGTTAAAAATAAATTGTGGAAGCCCAACAACCTCCGCAGCACAAAGCACTGTTTATGGCGACACCCAAGTTTGCGAAAGCTATTCTTAAACTTAAAAAACTTTCGTAAAATTTGCTTGTTTCCATTAAAAACGCTCACCAGTCGCCACTAACTTCGTAAAGGTCATAACGTTAGTGTACTTTAAAAAAAAAAGAAAAACTCGAGTCGTATTTAAAAAAATGTGTTATTCAATTTGTCTGTGTGGCGTAAGGGTAGAGAGTTCGGCTCTCGTTTCGGAGGTAGACACTGACATAATCAAATCACTTTGTAACTAGACGATGTCTGTACTACATAGACGATATTTAAGAAATAATAATATGAGGAGGTCTTTGAAGATCAATAGAAACCAAAACAGGCGATTTGTCCGTCTATATGTTTGTACGCCCATCTCGCAAAAACAGCAGCACAAAATTGAATGCAGTTATCACAATTTGTAATTGCTGGATGTCTAACTTAAAACTGGTGTACGTTTCCTAGAAGAAGAGTTATCTACTTTTTCGTGTTGTAAGTCGAGAAAAAGAAAGACCTAACTCATAGTAAAAAATAAATGCGTATAATATCCTGAAAGCCATGAAAGCACTGTAGGAGTAACAACTAAGTAAAATGGTAAAGAACATTGTTCAGGCCAAAACAATGGTTCAAACAAGGAGCAAATCCCGTATTCTAGAATGCAAAAATTACGATGAATCGACATGTTATTTCAGAAAACACGTTAATCGATTAGTCCATGAAAAAGGACGGGAGGTTGTCGGCTATTTTGAACGTCAAATTTTATGTCACATACATCAATTTTATGCAGGATCCTTAAACAAGCCGTTTAAAATTACATTGCACACGTTAAAACATTGCGCTATAAAATTTAGCGCTCACAATGGTTGACAATCTCCTGTCCTTTTTCATCATCGAAGTGACAAGACTAAGATAAAATTTAAATTTAGTTTCGCTGCGGGAATCGCCACCAATATCCCTATTACGGGATTTACCATTAAATTTTCTATTTGTTATACCAATGCGGATGTTTTGGTGTATACTGTCAACTTGCACTGTTTGTATTAAATAAATAAAATGTAAATACTGAGCATATTTACCATTATCAGCGATGGATTTGTCGTCGCGGTCCGGCGAGGCGGCGTGCACGGCGAAGGCGGAGAAGTTGGGCTGCGGCGCCGGCGCGCTGCCCGTCTGCTCCGGAAATAGTTCCGCCAGGTCCGCATCGTCGATCACCTACGATATAGCACTAGGTCAATGCTACATACAATTGAATAGCCCTAGGTCACCAATACGTAACTAGAGTATATGAGCTCTATGTTGCACACACAGAAGTGGAAGGTGGAACAGGAATACTAACGGAATGGACTCATGAACACGATAATTGAAACTGGAGTGCAATTGAGTCTGTTGTTACGCTAATTATTTAGAAAGTAACTCAAAATGAGGACAGAGCAAAAACACGACATAAAATTTCAGAGTTGTTTAAAATTAGTCTCGTGTTGTACCTATTCGCAGCGAAGTAAGTATCTTTAATTAAATTATAGTTGAGAGGATCATTCGTTTAAAATAACGTTTAATTTTCCGACCATTTATTAATATTACTAAATAAAAATACATAGTGCAAAAGTCCGATCAGTTTGTATTATTGTGTTCTCGCCAGGTAAGCCTAGCTGCGTGCCTATATCATAAAAAAAATGTACCATATCCAACAGTATATAAGTCTAGTAAGAAACTAACTGGCGAACAAATTATGGCTTCCACGATGTTAGTGTGTGATTTCACCAGATTTTTTCTTTTTTTGGTGCGCCGCAGTTTAAGAGCAGAATTTTCTATTAACTTTGTTTAGTCTAGCGGTAAAATACTTTAGGTACAAAATTACTGCTTTCCGATGGAAAAATAAGAATTTTTGTTGTAGTTCTTCAGTAATTTTGAAACTGGATAAAAGTTCGCTACCAAACATCATAAATAAGTTAATAAGAATCAACTTGACTTTGAATAAGAATAATATTTTGATACAATATAAACTTAGTGCCGGGTGTCGGTCGTTGAGTCCGAGTCGGAGGACGACGACGATGACGTCACTATGAGACAGTCTGTACCTGGAGCTGGCAGGCAGCAGCCAGCGCCGCGCTGGAGTCGTCGGCAGAGGCATGCGCGGCGTCGGCCGGCGAGTCCGAGTCGGAGGACGACGACGATGACGTCACTATGAGACAGTCTGTACCTGGAGCTGGCAGGCAGCAGCCAGCGCCGCGCTGGAGTCGTCGGCAGAGGCATGCGCGGCGTCGGCCGGCGAGTCCGAGTCGGAGGACGACGACGATGACGTCACTATGAGACAGTCCGTACCTGGAGCTGGCAGGCAGCAGCCAGCGTCGCGCTGGAGTCGTCGGCAGAGGCATGCGCGGCGTCGGCCGGCGAGTCCGAGTCGGAGGACGACGACGATGACGACGAGGAAGACGACGACGACGACGATGTCGACGAGGATGTGCTGCTCTGGCACGCTGCGCTCTCCGGCACCGGAGACGTGAACTGGAACAAGGAAAATATATTTAAGTTTTTGAACTTCAAATCTGTGCCACGAACACAATTAATGTTAGTCCATTTTGCCTACAGTAAACTACAGCAGCACTAATGGAGATATTTTTTATTCAGTGTACAAACTTTAATATGTTGTTCAGACCATGAAACTGAACAACTTTCCCCAATAAACATAGGTC
Source organism: Carpatolechia fugitivella (assembly GCA_951230895.1). Lineage (NCBI taxonomy): Eukaryota > Metazoa > Arthropoda > Insecta > Lepidoptera > Gelechiidae > Carpatolechia > Carpatolechia fugitivella. The sequence continues at coordinate 10,847,251 of OX579660.1, forward strand.
CGGAAATGATAGAAAATTTTGTAGCTCGCATACTAATTGCCGAGTTGGCTGCGGCAGTTTGTATGGGAGATGGATTTATTTTTTCAGTTTCGGACCTATTTTTTCCTTTTTTTTCATGGTCTGAACGACATATTAAAGTCTGTGCACTGAATAAAAAATAACCCTGTATAGTTTAAATAATTTGTGTGCCTACCGAATAAACATCAAATACTTTATCAATATATCTGCGGACGAGAATAATGGCTTCAGCCTGTGATGACAACGAACCTAGCAAATTTGTTTTTTGCAATGTAACTACAGAGTGTTTAGTTTTTTCTTTTAATCACTGAAGCGAGTCACGATGACTCACGTTCAGGCTTAGCAAGGATATTATTTATATTGAACTAGCTGTTGCCCGCGTGGAAATAGTTATGCCCGCGACGACCGAACTAAGGCAAAATACACTACACTACCCTACCCTACACCTAGCCTACCCTATACACCTAACCTACCCTGCACGTACCCTACACGTACAATACACGTACCTTACACGTACCATACATGTACCATACACGTACCCTACACGTACCATACACGTACCCTACACGTACCTTACACGTTTTATACACGTACATGAAGGATTTTAAAATCGTTATTGTTTTCGTAATCAGCGACCCGATAAACCATACAAACGATATGTACTCATGTTGATTTACAGACTCTGTCACCCCATTTCCCCCTTTTAAGGGTTAAATTCTGAAAAAACCTGAAACACCTGTCTACTCATTTATTGATAGGAGATTTCCTGTGAAGTTTCGAATAAAATAGTGAAACTAATCTTGTTTCCCCATACAAACTTTGCACCCCCGTTTCACCCCTTTAGGAGGTGAATTTTGAAAAATCCTTTCTTAGTGCACCCCTAGACCTTTCAAGGAACCTACGTGCCAAATTTGGAATCTCTAGACCCAGCGGTTTGGGCTTTGCGTTGATATGTCAGTCAGTCAGTCAGTTTCTTCTTTTATATATATAGATTGACTAATACAATGCATCCATGTAATTTACACAATAGATATTCACAGGCCGCAGATTCTGTTGATACAAAAAATATAAGAAACAAAGAAATACTTTTTCTTCAGAAATACGAGAACATGACACGTGACAGGGCGTCGTCGTCGTCAAGGATTGAAGTGAAAAATCTATACAGACAGGGTAAACCAGATCTACTAATTAAGTTCTTAAAAAGCCCGTATTCTGGAAAACCAGTGACAGAACAGTTACTACTGACCTAGTTGTTCCTTTACCCATGCTTACCACGCGGTCCACATACATAAACATTAAAGCACACAAGTTCTAATGGGGCACACATTTAGCAATCTCTGTCATCGGGAAGTTGCCATTTTCAGTCTTCACGAACGCATTAAATTTAGTTCTGACAAGACCGCTAATTAGTTGCAAATTGCAATACAACAAACTGGGTTAGACCTTTCCATACTAGATCAGAAAACTTTCAGACCATACAAATGGAATGGGTTATCACCAAGATGACAAAACTAAGCAAATTTCTTCTGAATGTCATGTGATATTTTTGTGAGCATTTACGTCGGTGAAAAATGCATGAATGATGAAAAAAAAAATTCATCATGTTATTAATTATATCACGTCCTTTACCAAAGTTTGCTTTACTTATAAGACCGACTTCTGTAGTTTATGGGTGTCTTTGCTCACTAAGTAGGTCCATACCTTTGTCTGAACGACTGACGGCTAGCTGTAGTTTAAATGTCACTCAATTTGTAAACCGCAGCCGCGGTTTAGCTACAATGATCTCTTTTTAACGTGAACGCCTGTATTATCCTTGTTATTTCAATAAATGTAAGACATCTGCGCAGTAATGCGGGTAAACCGCAAATATATTTTATATTGTTTTATTCGTTTAATGGTCAGAGAGATTCATTATGCGGATACATGGTTGCAAAAACCAAGTCACTAAAGATTGATTGAAAAGATGACACAATAGAAAACTGAAAGAGCTAGATACGAGTATCGGAATAAAGACCATTACAATGATTATAAGTTACGTTTCACAGTGCATTCATACAAGCTTAACCGTCTAGTTAAACACGTAAATACCGTAACAGCTACAGCTCATGTAACGAAACCAGTGAAGTGAACGTTTGAACATTTGCTTTTCCTAATGAATCAGACGCGAGCTATTGCTAAGTTCGTGGCGATCGTACGTACGGTCGATCATATCATAACATTTGTACATAGAATCTGGTCATAAGAAAATTGAGCATGACGCGTATACAATAGTGACTGACTGATAAGAGTTCGTTAGTCTAGTCTAGACTAACGTTCACAGTACTTTAAAGTCAACAATCTTATGAAAAATTAAATATGTATGCCCAAAGAGCAGTACCACGCAAAGCCGAAGTTTTTGCATGCAAACTGTGCTAAGCGAGAGGTGCCATTAGCCAGGATTGATTTGGCGCAACTAGCAACCGACCGACGACAGTGTCGCAAGCGGTCCTCTCTGACCGCAATACAACACACACCTTTACTGTTCACTCATAACTACCATTCAGATCATACAGCTGCATAAAACTCGATGGTCGTTAAAGTTAGGGGTGCAACTGCTTAGTTTATAGAACAAGTAAATCTATGTATAAAATATAAAATGTAACAACGCAAGTGCTATTAATATCACAAAACAACGTCGTGATCGGATCAATATGTCTGAGCACACTAAAAAACTTAAAGTAGAATTATTTAAGATCAATGATCATCTGATGTCATAAACCTCGTATTCATTTTCATCACTAACACGTCCCTAAGTTACGCAGTTTAAAAAAAATCTACAAAATAATTTTAAATTTCAAAATCAGACAGATCAAGTGATCTGATCACCCTACTACGTGATATACGGTTGACATTTACATACCAGTCTAATAAATGCATGGCACCAAATCCGATATGTCTAAGCCGCACCGATACAATTAGTCTAAACTTCTAAAGTTGGCCAAATTGCAACTACACAATGTAAATAATGTTTTTATATATAAATAAATGCGTGTGTCTTTTTACTCCCAGTTTCAACATTTTAAATGCTGAAGAAGGGTTATTTTTCAGTAGACGTGCATGTGAAACGTAGGAGATAGGCAACAGGACGACAAATAAATATTATTTCAAGACGCAAATTATGAGTTAAATAAAAAAAATACTATAAAAGGCAATCTACAGCCCAAATACAGGCAACACAAACACAGACACAAAAAATTTGCTATTCAGACAAGGCTGCACATGGCACTACCACAGTAGTCAACGTGTTAACACACTAAAGAATGAATGTACCGCTCACGACTCGATAATACAATGAAAGCAAGGGATTTACAACACAAGTCGACGGTACTTTACCATAGCAAGATCTATACAACTCTCCGCTGACTCTAGCTTATTTACAAAGATAAGAATAGTTTACTGTTACCACGAATTAACCTTTAGAGAACCGTGAATAAATAGTTTTTAAAGAAATGAACAAATGATTTTAACAAGGTATAGAATATAAATATGTACAATAATAATAAGCTACTAATTGGGTTAAGGAGTATCCAAGGAAAAAGGGAAACGTAGGTTGATTTTAATGATTTCCGAGAAGCTATACAAAAACATTTCTGTTTTCAGCTAACAAACGTCCCTGTTATGCTCGGATCTCTCTCAAATACGCAAATAAAATGAAAATTAACCTTTGGCCGACCTATTGAAGAGTTATAAAGACGGTTGCCAATATACCAATCTTTCTTTCTTTCTACAAAATAATGAACTGCGGCGGCGACCACAAATCTCCTATTAAATGGGTGTTGGTTGCGTACAATAGGTGTGTAATAATAAGTTGACGGGTGTGTTGTTTTCGCCATTAGGTTGATTTCCTAGGGTGCTAATCAATAAGGCGGAAGGGTGACCGGTGAGCGCCGCTGCCGAGGGTTGAGGTGTCGCGTGGCCGCCGGCGTTATCACGGGTCGCATATCAAACAGCCCTACCAATACGCCGCAGGTAGATTGCATTTTTTATTGCTTTCCTCATTACCATAGGTTGATTACCCTCCGTACGCTGAGTAAACCAACGGGGTAGACATAGACGCATAAAATAATGTTTCTATTGGGGTGTACAGGAACTAAACCTCCTTTTTCTTATATCCATCAATCAATACAAGCTTTAAGATTGATAATCATTCAACTGTTCATATTAAATTAGAACAAGTTGACTGGAAACTATGACGCATCATCATATAGGTCTTTCGTAGATATACAAAAATAGATCAAATAGTAGAATGAGATCAGAGATTCTGTCAGATCAGTTCGACAGTAAATCACAATCGCAGCGCAGACAAATATGAAAGCTTGCATTTGAATCGACAATAGAATAACGGTACGTATCTCAGCGCCGCCGACACGAATATCACATTAGCGACCTCGTGATCTGGCCAGATTTATATCTGACAGTGCTCAAACAAACTAGGCTCCGGCTAAATCATATCACATAACCAATGATAAGTTGTATTACTGTAAGTAAACGGTATCAGCTATTTATCAGATTTGGCAATTCCTCCATAGCTTTCTAAAATGTTCCATGTTAGTAAAAGGTTAAACTAATCTCTCAAGAAAGCGATCGGTAAAGTCCGCATAGGTTTTACTTCACTCGCTTCAAATGCCAGTACGGTTTACGTTTAGTGCCAATAAACCTACATTAATGACAACTTCCGCAAGTCTAAGTTCTTAAGCCAATTTAAATAAGCCGTTATTTTCATTTCAATAATAAAATTTATCATGAAATGAATATAATTTTCATATAAGGCAGTAGCCAATTCAGTAGAAATGACACGACAACAAAAATATAATTATTTAGAACACAAAGTAGAGTTCACTTGAGAGTTCTAGCAAGCAATTCAAATAGCCACCTCAGTAATAACCTCCAAACAAACGAGAACATTAATCGCTACTATACAACATAATAGACCGGCAGTATTGTGTGAAATGACCGGAGAGGCTAGACGAGGTGCTCAGAGCTGGTGAACATATTTTTTACAAAGTGATCACTGGCCGTTCAACTTATTAGAAGATATTCGGCGCGTGTAAGCCGAGTTGGCGTCATGTAAACACTAACGGTAATATTTTAAACAAGATAATTGTAATAGTCTATTTAACTAAAGGTTAAATCGTGTACGTGGTTTAACAAACTATAAATTAATTACAATGGAGAGCGGTACTACTGCAATAATTTATCGAAGTTTTATAACTGCTGCAATTAAAGCTTGAACAAACAAAATACGGAAGAAACACAAATCGAAAAATAACCGAGTGAGAGTTCACGGCAGTGCAGTGTGGAAAAGCCGCATAGATTATTGTGACATTCCCTTAACGACCAAAACAATCTCAATCAGAATCTATTTTCGCATCATTGTCGGTAAACAGTTGACTTAGCAGAGGTCGTCGCCCCGCGCCAAATGTCGAGAACAATAAGTGGTACGGTACAGAAATGATCGTGTATCGAAGTCAGAGGCCCATCTCCAACTACCCATCTACTATTTACGACCAACAGAAACTAGAAAGCAACGCGAGAGCGCTCAGTGATTGAACCGTTTCGACATTAGTGAGAGAGAGGCACTATTGTAAAATGGTTTGTTGTTTAAACAGATAGCATCTCAGTTGCTGCTGGATTGGAAAACAATAAACGTGACTTGCTAAAGTTTGCTTAAATCATTTAAGACCTGGAACAAAGGTTAGGGTATAATTAAGATAGACTGACAAGACAAGGGTTGTCGATTAACAGTGGTCGCCTCAAAGTTGGCAATAATTCCAAAAATTTATAAAAAAGCAGCCGTGTGGTGACGGCAGAGTAGAATACATTTGTCATCAACCCCTACTCTTCCCGTGGGTGTCGTAAGAGGCGACTTAGGGACTACACATTGAACAGGGAACGGGCAGCAGCGCTCTCTGATACAGTAACCTTTTAATCTGCGATCTCCAACCCGCCTGCCAAGCGGGAAGCTCATAGTCCAGCAGTGGACTGTAACGGGCCGTTGATTTGATTTGATTTGATAAAAGAGCAAAGCTGAAGGATGAGATGATAAAGAATTTAAAAATAATAAAATTCCAAGAGGTCTGCTAGATTTGGCAAGAGAATACATTTATTATTTTTTATGACTGTTGAATTGCATTTATAAATAAAGGCTAATAAAATTGTGCTCAAAAGATAACGATTGAAAAGAGGAAGTTGTACTATAAAACGAAGTGCAACAAGAGAGCGGGGAGGCCGTGAACTTGACTTTGATAGGCGCAGTCGCGCGCTGCAAGCGATGTCTGATAGTACCGATCTTAAAGGTCATCTTTTCACTTCTCATGCCTATAAACAAACAAATACAATCGCCAGATGAAATCAAAACAAACCTACAAATCAGAAGACAAACACTAAAACATTTTTGAATGTGAGATTACATCAGTAGTCAATACAACGAGCTATTGATTGTGATTTGTAGTGGAATGAAAGGGTGTATTGACTTAGAATTTCCGCAGTCAGTTATCTTACGCTCAGAGCGTACTATTCGCGTACTTTGCGCAGTTTGTCAGCGATGGTTTCATAACGTCCAGCATTTCTCATGGCGCGGTGGACCGGCGGCGGCCGGCGCGCCTCGACACTCGCTGCCTCCAGAATGACTGATCAACCTTTTATCGACAACTCATTTTCCCCTTTACATACGGCCGCAATAAGCTCTTAATCCTTCGCTGCGTCGGCTACTTGCAGTGCACCAGGTAAGACTGATGGTGGTACGAGGCCAAACGCTCTCGTAATTGGTAACGATTATTAAGAGAATTTATATTCGATAAGTTGACAGGTCGTGGCTAGAGTTAAATTCAATTTAAGATACAACTGAATTTTAATCGCGACATGTTTACGCGTTTACTCATTGCGGTTGCGAAATTCTTTTATACGGGTTAGCTGACAACAATGGGTAGATAGATGCCTTGCACTTATCTGAGTAAGTAATGTAGTACAATTACTTAACAAGTGTATCCTTACCTTACACTTGTTTTGTTAAGTAATATTCTTGCAAACATCAAACGGTTCTTACGTGTTGTTTTATCAAATACCATATTTAGTGCATTTAAAAAAGATGCATAATTTTTTGACGCTAAACAAATGGTAAAACACCTGAATAACGTTAGGAAGATCAGTTTAAAGTAAGACGGTAAGATAAAAAACGGCAACTAACTTAAACCATTGAGATTAAAGAATAGTTCTATGGGCGTCTGTTAATAATATTGACACATGTTCGCGAGATATATTTTTTATATCGTTTCGCGGTGCGTATAATCGAGCATTTACAAATACGGAGTGGTCCGAGCGACTTATCGACGGCGCGGCGGCGGCGGCAGCGACCACCGCGCTAATAGGCGTTTCGCGCCCATTTATTTTCAGTTTAAGTTTTTGTATCCACATTTTGCTAGCACCTCTCGCGACATCGATTGCCTAGGGTTGCTTAACCACTTCTATATTGACATTTTGTCCTATATTATGGTATTCGACCTGTAGGCAAAGAGATAATCGCAGGCAAGCGCAAATTGAATTAAAATACACAGGTCGTAAGTAAGTGCTTACTACGTCGTATAATCTTCAATTTAATACCAATACAGCGACGCTTGCAACTAGTTCCCATCAAGTTTAAACATCACCAGAGAGTCACTAAGTCGTTAAAATATTAATTGGCAGCCCTGCCGGAGGAGAGGAGTGCTCAACTATCCGGTGGCGGTTGATTGTACTCATCAAGGATTTCTGTACTCAAGGACGACAGCGCGGGGCGGCTAGACGATCGCTGTCGATTCTCTTATTATTTCCAAGCAGACACATCTCGTTTTTGTCTCGAACCTCATTTATATTCATGATACATATCGTCGGTTATCGCTATAAATTAAAATAGTATTTCAACTCGTATCTGATATGAATCTAAAGCGCGTAAAATCTTTAATGCTCGTTACGGATTATTGCGTTTCATAGATCTGCTCTCGTCTCGACGAGGATATTTATGGGGCCGGTAATGCAGCCTTCCGCCTTTCACAATCCTGCAAATTATGTGCTGTGTTTATAGTAACAATCACGTCGCTGCTCAATTGAATCCAACTTTATAACCATTATTGTAATTGAATCTTGGTTATTACCATCACGGATTACAACTTACGAGCATAGTCTTTCGTAATAAAACTATTTGTAATCTCAGCTAATTAATATAGCTCAGAATCTTAACGTTTTCCAATTAATTGATATAATTTCTGTACCTACCAATAGATGTAAAATAAAACCAGTTTGATGAATTAGCAAAATCGCTGTCAAGTCGTTTATACCATTAGGTAATTTACAATAGGATATTGAATACATCCAACCAGGTTGGCTCATTGGACTACACAACTTCAGACAGTGAATTATTTAAAGCAGTTTTTGCTTAGTGCGAGAATCGACAAAAAATATCGACTCTATTTGTGTTGGAAGGTTCAGTCACCTCGATAGTTTAAATGTGCGAACCTCTTTGTCTGCTACTATTTTTTGTGGAATATGGCTACTTGATGGTAATTTCAAACTTCTAACAGATGCTTAAAGTTAAAATTACAACGATTAAAACGTAGTTAAGTAATAATTACATTTTACTGTAGATTAATTTTCTTGTAAAACTTGCCTTGAAAGATTAAAGTTTGCAGTCCAAACATGCTCACTAGTAACTAACTACACACAATAAGGTTAAATGTGACAAGGCATCCGACGAGTCAAGGGTATATGCAAATACGCATCATGTCAACAAAGAGCATTGCAGACAAGCCCAAAAAATAAAATAAGTATTACACAAGGACAAAAGGACTACCAGATGCACAGTACCGAGCGCTGTTTCCAAGGCCGCGTTATAAAGAGCGCAATAACTAATAATAACTTAACAAGGCCTATGTAACGGCATTATTTAATGGACAAGCACTATTACGAGTCTCCTGCGACATTTGTAACTGAAGATGCGCCTTTGTAATTGGTTCTCATAAACATTAAGTTGACATTAAGAGCATAGCGATAACTTAATATCCAATTAAAGATTAGAGCAAGTCGATAATACTGTTCTCTTAATTGAATTCACGTTTAATATTATAAGGTGGTGTCTTCGTTTTAAACTTTAATCAGAAAAATGTTAAGTACGGTAATCAACGACATGATCATCTGACTATAATGTTCGACCTTCCGAATCGTAAATATGTGGTAAATATGCGCGTGATTGTTTGAGACGACGAAGACGACGTGCAGGAAGCGTCAATGGACACCGCAGCAGAGGCGACTGCTCTGGGTAAATAAGAGTAATTTGCTGTTCACTCGCATTCTCCCATATACTTAATTCAACAAGGACCCACGCAAAACGTCCGAAACAAAATTACAGGCAGTTAAGTTCAACAATAAATTACCAACACAACCGCATATTATAAGATGATAAAATTCACTTGGCAATAATGAACTCGGACGAAAATAAATCAAGGAACTTGATATAACTGTTATGCGTCTATCCGCAATAAAAGTATAATAGGTTATTTATGATTAACTCATTACACTTCTAAAACTTCCAACTGATTGAGGCAATTGATATATCGAAATATTATGAATATATGAAAGAGAGAAGGAGAGATTCAACGACAGGACAGTACGCGCAAGCTTTAGTATGACTGACACATTTACAGTTGCAAACATTTAACACGGAGTTTGCACGGAGGTAATAATTTACAGCCGTCCATCTGCTTACATTAACACGGAACACGAATTCTGCGTTATTCCAGAGCAAGCGTCCAAAATGTAGGAGTTTTACTGCTCTTGCTTTACAACACATACGCCAGAACTTCCTGACGAACGGCCTATATTAATAACGACAACACAACAGATGCAAGAACAAACAAAACATCCGATACTTATCCATTTCTTAATATTGTTTATGTAGATTCCTCTATCGACAATTTATGTATGACAAACAGCTAAATGTCATCGCATGATCATAAACAAACTATGAATAGTAAGATAATTAGTAGCAGTTTTAATGCAATTATACAACATTGATATGCTAATATTATTTACCCTTAGCCACAAGTTTACATTAAGAATAAAAATGATTGACTGAATGACGATTAACCTATTTTCAGAAATCCGATTCATTCATTATTATATTGTTTGAATGCATAACATCAAGATTGCTATCAATGTCAAATTGGAATGATCGCCGCCGGACACATGTGCCATTTTGTGTGAAGGTCGTTTACACGATTCACTGGAACTCAGATGGGACGCTACGAATATGACATCATTTGATAAAACTTCAACATCCTTTAGTGGAAGGATTAAGTTGCGCATAATGAAGTGTGTGGATACTTGATGTGCCAAGTGTCGTGTCAAGAAACCGCAGGATTAATGCGAGCTGAAGCGCGTGCCGGGTACTTCACTCACGTCACGACATTATCACTAAACCACGTGTCGTTAAATCTATATAGGCGAATTCGATCAAGGCTTTTATTCAACCTACCCTATTATGATTGTTTATTATTGTGTAGTTGGTAACAAGCATCACGAATCAGGATGGCCAAGTGGCCGGAATAAAGAGATTCCAACTGGGGCTACCATTCTGTAAGTGGTCGGTGGCGCGAACTTTGCCGATATAAATCACGCAGCAGCAATTTTATAACTAAACAAAAGTAAACTTTATTACAAAGCCTGAGAATTCATACAGTACCGCTGGTGTCAGCATTGTTGCGGCGGCCGCGGCAGCGGCGGCGTGAAATCAATTAGGACACTTTGTTTTGATCACCCAACAGACAATCAAATGCCAATAAAAATTTTGCTAACTTGAGCGCCAGCCAATTGCATACATAAATTTTATTGGTCTTGGCAGCTTTTTAAAAGCATTTTAATACCTTTGGTTCGTATAAGTATATTCTAAACAGATAACTTTTTATTACTGTTGTTTTGTTGTCATGAGTTTAGATTGTTCGATGTCATGTGAGCTTCAATTTACAGTTATCTCTCGAGTGTCGTTGTGTTTTCCAGAAAAATTAACGTCTTCTCAACCGTGGGCGGACGCGACGGCTTACAGAGGAATCAAGTAATTGAACCACTAAGCATTTATTATTGATTCAATTACACAAAGCATATTATCGAGTTAAAGCTTAATCGACGAGACTCTGGAAGGTGAAATAATCTTATAAACAAAGCAAATTTTGACCAAAGTCATTGGCGTGTCGCAGACATTGGTGAGACATGATGTCACTCATTCGCTTTGTCACGTTGTGAACACAAGTGCTGGCAGATGCGGCCGCAATAAAAACATGACAATGTTTGTGGATTTCAACAGAAACATTTTAATTCATTTCGATTCATATTAGAACCAAAACGAAACAGGAAAATTTAAGTAAGTTATGACGTGATACGATACGTCACATAGTATATTATTTATACATTTCAATTTACTTGCGTTATCGCTTGCTTATAGTGTTTACATCAATTAACTTACATCAAGTACCTAAGGTAGTTTACGTATACAAAGTTTCTTCGTTTATATTATAATCGAGATGATGTAACTAGGTATCATAGAACTTATCACGTGTCAATCAGTATTGCGTATGCTCATCTTTGTTAAGACACAATGTTACTTTTTTTTTCTATAGCTGGACAGCTTTGTCAAGGATCTAGTTATGACAAAATCGTTGCCCATTCGTCCGTCTGTATCAGTTAAGTTGATATCGGTGATCTTATATCGATCAGAAACCATACCACAAAAAAGACGCTGTTAACCCACTACGCTTCTCCGTGGTTTCCCTCTTTCATATTAAACAACAATTGAAAGCAGTTTACATTTCACTTGGTGAAGTGATAATAAAGTTTCCGGGGTCTATAACAGCCGCAGGACGCGCGCTGCGGTCGGCCGGACCCGAACAGCATTTACGATGCGACGACGTTGTGGAACTTGTGGAACGGCTAACGAGAGTCGTAAACTCCTGCAACTCCTTGTTTAAGCAGACCCTAACTACTGGCATCAATAGATTCTTCTAAAAGTCGTCGAATTGATGGTAACTTATTGATAACGCGTTGTCAAATCCTAAGGAAATTACCAACATAGAAAGCCTCATCCAGGGTTTGCAAATAGCCATGCAAATTCAACCATCATAATGCAAAATTGAATACCCTGACGCTCTTTCCGTTCATTTTTCACTTCTTGGAACGAGCTTATCTTAGGTTTAAGCAAATTTTTGTCAGGTAGATCAGGCATGACTGTTTTGATGATTCTTAGTGGCAATGTTCCTTTTATTTTGCTTTGTGTTGTTGGTAACAGCAGCATCGAGGGTTGTCGGTCGGAGGGTCGTTCCGCGCGGTCGGGCCGGCCCGAGCCGCGCCGGCGCCGCGCTCCGTGACTCAGAAATTAGGCGCACCATTACCATACCTGCGATCACAATCTATGGATCCCAACTATACTTAATTAAGGCGTACACATTAGGGTGCGAAACGAACGGAAAACTTCGTGTAATAATACCCCAAGCACTTCATATAGTCATGCTTTACGAGTTGTCTTTGTTACGGCTCCACTCTTGTATAAAAATAAATTTAGATGTTTACTTAAGGAATGTGAGGAAATGAGCTGTATCTTACTTCTTACATTTATGTTTATATAAAATTAAATGTTTTACATTCTTATTAAACACAAAACTGTTCTCATCTCACACATAACGGGACGGAACAACTTTACTGATAAGGTAAGTAGAGAATTGCACTTGCAAATCTGTATTAAGTATAGTGTAGTTTATTACATTACTGACTCGTTAGTCGTTTTCCCCGTTAATGTATTTTTCCTCTATAGCAAGCAAATATAAACAAGAGTAATGATTTACTGGTGGTAGTTACTCAACAAATTCCCTAAAGACAATATAAATTAAGACGATTAATAAAGGTGTAAAGACATATTGGAGCAAAGCATGGAAGTGAGACATGCACACAGAAGAGCAAGGAAAGGTTTAGGGCAGTTAAAATGTGGTGCTGAAGAAGGATAAAACGAATTAACTGGACAAAGAGAAAGTCAAACAAAATGTTTTGGATATTATTAAAGAAAAGCGGAACCTGGTGTGCTGAAGGCAATCGTAGACGAAGAACAAAAACGCAACTTTTTGAGTTTTTGTTCTTCATCTATGATTATCTTCGTGGCTAATTTGTCCAAGTCTTCAGCACACCAGGTTCCGCTTTTTGAGATGATAGGACACTATATATAATGAAATGACGCTTAAATTATAAATGTCAATGTTGTGTTTTATCAAGATATCATATCTATGGGAGAAGATCGAGAGAAATAGCAGTGACCTCACAGACAATAAACTTTTAAGTTAAAGACGATAAAATTGTAAGAAGTCCACTTCTTTGTGAACAGCATGTAACTTGATGGTAGGGAATCTTGCCTTACTCATTCAACAGTCTTTAGTTTCAAGAACCTACCTCCTCAGTAGGTTCAGAAGCATACTGTGTACCACTGTTAATCCGTGTAATCTGGAGGTGCGGTGGCCATGGCAGCGTTCCCCGCGATGACACGATAGCAACCTGCGACTTCCTTATCCGTTACGCGATACGATCTGCCTCCGAGCCGTGTCTAATTTGAATAACCAACAGCCTGATAACTGCCGACCTGCATTCGTTCCCAACCCAACTAAATAACAGACATCCTTGAGAATGAGAGCCACTCACCGAATGATGCATATATTTTAAAAACTGGGAGAATTTTTAATGAGTTACTATTAATTTAATTTAAAATTTTAATGTTGGGCGAGCTTAATAACATTCCTAGAAAAAGAAAGTTAATTAACAAGGAAGTTGGGAAAAAAAGACGAATAAATATAAAATGACCTATCCCAATGTGAACCGGTATATCGACAGCGATAGGGCCATTAATATCTGTGTAGCATTTACGTCGGAATTCTCTTGAAACTCTCCCGGGTTCCCGCGAGGTTCAGATCGTGACTGCGCGTCGCGTCGGCGCAATTTGCTTACCCATACAGTGCAGTGCGCGCCGCTCTAATCATGTGTAAAATATTGCCGTGCCTCGTCACAGCAACACGGAATCAGGACGGCACGTCAAGTCACAGAGGAGTGCAAGATTAATTGAGTAAGATACCCCAATGCACGATTACCAGCATCGCGAACTTTTGAACGTTATTACTTCCCCGAATAAAGTACTGACAAAATTTGCATACTGTACTAATGCGACTCACAAACCATAAAAGCAATATTATCAAGAAATACAAACAACCGCGGGCTATAAAATAACAGTCAGTATAAAATAGAGGGTAAAATAATCGTCCACTCAATTCCCATAAGACGTTGCCATAAAAGCATTAAAAGCGTAGAGAATTGGAGATCAAGTTGAACGCGTGACCTCTAGTCGGCGAATAACGAGACGGTTGTGAATGTGAGGCGCGAGTGCCGGGCGAGCGGAGGGCCGAGGGCCTATTAGAACAATAGTAGCGCGCAGAAGCGTGCGATCATAAAGTTACACCTACAATCAACGCGAAGCCATACGACCGTACGATGCCGACCTGCCCCAACCTAGCGTGCAGCCGCCTTCCACCAGCACGCTCAAACCACGGATTATAGGCTTTCACCTATGTCGCTCCTGCTATTTGCTTTCAAGTTATGATCTTCAAAGTCATCGATCAACCTATCCATCGTTGGATCAAAAAGTTTAAAGCAGAACACTGAACTATTATAATGGGTAATGTAAGCATATTAGTCAACCTCGCTGTCGAGGAGACTGTCGATAAACGTCAAGCACACTTTGCCTAGATTTAAACTAGTACAAATACCACAAAATCTGGCTATGCTCCAAAATTCCTGGCAAGAAATAAATTCACAGAAAGCACAAATTTTAGATATAGGTAATGAAAAGTCACTTAAATCATATACACAGTAGATTAAAACATTTACGTTAAAAAACGAGCTATTCGACGTGACAATGACATGATAACAGCAAGTTGTCCTGATAACAATCGTATCGCGATTATTAAATGATTTTACTAACGAAGATACATACATACGACCTTTTGACCATGCAGGAATGTGGTTTTTGTTAATAAAGGAGGTGGAATTACCTTACAATAGTGGAGAACTGGAGATGCATTGTCGGTAGTGTGGAAAGGGAGGGCAGCCGACGCCGAGTTAAGGATTCCCACGCAAACAGGCCGACACACGCGGATACGCCGGTTCCGATCACCGCCCGCGCTAATTGAGTAGATGCTACCATACCAAGGACGAATGCGCCACTTTGTCAAATGTCTCGGCCAGTAAGCTACCATAGAAACTATTATTTACGCAAACACTACTTTCGAATTTAGACCAATTTAGAGGTAAAAATGACTCGATAACAAGTAAGGAATTTCGTGCTAAAAATAAAACTGAGTTGAGTGAGATGTATAATTTGTCATTTAAAATGTTCACTTATCTCAATGGTCGAGGTATGCAAGGACGTTCGCTTGTTGACTTTGTTGTTCAAACAAATACACTCGTCCAGAATAAGCGAAGTTAGGAGTATTATCTATGTTCATCAAATGTAGCAAGATGCCTTATTATTTCCTTGGTCATTTGTACATGGTCATCATACATTATGTGACGAGACAGGAGCGGCAGGCGAGTGGGCGGAGCTGATCCGATCCTATCTCTACACTGCCCTTCGCTGAATTAACGTTCCTGGTTACTGCCAACTTGTTTAAGTATAATATCCACAATCCAGCATCGTATTCATTGCGTATACAAACATTCTAATCATACTTAAGGCAACCATATCTAAAATTCATTCGATTAAAACTGCTATAGAGAGCGCTACATTAAACTAGCAAACATTTTATAATTACCGAGAAAATCGAAACTGAGGCAGCTGCTGTTGCTATAAATACAGAATTGCTCGATCGTTAATGTTGTAATAAATACCTCGTAAAAATCAAGCTGGTCTGGGAGACGACGAGTAGCGTATGAGCTTATGAGCAATGAACATTAATCGAGCCGGTTCAAGGTGACGCGAATGAGCTGCATAAAAATTCTGTTTAACGACGAATCAATGAAATTCTTAATACTAACTTCACGTATGAAGTTTCCGTCGTTTTGACTTTGTGAAGATTTATCATCGTATTATGATAAATTGGCAATATAAATACCACTGGTTTTTCTTGTTTCATGTATGTAATCCGTTCATACAACTCAGTTCGATTTCTTGGTGGGCTTAGACACACGATGACACGAGACATATCACATTTAATATGCCAAAGGCCTGCAAGTCACAGGAGAATGTTTGAAGGGTCAAAAGCAACAAAAACCGCAGAACAATGTATAAAATAAGACCTCGTGGTAGAAGTAAACAGTGGTCAATTACGGTGGTAGCGCTGGGATGTGGCGCGTTCAGAAACAATCGAAGCGGTGCGATGGTCGAGATACCGGCCCGTAATAACTCTAATGGCGAGATAAGACCGCCACTGCTGGCTACACTGAGTATCAAATGCACGTACTCTTAGCATAGTGCGTACACTGTAATCAGATGCGGTATCTCCATTCGGATCTATTGGTTCCCGTGTATTAGCTTCGCGGAAGTTAAGTGCTTCACTAATTGCTCCGCTTTAAATGGTTTTAGTGGAGAACGAATGTAAAATATATTTTCTCAATGTTGAACGATAAATTTTGCGTCTGTATGGTAAAGGTAGAAGCTGTAAATGAGAACGAGATTCGCGATATATATCAATTTGTGCTTTATAAATGTAAAATCATGGCATCTCCAAAAGAGTGATCGCTCGTAGGTGCGCTGAGCACGGCACGACGCGACGGCGAGCGGGACCAGTTTACGCCGACAACCATGTAAACGATTTATTCCCGAGTCTCGTTTTGCATTACCCGATCGGGAGCCAGGGCTGGACAGCGGCCTTATCACGTCAATCCCTCCAACGCCTTTGATTTACCGATACAACAACCTTTCTCTCGAAAATAATTTTAATTTTATTGGTATTAACCATACTCATGTCAAAAATAAGGAAGTACAGCGTGTGAAACATTGTTATCTACCCTTTCGACTTGTGAATAAGCGACGTTCATTCATGAATAATGTGGGGTGATAACATGTGGCATACATTTAGAAGTGGTCGTATGAAGTAGTTATAGACAGCCCTGTGAGGCGCGTAGTTGACGCAGGGGCTTTATTAAACGACGCTAAACTAAGATGGCCGTTGGACCGGCTTATCCCGATTGCCGGTGCACCCTCCTTGTTGCGTCAATACGCAATAATACTTGATACTGGTTCTTTATATTCTTCGTATTCGTGTAACATTATGTTAATTTTATAATACCAAACTGAATAAAGCATACAAAATTATCTGAGTGCTCTAAGTGATATTATGTACGACTCTATGTTTATCGATAATAATCACTTTATCGAAAGAAATAAAAAAGAAGTAAAATGACTCAACTGGTTCAGATTATTAAAAGACATCCTAGACATGAGATGCAGTAATATTCTCAGATAGAAAAACACGAACCTTCCATAAAAAGATGTGACAAGAAATCAACTCTGACAAAAACTATTTAGCTGTGTACGGCTTCAAGAAATAGAATACCCTTAGTTAATTGGCACACGAGGACGAGCATGATTGAACGAACGCCTTTATTATTAAAACGAGCCCGTATGAGGGTCGGCGAATTATTTATAAAGACGTCGATTGAATATGAGCGTCGCGCCGGTGCATAAAATCGATGGGACCAAGTCGAGCAGGCGGACGTGTCGAATAAACTCTCCCATACAATCTCGCTGCATTCCCGACAACTTTTACCTCAAAGACATTGCACTAACATTATTTACAACCAACATTCCACTGCAATTCATTTACATGAGCAGTAAATAGCGCGCACCACACATCTAAACGCTCGCTCTGCACTATAGAAATTTTAATACACTCATTATCCGTTTGTATGATTGCAAGTGGAAACAGCGATCGGGCTATTAGGCGTATTCATAGGCTTGGGCAGAATCTAACCGGTTTAAATGGTGGTTCTAGGCAGAATCAATGCTAGCGTAATGATAGACATTTTTAACAAGCGGGATCTTAGGCATAGGCAGACGCATTGCCAGGTTTAGATCAGGGTGGTCTACGACTTGGAGATTCTTAATTATTTATGAGATTGATAACGAAAGTTCAATGATGGAAAAAATAGAAACGTAACAGCCACATGCATAAATAAATATATATCACACTAGTTATACAGGTACAGCGATTAAGAATCCGCCAGGTCCGAGCGCATGGCATTGCAAACTTTTTGCGGATGTCACCAAAAGGCGGTGGCTGAGAGCGACAAAGGTGTCCAACCGGTTTATGTTACCATCGCGTCGCTTCATAAGCGCATGTGCAAATTCAACACTCGTCAAATACCACAAAATGCAATAAGTACAACCGCTATATCGTCGAGGTAAAGCAGGCGCGCGTCTCTCAACAAAATGTTGTGTATTACCTGTCGTCTCACCCATATTTATGGTTATAATGTTACTGTAAAAGTACTTGATGGATCGTATCTTGCATATCTCGACTCGCGTTTTATTCGCTACAAGGATGCTGATCATGCGATTGCGAGCAAAACTTTCAATAATAAAACTGCATAGAAATATTCTCCTAATATAGTAATAAGATCTCATATTTAGATCACTATTTATTTGTGCATTTAACATGTTTAAGAAATGAGATGACTGTAAATATATTAGATGCCAGCGGCAACATTAATAAAGTGCACGTTTGTAAAGTGCTTTGAATCATCGCCAGCATTAGATGGGAATGAATGTGTTGTGTAATCGGTCATTAAAGTCGATCGCAATCATGGGAGACCGCCAACAACGACATGCAATCAAACCGCTGCAAACAATGAATTATTGACGGAAAACATCACTTACCGACGTAATATGGGGTAAAACATAAAACGAAACTAAAATATTCATATTCACTACAGATTTGCAAACGTTGTTTAACAATTAGCGACGTAAGGAACGAGAGAAACTATTCTTAACAATAAATCATCGGAATGACCAAACTGAAACAAGCTCTATAGAAAATATTTTTACTTGCAAACAAGAAAATCGAGCTGATGTATCCGGCCACAATGCGGAAAAGATGTAAATTTCTAGATTAGTACCGTAATCTCGTTAATGCTATTAGATAGTTAAGATAACTCTGATGGCTAGCTAACGGCAGACCGCATCAATCAGGATGTCGGTCCACTGTCACATCGACGACGTCCTCTTTCATTGAATACTGTCCCTCATAAAAACGATAATTTTAAAAACAAACTTCTCTAATGGTATAATAGTAAAAACTTTAAACGTATTACAAGCAAAAACTTGATTTTTTATTTTAGTCACGCTTACACCTGAATACAATAATACTTACTACAAAATACTAAAATATATCGCGATAGGTCTTAGTGCACGTAACTGAATGGTAATCAAAAGAAGTTATGACGACGCAATTCGCAACGTTGGAATAATTGTATAAGATTTTATAGGTACACAAAGAAAAATATACCTGCAGATGTTATGAAACATCTATAATGAGTGTGGCAAATCAATAAATTATTACTACTAGTGAAAATACGAAATGCTTTTAAACTAAACAATATTATTAAAATTAACCCAATTGTCGTCATAGGAACCATCATAAAAATGCATGTATTGACAATTAAACTGATAGCATTCGTTCCATTTAGATATGGGTTGAAAATTAGCACGACCGATGAGACCTACATTTGGTTGGTTACGTCCAAACAGGCTACCGGAAAGATAGCACGTATATGAGTGCATACCGCAGGTAAGCACGCGAATCGGTCACGCTCTTCAGGCTCAATTTCACGGTCAAATAAACTAAGTTTGATCTTTTTATTACACGTGGCACTTCATTCGCCTTTGACCAAACGAGTTCAACGCATACCGGCTACTGTTTGGACTTTAGGACAGTACACTACAGGTGCACAAGACAAAAAATAAGCTATTACAAGAATTTTTGCTTTGCTGAAAAAGAGGAATAAAAGTTTCCTTATAGGAAAATAGAACCGATTATTATCCATATTTTATCAGAGGCGATCGACACATCTTTGTTAAATAAGAACCGACTAGCTGCAGTTACTTGCAAGTGGAAGTCGGTGGATCCTAATTGAGATCCGAGCAAAAAAAACAGTAACATTGTTAAGATCTGGAGAAAAAAATACGGTAGGTATATAAATCGGAAAACACTCTCAAATTACAGTTAATTTATCAATTGTGCCTCATGACACCTTGTTGCCATATTTATCTATGATCTATAGACGTTAAACTAGGTCTAGCTCATGTATATGCGAACATGTGAATTACACGAAGCGTAAATAGGCGACGGTGAGTCACACGTGCTTCGTTGATGCGCTTCAGTGCTCTTGTATTTACTGGTATCGGTACCTAATCTTGTACCTCCAGTAGTTTACATAAGGATTTGGGCATGCTCGACCGAAGTCAAATATTTTAAGCTTCGGTGTTTCGTAAATTGATAAGTGGTATCAATAATTCTGGGTTCTTTATCTCCAACAGATCATTCAATTAGGTTTATGTCTATAAACGATACAACGTGGGTGTCGGTTTGGGTTTCGGCATCGAAATGAGACATTATCAAATGACAGCGTCTCGTTTTTAAAAGGTAGCGAAACAAAGTCTTAACAGACTTAACAGATAAGGTCGCTTGAATAGAAGCATTCACGGTTGATTTGTTTCCCTATAAACATTTAGTTCAAAAATTAGGGTAGTATCACACCTGGCAGTTGTGCTGGTCATGGTAGGAGCTGACGAGCTGGCTGACGTACTCCCACACTTCACCTGGCGCCGACCAGGCAGCAGGGTTCGCCGCGTGCCGCATCATGTCAACCTCACAGGCACTGGGGATGCACGGGTCTGGCAATAGGCTGTTCACTACCGCCTCCTCAGGCACTATTTCTAGGTCCTTCGTCTTGTTGGGAAAGGAGTCAGCGTCTAACGCTAACTCGCCCGTCCACTGGTGAGGCAGTATCTCCTTCATTCAATTGTTTTTATCTACTTCTCGAGGTAAATCTTTGCGATAAAACGCAATCACAGCCCTCAAAGAATCATTCTTATCATGACATTTAACCTCTCCTTGAGGTTTTAAAGTTAACTGTTTTTTAGTAACGAGTATATCACATAGCAAAATTCGACTCTCTTCTTCTTGTTTCTCTAGTAATTATGACACTTGCTTCCCGATCAATTGAGGTTCAGTTTCTTTTAAAATTTAAAAACCTTGATTGTTTTCCTCGTTGCGATAAGAGCATCTAGCTAGCCCGCGTCCACTGTTGACGAGCTATTTATATTGTTTATCCTCAATCACGCGCAACTAGACCGTGATCCAGATTACCACACTAAAACTGAGCTAAAACACCTTCAAAACAAGCACATTTAATTTAACGTTTGGTTTACCTGAATTTTAAACATTTTAAAAGATCAAAATTGCCTTTTGCCGCAGGATATTTTTGTAAGAATTTTAAAAAGTATTTACACAGTAAATTTTATGACAGCTAACTATGAAATAGAACCGCAATCTAGTACAGTGAAGCTACAGTAATTTGCCAGTATAATTGACTGCAATGTGATATTTAAAATATCTTTTAAAATTATTTCTGTGACAGGTATCATTATTTCGCCAAGGTTTACATACGTATGATGATGCCTATAGAAGCATGTGAAAATAGGCGGTAAAAAGCGCGAATGCAAACCGCGGTTCTATTATTATGAACGGGGGCGATTAATAATAAAAGTTCACGGTCCAAAGCCCGCACGAGTGCAGCGACGTGTCTAATTTGCAGCGATGCGCGCAATCTCGGGACGAATCCATTCAGCGTCGCGTCGCGCAGACCGACTGATAACGTGCGACCTTGAGCCGCGTTAACGGCTGATAAGAGAATTTCGGCAGCCGCTCACCCCGGCACTCCACCTCACCTCTTTCCCCACCGCACCACTCTCGACGCCGCTTATCGCAAACACTGTTTGTTTTGCAAGAAATTAATGTCGCCTATATTATAATGCGGTGACATGATCATGAATTAATGAACCTCTAATTTATGTATGACAAATTGTCAAGATAATATACCCAATACACGTTAATATAATACAACACAATAGCTTTGTTTACTTCACTTTTAAAATATTTAAACTTCAGGTAAATCAACGTTCGTCAACCGTCACAATATTTTTCACGATATGGCAACATGTAATCACAAAATAGTTCAATAAGATATCACTTCATAACTTGGGGCAATCAATCCAGCGCGGCATCGTGCAGTCGCGGTGACGGGTGTTAGTGTGCGCGGCGTGATACGCTAACGCAAGGCCGGGACGCGCGCGCGCCGAGCCGCGAGCCAGCTAATGACCGGCTCGGCGCGTATTCGCGACCCCCACTCCGCCACTGTACGCGCTATCAAACCAGTTTACGTGAAAAATTTTAATTCCTCAGCGCGGGTGACGACCGATCGCGCTTTCCTCGCGCGGCGTGCCTCCCCCGGAGGAAAAAGCGCAGTGCCCCTGGGGCGGCCGGAAGTGCAGGCCGGCACGCGAGCCAAGCGCACCCACCGCCTTAATTAAATGCTGCACGCTGCAACCCCTCGCTACCCGCTGCCTACCGACGGCTACCCACCTTCCACACCATACACCTCCAATTTACAGTGTCACAACAAACATTCATTACGCGGGAGCGACACAACGCGCCCACAAATGAGATGCAATTTCCAGGCTCGCGCGTCTACAGCGAATCGAATATTTGCATTCAACAGTCATGTTCATCGTTAGGTCTGGTTTACCAGACATAATTATATGTATATGGATGATATAATTGTTAACAAAATCATCCACATATAATTACTATATCGATGATATCATATTTATATGGATGACATTATCTATCAACATTAAGTGCTCCTTGATTGCCTGTTAATTCGGTTATAACAATGCATATTGTTCCGTGTGCGATCTGTTCGAAGGCCTCACTTTGATGTTTGAGTCTATAAATCGTACGCAGAGTCGTCCCATCAGTCACGTCATCAATGCACATACGGTCTCGTCACGATTGATCGGTTAGCATTATAGATACGATGGTATCTGGCGATGTGGCGAGAAACGTTCATCGGAAACAACACAAGTTTGATTTTCAGATTACACGCTCCTTGTGATATTTTGGAACAATGTTGTCTTGGAACGATTGAACTTGACTAATTATAATTAACCCTCAGTGGTCGAACTCCTTACGCACAGAATTTATTGTTGGCGCTGCTTTCTTGGCTACATAACAAATAAACATAGAACCGTTGAAAAACGTGTTCTATTATTGTAATATATATTTCAATATGGTCACGCTAATCGAATTTTACGATAGCAAATTTCAAATACCCACGTACATAATATGCGAGTGGAAAAATGTTGAAACCGTTAAACAAAAGAAATTTGATACGTCTTAAAATGATCTCATTCTCGTAGATGAATGTAGGCATGAAGCAAAAATAGCGATCTGGGGCGCGTTCTTGCGAACACATATAAACAATCTATTCGAGCTACTACTGTATGTAATACTTTCAAATTCATCAAATAAAGTTTGAATCACAAAGTAATAAGTAGATGTAAACTTTCTACAGCTTCTGAGTTTTATAAGTCAAAACGTAATAGTAAAAAAAATGTATGACCAAATTATAAAGATACACAAACATAAAAAAGTACTTTTGTTTTTCATGTGCTGAAATAAAATCTAACAATGTAATTGGGTCGCAAATACGTCAGTATAGCTTTCTCCACTACTCATAAACAATAAACACTCTGGCAATCGCGCCTGCAAAGAGACAATCAATCATTCTAAATACCGAATAACAGATCTCTTTAGACACCTACAATATCTACTTTCGTACGATCTCTCCATATGTAAACAATCGTGACAGCGATGATTTCTATTGCGCGGGCACAGAAGCGCGCGTTATCACCTTGGCCCAACGAATTATCTTTCGTTGCCTTGGTCATTTCAAACAAATTCAAATAATTCAACCAGTTTGTGTTAGTCGCTTGAAATAAAGTTATTTTTATTTTTAGCCAACTAAATGCAAGTTATTACAACATGACCACGCAAAATATGCTAATAAATATATAACGAATGCAAAAACTAGAAAAACATATCATCTGAATATTTAAACGAGATAACTCAACTGAACATTACAGATAGCTCGAATTCAGTACACTGAGATTAAACTTATGAAGACCAAAACGAGTTAATAATCTCTTATAAATAATTCAACGCGGCTATTAAATACACAAAACCCGTAACTTCACATGATACATCTGCCTCTGCTTTGATACAATTAATAAATTATGGGGAATTATTGCTCAACAGAATGGAACCAACTCTACGTAAAGGGTGTGTGGTAAACATGAATAATAAGGATGCGCGCGTTAAAGAAACTGGATTAGATCGAGCCGGTGAGAATTGGGGTACCTTTTGAGGTGCTCATTTGTTCACTCACGTAAGTTTAACTAAAACCAGCCCAGTGTGATTAGGGTCGACAACGACAAGTTAAATAGTGACAGTTTAAGTATCTGCGCTGTAAACTACAATCCAAAAAAGGCGTGTAATTTTGTCGCAGCAATTTGTGATCGTTATCAATTAACTTGAGTCTCAGGAGAAATTCAAGTACCAATATTTTCTTTAATTTAAATGTTAATAAATAAACTGCGTAAAGTGGTCTCGCAAGAGTCATATTTTCAAAAGACGAGTTGTTAAGATGGTATCTAATACCATCGTAAGGAATTTTATAGCTTTGCTAAGACATCAGTTCCCAATGGATTAATTAACTATAGATAGACACTAGCAATTAAATTTAAGTTGATTCATATAAAAACAGTTGCTTGCATTCGATGGCAGATTAATTCATACATACGTATCTTACTTAGGTGTATAACATAGAAGAGTATGTTGAGTAGATAAATATAAGCTTTATGATCAATCAAAAATCAAAACAAAACAACAAACTTAAATACGAACGAAATATGGTAGAAATGATTTATTTTTTTAGTGAAATCACTTGAAACATTATACAGGCGCATCTCACATTCCAGTTGGTGACAACAAAAGGTATATCACCAGTCACTAAAAGTAAAATCGTGTCCATATTTGGTATAACCAAACAGCCACATTGAATGTTTCATTAAAAATCAAGTGGATAAAAAACGGGCTCCAGAATGCGAAAGCAGGATTGAAGAACCCTGAATAACCAGTCATGGACACTACCGCCATCTACTGAGGTAATTACAAAGCTGATGGATAATCATGTATGTCGTATGACGTTCGGGTAATAAACACATGTGATGCCGCCGCCGCCGCCCCGGTTTGGCAGTTTGGAATGGAGAGGTATGTGGGAAAATGTTTCAGAAAGTCGCTTCCAGACACGCAACTGAATTTTCGTGCAAAAACGTAAAATTCCTTGGTACAATGACTCATAAATAACTAAAGGACTTATTACTTGTAGTTTATTCTTATAATTACACTATATTTTATTTATTATTACTATATCCCCCTGCAAGGGTCTCTTAGATTTATTAGTCTTTTTTAAGCCTTTATTCAATTTCCTCTGTTTATTTATTTTTTATTTAAAAATAGACTCATTTTACATGATCTCTAAATTAGTAATATATCAAAATTTGTAATCTGGTGTAGGTCGCCCACGATACAGGTTTACCTAATGTGGGGGGCCACTGTAAATCACTTATTGCAATGTATTCAAGTTAATTTGAAATAAAAATTATTATTATTATTTAATTCCAACTTGTATTTTGAAAATCCAGTTGAATTAATAAGAAGATTAATAAAATTTATGAATATCTTATTCAAGAAAGAGACCTTTCACAAGCTTGATCATCTAAAAGTGAGGTTAGCTTTAGTGTAACTTACTGTTACTTAGTGTTACTTACTTACTTACCTTTCTCTGAAGTTTATTTGGTGCCTGCTGTACCAAGAGAAAGAAAAGCAGTGCAAAATATTTTATCTTGTTTTTGCAATGTTATTTGTAAAATAAAAAGCACAAATAACTGTATCACCATGATAATAAAGTGTGTAATAAAAGAAAATGAAAGGTATAGATTAAATAACCGGCCAAGCACGTGTCGGGCCACGCAAAGTGTAGGGTTCCGTAGTTGTCCAATACTACGTTTAAAACAGTTAACATTCATCAAAATATTTTTCTATGATGTTAATTTGTAGTACCAAATTTACTTGTACAAGTACATTTTATAATTAGTTTATTATTCGATAACCTGTAAAGCCTACTTGATGTTGATAATTTTCCTTTTAAATTCATCACATTACTATCGCAAACCCACTTTAAGTATACTAGAGGAACCCTAAAACAAAATTTTCTTAAAGATTTTATTCTTCAGCTTTGTCGGCATGATTAATATGTATATCCATGCCAAATTACAACCTTCTAGTAGTAAGAGTCAGACAGACATGATGAAACTATGAGGGTTCTTTTTTTACTATGGAACCCTAAACATCTATAAGATTCTTTGTTTCCGCAGTATTTTTGCCAAAATAATACGAGTCATATGTATTGAAAACCATGAACTGTTCTAAATGGCTGTAACATTTTTAAATATACTAGAAAATAAAATATTTATAAAAATTGTGTTGTTTTAACAATAACGAAATAAATTCTTACCTTAGTTCGTGGTCGTCCCCGAGGCCTCTTCACAGCACTATCATTAGCTTCATCAATTTTAGTTTTTTGCACAATTTTATTCTTCGCACTTTGCTTCTCCTTAGCTTTGGATGCATTGTCTTTAGACTCAATACATCTCCTGTCATCTTCACTGTCACTGTTAATTTGTTTAGTGGCTTTTGATTTCTGTGGTGAGGACTTCGCTGGAAGTAATTTAGATACTGCTTTCAATGGAATATCATCATCACTAGATGAGTTTGATGAGCATTTGCTGCAAGATTCTGAGCTCGAACTACTCTCCGAAAGTCGTTTCTTTATCTTGTCATCCTTATCATTTTTAGCTTTAGATGATGGGTCCTCTTTTTTCTTGACATTTGGTTTAGTGTTCTTCTTGCTTACAGTTTTTCTGGGTATTGCAGCTATTTTGAGCTTCAAGCCGGTGTCGCAAGAAGTGACTGAGAAATGTGGCTTCCGTGCCAAGCTCTGCTTAGCACTGGAACACTCCCAGTCACTTCCTGATGAACCACTGGATGAACTATTCTGCAATAGATGGATAAAAAGTGTTTTATTTTGTGTTGATTCATAATAGTCAGCAATCAGACTAAACAAAAAAACGATATATCTATCTGAAATTGTGTAATAATATATAAAATATGAGACATCAAGTTGAAGGGAGCAGAAAAAAATATATTTTTAAAAAGCATCTAATCCTGTTTGTACTAGCAGTTTCCTGATACCAAATTCTTATTTGATTACAGGTAGATTCAAATTGCCATAGCGTACATCCATATTCAACAATGTGAGAAAGATTCAACCTATTCTAAAAATCCAAAAAAATGTATGAATCTAAATAGATAGATAACAAATTTGTCTTAATAAGTACAGAGTTCAGAATACATTTCAATGTGTCTCAACCAAAAGGCTGCATAGGGTGTTTACAGACATACATCTTTATGTAGAATAACGTTATGATTTATTGTAAGTAATTACAATGTCGGATTAGTTCTTTGAGATGTTTGCCAGCCTCCATACTGTCAACCTTACAAGCATTTCTTATATAAATGTGTTGATTAGTGCTACCAAATTGCACCTCCGATAACAGGGCTAATCATAATATTCCAGAATACGAACCTCAGAATCACTGTTTGAATCAGATTCGTCACTTTGATCACGAGATTTTGGCAGCTCTGTGCTCATTTCTGAAAGGAATAAATTATGTAAAATAACTTCAGCAAAATCATGCTGACAAAGAAACAGCTAAGACTACTTCTTACTATGCAATCAAAGCATTGAACTTGACTAGGTCTTGAACTTGACTAAAAAAGTCCAAACAATCAATAGCAAGGTATTTGTAACTTTTTTCTCTAATAACAATAGATGTATCACATTCCTTTACATGGCATAACCTATTTAGTTGTTGTTCAAGATATATATCCATATTTTGAGGGTAAAACATCATAAACTCACAAAATTATAGTTGAATTTGGTCTAATAACGCGTAGCAAAGTACTAATTGATTCGAATACCTACTCACTTCAGACTTCAAGGTTGGTCAAGATGTTTCCAAATACAGAACTGTAAATTCCTTCATCTCCACAGCACACAATCTGAAACAACGCCGGCAGATGTTACAGCAACTGATTCCTAGTGTATTTTACCATGATATTTTGAGGAAATCTTCTATTTTTACTGAACAGTAGTTTGTTGGAATGACAGCTATGACGACACCAGTAAGACCAGTTTTGGTTCACCGTGTAGTTCTATGTTATAGATAACTCGGCCCATATTACAGTAACAAATATGCTCATTTCGAACAAGAAAACAATAAGCAGGCATATATCTGATGACAACGGTTTTTTATAGCATTGGCGCCAAATTGTATACGTTTGCATCTGATATCCAGGAATAACAACACAGCTAAGTCAAATATAATACCTGTAGGTTTACTTTAGATTCACATATACACTATTACTTCGAAAAGTAGTCTAAATTTTACGAGTAGTTATAGAAACAATAACGAAATTACTTCACAATCAGCATAACACTTGGCCTCCATGTTTACAAATCATTCGAATAAAAATTTATGGTAAAGAAGAGAAAGTCCGTGCATTTTATTTCTCACTCTTTTTCTCATATGAAAATTCACATATATAAGAAAGAGATGTCTAATTATTACATATCTTCTAGATTTGATTTGCGGCGCAAAATGGCGTCGCTAAAAAGAACCCTATTTTTTCAATTTTAAAATAAAAGGCAAGATGAAGTGCCTTTTTATGATTTGTACCATCTTTTAAGATGTTGTACAGCAAAAAGATTCGGAAATAAATAAACATCAACAGAAATAAATAACAGAAAACTTCTACAAATATCACCACGGTATGGGATATTATGGGACAAGTACGCCATCTTCCTAAATAAACATACAACTTTTCTAGAAAGTTGTAATTTCGGTCAATAGAGAACGCCACTTTGCAAAATAATTCATCCACACCATATCCAATCCACACAATGATAAAGCTGCTAGAAACTGTAGACACCTTACTTAGATCACCACTACGAATCTTTTGAGATTGCAAAGATCCTAGCGGAGCACAGGGTGCCACTGAGCAAGTAATCACTACCAGGGTGCATCCATCCAACCAGCTAGTTCAACAGCTCGATTAGGAAGCAATGTACGTACGTACAATAAAAAGCTGTTTTGTATTAAAACCATTACTATGAAAAACTATCTTACCCTGCGTTCCGAGACGCGCTGAAATCGATTAAAGCACCCGTAATCGCGATCCGAATTACTGTAAGCTGTCAAAACTCATACAGGGTGTTTGGAAGAATTTAACTGTTTTTGAATCTTGAATAAATTCATCAACTTCAAATGTCTGTAAAAAAAATAGCCACATGACACAGATGCTTTAATCAGGTCTTATTAGATTGTTTACTTATTACTTTATTCAAATAAAATTAAAAACAATTCACTTACCAGATTGGCCATTATTTAATATAGTAAGTGAATTTTGCAGCCAACTGCAAAATTTTGGGTATTTTAAACAAAAACAGTTAAATTCTGGTATAAAATTAAATCATACTTCGTGTAAGCTAAGTATAGTCCAAAATGGTTCTAAATGGCCTGTACTAATAATGTGTTAAAGCTTTGCAACCATCTTCCAAACACCCTGTATATCCCATGCAGATAAAGAATAGATCTGAAAATGGCGTCTGCTCGTATGCTAACTCGCTCACAATCTATTGCTATCTATACTCACACAGTGAAGTACGCGCTGCAAAAAAATAATGACAAAAATCAGTGTTCGCAAACAACTATAATTGTCATTGATGTTGATGACATTCTTCCGGAAATCGTACATAAATAAATAATAATAATTTTAAACTTATCCCATGTTGTTTTTTCTTGTATTTACCCTTGCTCCTTATTTATTTGGGAAACCTTCATGACCGCCCCTGGTTTTGTACGCTACGTTTTAGATGTACATGGTTTAGAACGAATACAAGTTGCATCCAAAAACAGGTCTGTACAAAAAGTGTTCGTGCAGTTTTGAACGCAACTGTTTTGGTACGCCGCGTTTTTTTAAGCCACTGATTACATCTCAAAATAATGGGTCGACTTTAGCAATCTGAGTTTTTTCGCTGTTTTTCATTGGGCAGTACCCGAAGGGGGGGGGGTATGGGGGGCGCAGCCCCCCGCAATAAAAATAAAACCACCCAGAAAGAATACACTTCGGTTAAGGTTAGACTGTTGTCAACAACAGGCGGAGGGAGACGAGCGAGCGGAGCGAGCGTGCCGCGGCAGCAGCCGGTGACCGCAGGAGATTACTTCTCAAAAAGGCTAATGGTTGGAAAATTAAAGTGCGCAAAACGTAGACGAAAAAAAATGGCTGCAGAAAACGGGTCGGTCATAATCTGCTCGCATAGTTTTTCCCGTCCAAGGCAAGCATGTAGTACACAAAAAACTGTCTGTACAAAACGGTATGTACAAAACGGAAACAAGCATGAACCCCTCATTTATTTCATAAAAAAAATTCTCATTATTATTAGTATCATTAATGAATAATAATAAACCCGTCCCGTCCAATTTTATATCATAATAATAAAAAAAGAATAATTAATAAAAAAAAAAGTTAGTAGGAAAAATAAAAATCGATTTTTGAGAACTTGTTTTGCCAACCGTACCATAAGTACCCGCCGCGGCTTATACGTTTTTTTGCTTTTCTGATCGCTGACAGCGCTGAAAGTCTGATTCGGAATGCGCCCTTATTTTTGCAGATTGTCAGGCAAGAAAAGCAGCTACAAATAATTGTATTATATTTAACAGATAGATAATAATGTAAATAGTTAAGTTTGTGACTAAGAAATAGGAACAGTGAATGTTATAACTACTTACTCATAGATACAAAGCAGGATCTTGCTGTCAATATTGATAAAACTCGCAAAGTTCGTAGTTTAGAAATTATGGATGAGCTGGAGGTCTGGGAGGACCTATGTAACATACCACCTGATCCCCCAGTCATGCGAGAACTCTGTCCGAGTTGTCAGTAAGTAATAATAATTAATTATTTACCAATACTAAATTACCATTGTTTTCATGTTCCGTTGTTGTACGAAATAACCTAAAGTACAATATCGGTTTGATGGCAAGATTTTGATGTTTCGCAGAATCATAAAAAATAATAAGCAGAAAAATTATTTTCTCTTTGCAGAAGACCAGCAGTAGTATGCTGGTGCACTGCACTACCTCCAGTAAGATTAAATCCTAAGAGTAATGTCATTCTCCTGCAACATCCAGCTGAAGAGAAGAGATGCCTCCGCACTGCCCCCATGCTTCAACTAGGCCTGGCAGAAAACAAGTGCCTTATCTACAAAGGAAAAAAGTTTCCATTGCCAAGACATGATAACTTAGAAGATATTTTACTGCATCCCAATACAGTACTGCTTTACCCAAGTAAAGCTGCTATAGATATAAGAGATTTAGAGAGTAAGCATATTTCATACAACCTAGTACTTCTGGACGGTACATGGCCACAAGCAAAAGCTATATACACCTCAAGCCCTATTCTTCATAAGATTAAACAAGTTAAACTGATGACTAACTGTAGCAGCAGTTACATTATAAGGACACAGCCTACGGAAGGTTGTTTGAGCACATTAGAAACAGCAGCTAAAGCTCTGTCACAATTGGAGAATAACCCTGTATACAAAGATCAATTGGTTCAACCATTACATACATTATGTAAATATCAACTAGAAAATGGAGCAGTTACACATCAATCAAAGGAATTTTTGATAAAAACCAAGACATATCCCAAGTTAATTGGCAAAAGATTATCAAGACTTTTGAGATCAACTGATGAGTGTATTATAAATAAAACTAAGAATTAAAATAAAATCTAAATAAGTTATTTCTTTGACTTCATACCCTCGTCGGTCCAGTGCACTGCACTGCTCCTGCACAACTCTAATGACAAGCGTAAGCCGTAAACGAGCAGCAGCAGTTATTTATTAGATTATTTACCCTACAGATTGCCTGGAAGAAATTGCCAAAAATGTGCTCTTGCTTATTAGTTTTAAGTACGCCAGCAATGTAATGTAAAATAATATGTCAATGCAAGCAATTACGCGAATTGATATGATTTGACAACTTACGGACAACTTGAATAGAAAAAAATTGAGAGCAGAATCAAATTGATGTGTGTGAAGCGCCATCTACATGTTAGATCTGGTTCCGGCTGGTTGGTTGTTTTTATTTTAAACTCGCACAAAAATGACCTGGAAAATATTTTTTTACGTCAAAGAGGATATAAGGATTTACGTGGTGAGTGATGTTCATATTGCGAGTGCTATTTTCTAGGCTTTGGTTGATATATTAACCATAGTCGTTTTCTTATTACGTAAGGTTGATAAACGAATTAATAAACTTGATAACCATTCTTAAAGGATGCTGGATGAAGTGAATGAGGTTTATTTAAAATGCATACAGTGGCATACCAAAGTACTTTACCAATTGTTTCTAGATTATTATGTTGTAAATAGGAAACTGTAAAGAGCACTGTTTATACCAATTTTGTTGTGTACGTTTTTGGTGCTCTCATGTTGATGGCTTACAAGGGCTGCTATTTATGTATCCGGAACTGGCCACTTACATAAACAATATTTAAAAAGAAATTATAACATTAAAAAAAAACTCTTTGGCTGTAAAATAAAGTTTGTTTCATTCATCTGTCAATTGTTTTTACATTATGGCGCCATTTTTAAAATTCATTGTCTATCATCACCATGGATTTGACTCGTGAAAATTTTCGTGCTATGATTTATTACGACTTTCGGCGTGGATTAACTCAAAAACAGTGCCTGGATCAACTTTTGTCGACTTTTGGGGAGGAAGCCCCATCAAAAACCACTGTGTATCACTGGTTCAGTGAGTTTAATCGTGGTCGTCGTATGCTTGCGGACGATTTTAAAGAAGGTCGCCCTAAATCGGCTGTTGTACCACAAAATATTGATGCTGTGCGCGAACTAATAATGCAAGACCGTCATGTTACATATCGCGAGATAGAGGCATTTCTGGGCATTAGTATGACGAGTATTTATAAAATATTACACGAACATTTGGCTGAAAAAAAATTTGTTCTCGTTGGATCCCGCACAACTTAACAGTTGAACAAAAACAGGCTCGTGTTGATTGGTGCTAAAAAATGATAGAAAAATACAAATGTGGTACATCAAAAGCTGTTCATAATATCTACACAGGAGACGAATCTTGGATATGCGTATGATCCCGAAACTAAACAGCAGTCAACGGTTTGGGTGTTCCAAAATGAACCAAACCCAACTAAAGTTGTTCGTGCATAAAACCCCCTTTGAAGCAAATGGTTGCCTGCTTTTTTGGTATTAGTGGACATGTGGCTACAGTACCACTAGAGAATCATAAAACGGTTAATTCTGAATGGTACACCACCATTTGCTTGCCAGAAGTCTTTGGAGAAATACGCAAGAACAATCGACAACGAAGAATAATCCTTCACCACGATAACGCCAGCTGTCACACCTCGGCTGCAACAACGGAGTATTTAAATAGTCAAATGATCGAATTGACGGGTCATCCGCCGTACAGTCCCGACTTGGCACCCAACGACTTTTATTTATTCCCAAGCGTGAAGAACAAATTACGTGAACACCGATTTTCGACCCGGGAAGAAGCCGTTGATGCTTTCAAAATGCACGTTTTGGAGATAACAGAATGGAAAAAATGCTACGAAAGTTGGTTTCAACGTATGAAAAAATGCATCGATCATCACGGGGAATATTTTTAAAAGCAATAAAAGTATATTTGGTTATAGATGTTTGTTATTATGGTTATGGTTATATATTTTTTGTTATTCCGGATACATAAATAGCAGCCCTCGTAGCAACCGTTGTTGATTGGCTGTCTAGATGTTCTAAGTTTTCTTGTATATTTTCAAATTGTAAATCTGGGTGACGAGAGTAAAACAACAGGATACGTGATTAGACAATGGTCTCAGTTTATGGAATGATCGAGAATTTTAGAAAATGTAACAAAGTAAAAAATACTTAAAACTACACCGCCATCTATCGAGATCCACCAGAACCAACACTAAAAATAGCGCATGAAGAAACGGTCGATATCGTGGCTAAATACACAGCTAATGTAATAATTCAGAGGCAAAACAACAGATGTCGCTGGCTGTGTTAACACAAATATATATTTGAGTCGGAACCCTTTCCTTGATGCAATACAGCATTCACATCTATAAGTTTTTGTGTCTTTACATAAGTTATGTATAACTACCACTGAATTCTGTTTGTGTTGTATTGTAATTACTATTTTCAAGGAATAAATGCTTTTCTATTCTATTCTATTTTTAGACATTTTAAACATCGTTTTGATCACGTATCCACGAGATAACACTTTGGTCACGTCACTACTCCAAAGTTAATATGGTAGCAGAGCGATGTCAGTGCTAAAAATTAACGCACTTGTAAAGAAAACTACGATACGTGGGTCATTCATGCTAGGGGCTAGGGCCTACCTTCTTTGACTCAGGCATCATTGTTTTTGCTTTTTGACCAACGTGCGATTTTTCCTCTCAGCAACACCGTTTTGATGAGGAGTATAGGTGTTCTAAGTTTTCTTGTATATTTTCAATAATATATTTTTAGACTTTTTAAACATAGTTTTGATCACGTATCCATGGGACAATACTTTGGTCACTACTCCAAAGTTAATAGAAACAGAAACATTACGTCGTCAAAGAGGTTTTAGTGGGTGACTGCCCATTCGCAAGCAAACATATCCTCTTCGTCAAGCATTATATTTACGAGAGTGTATCAGAGTTATGGAGCCACCGAAGGCCTCTACATTAATCTTGTATGTAACTAACTAATATTTTCCATTGATAATAGAGATGGGGCGTGCCTTCTCAAGCAAGAAATAATATCTCTTTCCGGAAAATCTGGTGATCAGCCTATAAACAAAATATTGAACAGCACTGAATAAATAAACATTTAACTTCAAGCGATGCAAATACAAAAACATGAAGCGGAGTCCATTAGACGGAAGCGGCAGATGCGCAGGATATATACAAAAACATAACTTTTATTAGAACGTATTTTCGTTTAAAAATTACATTTTGAAAGACATGTGAAGTTTAAGTTATAAAATCCATCACATAGATGGCGCCGACTACGGTGAGTAGTATTTTATTTCGCTGCTAGTCAGTGAGTGAGCGACTGGTGTCTCTAGTTTGGTATTTGACACTTTTTTTTTCTTTTCTGTCGGATCTGTCAAAGAAATCGGAAACATGGCTGAGGTTCGCGAATTATTTTTTATATTAAATCCTTAAATATTCTGATAATCGCAGGTTTTATCGTGCTTTGTGATATAGTGCCTCTATGTGATATTATTGTGAAAACCCATCCAAGGGTTATTTCATCACAGTGACCGACTATGTTTACGTTTTGCAGGTTGACGAAACTCTCAAGAAGAAGCGTACCTTCAGGAAGTTTACCTTCCGAGGAGTTGATCTTGATCAGCTTCTTGATATGCCCAAGTAAGTGCCTTTTCTTTATCTACCTTATGATCACTTCCCATACTGGTTTTTCTATTTCTGAGCGGTTGATTTAACTCTCGGTTTTATCGTGGTTTTAAGCTATTTCCAAGTAAGCTTACTATAAATTCAATAAAACCAGATCTATACAACATTGTTTTTGTCTATTCTCTATCTCAATATCATGTTTATAACCTGACAAATAACAAAAACAAGTCCTAACCTCTAAATGTATGACTTATTTTACAGTGAGCAACTCATGGAGTTGATGCACGCACGCGCCCGTAGGCGATTTGCCCGCGGACTGAAGCGCAAGCCGATGGCGCTGGTGAAGAAGCTGCGCCGCGCGAAGAAGGAAGCACCGCCAAATGAGAAGCCCGAGATTGTTAAGACTCATCTCCGTAACATGATCATTG
Source organism: Carpatolechia fugitivella (assembly GCA_951230895.1). Classification (NCBI taxonomy): domain Eukaryota; kingdom Metazoa; phylum Arthropoda; class Insecta; order Lepidoptera; family Gelechiidae; genus Carpatolechia; species Carpatolechia fugitivella. Next base: position 10,883,546 of record OX579660.1, read on the forward strand.
TCCCTGAAATGGTTGGATCCATTGTTGGTATCTATAATGGCAAGACCTTCAACCAGGTTTGTATTTATTTTTGTTATATACTTCTTTAATCCTTTTAAGTGTGACCAGATTTAGCAGCCCCTTGCCTAATGTGAAAAATATTACCTACCAATTTCAATTACAGGATACTGCTATACTGGGTTACACAATTTTTTCATAGCATATTTTCACCTAAACTGCAGCTGAGAAATAGTTACATATTGTAATTAATGTTCAATGACTTACTTATGTTTTGCTACAGTAACGGAAGTTTGAAACTGGTTACAAGTGACTAGTCTTTCTAGGCACCTGAAAGACCTAAACCAGTACCTAAACCAACAGGGTAGAAATAGATTGTCTTCATGTAGATTTTATTTTTGTTAACCATGTGCAGTTATGTACTCAGTATTTTCCTATCCGCCTTCAATGTCTATCTTCTGTTGCAGGTTGAAATCAAGCCTGAGATGATTGGTCACTACTTGGGAGAGTTCTCAGTCACATACAAGCCTGTGAAGCATGGTAGACCCGGTATTGGTGCTACCCACAGTTCCAGATTCATTCCACTCAAGTAGAGTGGATTTAGGCTAAGACTTAACAAAAATAATGGCACATTATACAATAAAGTATTTGTGCTAGCAAGTTCTTGGTTTTATTTGTGACCTTAGTGCCTATTTCTGCTAAAAGTAGCATTTAATGCTTCATTCAAAGACTTGTGACACATGTAATCTGGCTGATAATATATAAATGTAAGATCAGATAAGCAGACCCTAATTGAGAAGCCTTTTCAAGCATTATTGAGCCCCCAATGGGGCAAGTCAATGGTGATTATTGGAGTAACCCTAGCAGCTCACGCTACTTACTGCAAAGAAAGTTATTGTAGAGAATTTGATGCTTGAAAAGATCAATTATAATAACAATACTGCTTACTAAGGTCTCACGCCAGTGTGATAAAAAAAATACACTGGAAAATTTGCTTAGGATTTAATGAACATTCCAAAACAATTTTATTGTGAAAATCAAGTTGTAGGCTGAAAAGGAGAAGATTGAGGGCCCCGCAGACCTGTTCTTCCTTTCACAATTTATTATGCGCGCGAGGTACCTATGGTTTTTGAACTACTGATACTAAAAAAATAGAGGGTTGTTTGTGTGTACGGAAATTCGCGTTTCGTAGTAACGCGTTGAAAGGGGTCAATCCCCCTCCCCACTTTTCAGCCTACAACTAACTTAATTGATTTTCACAAAATCTAATTTCAGTTTTGAATTGTTCACTAAACCCTAAGCACAGTTTCAAAGAGTTATAACGAAGCGGCCCTCACCACTACATTCACATGAATTTCGGAGGTTTACCAATATGGGTTAAACATAAATAAAGAAGGCTCGAGAAAGTTTTTTAGAAATGTATAATACCCAATAATATGACTAACATGTGTACAAGTATATTTAGTAAAAATATTATGCAGTTTTAGTAATATGCAGAGCACAGAGTACTATAATACTGCAGAGTAAAAAAATAATTTATGCTTGATAATATTATAACATTAAAATTACATACTAATTATTATGCAGATACAATTTTGGAACCACAGCCTAGAGAAACCCATTAACTTCTAACTTGGCTAGTCAGATATGGCCTTATGAAGTGAAGGCTAAATGCAATGTTTGGCTATGCAAGGGACTACATACATAAACAAGTATATTTGTATAAAACCAAACTTAAATTCAGTTACATTGCAATGCTATGTACTAAAAATAGAATAGAAAAAAATATAGATTTTAGTATGGACATGGTAAACAGTATGGTGGTGGAGGGTTAGTTTTAGAAGATTTTTGTCATGTCCCGATTACGTAAGCAAGCTTTCAAGCTCGAAATTAAGTGGGCTATAACCAGCCATCATATTAGTCAGCCATGCACGGCGAGAGAGCTATAAAGCTTTCAGTTACCACACCGATATGTTGTGAGGAGAGGGTACAGGTGATGATATTGAAACATGATGTGGTGTAATATGAGATTGAAACATTCCATCATTAGAAGAGTCATGGTCCAAACGGCCAGACAGTTGGCAACTAAATGTGAGAAGGATTCACAAATGTTGTACCAAAACGGAATTATATAGATGGCAAACTTTGAAGGCTGTTTTCTTATGGGGCCCATGTGAAGCCATGTTAAATAGAGACAATTTTGCCAACCCTTTAAGTCTATAGATCTATGTTAGATGGTCGCGGGGATGAGGCCGGCGTGCGCGGCGAGGGCGAGCAGCGGCGCGGCGGTGGGCGGCGCGGGGAAGCTGCCGCCGCTGGCCGCCATGTCGATGTGCGAGTAGGGCAGGTCGCGCGCCGCCAGCCCGCTCATGGTCTATAGATCTGTGTTAGATGGTCGCGGGGATGAGGCCGGCGTGCGCGGCGAGGGCGAGCAGCGGCGCGGCGGTGGGCGGCGCGGTGAAGCTGCCGCCGCTGGCCGCCATGTCGATGTGCGAGTAGGGCAGGTCGCGCGCCGCCAGCCCGCTCATGGTCTATAGATCTGTGTTAGATGGTCGCGGGGATGAGGCCGGCGTGCGCGGCGAGGGCGAGCAGCGGCGCGGCGGTGGGCGGCGCGGGGAAGCTGCCGCCGCTGGCCGCCATGTCGATGTGCGAGTAGGGCAGGTCGCGCGCCGCCAGCCCGCTCATGGTCTATAGATCTGTGTTAGATGGTCGCGGGGATGAGGCCGGCGTGCGCGGCGAGGGCGAGCAGCGGCGCGGCGGTGGGCGGCGCGGGGAAGCTGCCGCCGCTGGCCGCCATGTCGATGTGCGAGTAGGGCAGGTCGCGCGCCGCCAGCCCGCTCATGGTCTATAGATCTGTGTTAGATGGTCGCGGGGATGAGGCCGGCGTGCGCGGCGAGGGCGAGCAGCGGCGCGGCGGTGGGCGGCGCGGGGAAGCTGCCGCCGCTGGCCGCCATGTCGATGTGCGAGTAGGGCAGGTCGCGCGCCGCCAGCCCGCTCATGGTCTATAGATCTGTGTTAGATGGTCGCGGGGATGAGGCCGGCGTGCGCGGCGAGGGCGAGCAGCGGCGCGGCGGTGGGCGGCGCGGGGAAGCTGCCGCCGCTGGCCGCCATGTCGATGTGCGAGTAGGGCAGGTCGCGCGCCGCCAGCCCGCTGGCCAGCAGCAGGAAGGCGGCGGGCGCCTGGTGGCCGCGCGCCGACGCGGTGGACGCCTTGTTGTCTGCTTGGTGGATCGCGTCGCCGGCCGCCTTGCCCTGCGAGCGGAGAGGTTGGAGTCAACGCGTAATGCACTTTTTAAGACGGTAATCGAGTTTTATTCGAGTATACGGCATATTCGTAAAAAGTTGTCAAAGTTTAAAAGACCCACCCAAAGGCTGACGTTTGACCGCGTGATACAGGTCCCTGGCCGCGTTGTCGTATAGTATTAATGGCTAGTGTAGCCTTATGTATAACCAAGCCGAATCCTCTCTACATATAGCCTCACCTTGTGTGTAGCCAGGTCCTCCCTGCGTATAGTGGACACTTCAAACATGTCTGCGAGGCTGTCCCCGGCGCTCTGCAGTTTGGCCGCGTGCTTCAACTCCCTGGCGGCGTGGTTGTCAAGCACTATGGAATATCCTTCGCCCATGGCGCGCACCGCGTGGCCCGTTAGTGTTGCCACCGTGTATAAGTGAGGCTTCTTCTCATTCACGGCCCGGTCCGCCATCTGTGTAATTCAATAGAAAATTTGAATAAAATAAAAAATATGTTCACTTTCCGGTATACATCGTCAGACTGAATGACGAACATACAGTCCGGCACAAATAAGTCAACAAACAGCGATGGAAATAAATTCGTTACTAATGGCAACACCATTACAAACGAGCGACATTCACATTAAGTGGTAATCACACTAATATTATAAATGTGAAAATATATTTGGATGTTTGTTCCGCTTTTACGCCTAACTACTGAACGAATTTGGATGAAATTTAGAATGGAGATAGTTTGTACCCTGGATTAACACAGAGGATACTTTTTACAGGAAAATCTTACATAACGCGAGCGTAGCAGCGGGCGGAAAACTAGTAATGTATTAAAAAAGCCCTGTTGCCTAAATTTGTATATTTACAATACTCAATTCAGAACAGGCTTACTTACCTACCATAGTACCTGTGAAATGGCCAAAATTGGAACTATAACCGTTAACTATGGAAATGTTAAGTTTTAGAACTGACTGTTGTCATTAAAAGTCAAAGTCAAATTAATTTATTTCCATAGGATGTTATTACATCACTTAGATCCGTCATTACATTTTTTTGAGTGAGTTCGCTAACACAATGGCGGAATCTGTGGAGAAGAGCTCACCGAAGAAACTCCACAGTCGTCGCATCTTTTGCGTTTCCTTTTTTAAATAAAAAATAAAACATTACAAAATTAATGCTAATTAAATATCGAAAAGGCCTGCCACTCAAGCAATCTATTCCCATGGACATCTGTCCTCTAAGTAATCAGATATCCTATAGTAACCTTTTTTATACAATTTCTGTTTTATAATTATTTTAAACTTGTCTAAAGGCAAGTTTTTAATATCAGTAGGGACCTTATTGTAATAGCGTATACAATTGCCTTTAAAAGAATTACTAATTTTATGTAGTCGGCTGACATAAGCAACCAACTTGTCTTTATTTCTAGTATTAAAATTGTGTATATCACTGTACTTCTGAAATTGATTGTAAAAAAACTGACATTGGTTGAAATACCATTGTATGTGACCACTAGTGCTTCATTTCACAGATACGTTACGTTTGTACTTCTTTGATTTTGTATGGTCTCTTGTTGTCAGTGTTGCCAACCCATTCCAAGCAGCTGCTTAATCAGCTCGTTACTGTACCTCGGTCAGCAGGTCGGCCATGGCCATGCGCCCCTCGGCGTCGGTGTTGCCAACCCTCACGGGTAGCCCCAGCCGGTTCTTAATCAGCTCGTCTGCTACGTAAGCTTCTTCTCCGACCGAGTTGCGAACAAATGCTAGCGCGCCAATCGCCTTCACGCGACCGCCTAGCTCCGCGCACGCCTGTAGGGGGACGGTATGGTTCATATGATAATAGTTTTAGTACGATATCCTAATTTATTATAAGTACCATGTGTGGTTAGCCAAAAATATATTTAGGTAAGGGCAAAGATCAAGAACAACAACGTCATTGACCACACTACACCCACTAATGAAACGCAAAGGCTGTTGACAGGGCCCTGCCTGGATATCTCTTTCGCAGTACTGATGAAATATTTATTAATTGAGTCTGTTTTATTTTATTTTACTTTACTTTCTTCGGAAAACTTACAGCTATTTACAAAATAGTATAAAAGTTACGAAAAAGCCATTTACAAGTTTTCGCCTGTAGAAACAATAGAAAGAAAAAGGAAAGAAAAAACGTTTATTTGCTTATATTTGTTGCGATTTGGCAAGCAAAGAGGTCCCTAAAGAGCAAATAAGCCTTAGCAACTCTAAGAAACTCAAAGATTAATAATAGGATTACAATATAACAAGCCAAGTGATACTTAAAAAAGAAAATTTCCAACACTTATCCTGGACTTCGCAAGTGGAATATGTAAATAATAGAATAAGGAAGCTCATTTGGCTGTTTAAATCTTTAAGGCATATTACAACACCTTTACTAAGGAAACAAATTTACATTTCACTTGCGCAATCTGTGTTGAGTTACTGTATTCCCATTTGGGGCGGCGGCGCCGGGAAGTCAAAATTCTTAGAAATAGAAAGAGGACAACGTTGTTTACTAAAAGTCATGTATTTCAAAAAAAATTAGACTTCCTACCTCCGAACTCTATAAAATGTGTGACTTGTTGACGGTTCGGCAACTGTATATCCTTCAATCTATACTTAAGGTACATAAAAAAACACCTTTTGATGCTAATCTAACACTTGGAAGAAGGAAAAACAACATAATTAAATCTCATCGTACGAAAACGTCATTTGCCAAAAGACAATTTACTGTACAATCTTTATAACCAACTATCATTTAACCACTCATCACATAAGTACGCACCTATTAGTAATTTTATTTTATTTTCTATACTTTATTTATTTTTTTGTTTGTTTTTCTTTTATTTTATTTCCATTACTAAACAAAAAAGTCTATTGTAATAAAAAGATATTAGCGGTGTCAGGAAATAAACATTTTTTTTTTTTAATTTAAAATAATATGGTTTTAAAGTATAAAATAGAAGAAGAAGAAGATGAAACAATCTTGTGTCACTCATCAAAGAAACTTTTACTCAACAAACTCCTTGTGTTATCTCTTTTCGCTGGCGCAGTCGTGTTTTATCTTGTTTACATTACTCTGTGCATGCATACAGTGTTGCAATCGCAGTGTGCTGTGTTCAGAATAGTACTTCTCAGATAATACTACTCTACATACCGGATACTAACTACCGGTCAGCGCTATTGCAGAACAAATCTACCAACACAAATGTGACTCAAACACAAAAGTGTAATGCGATGCGACAACCTCCGCAAAGCGTTCGGCTCCTCATCACAGATGTTCTGGGTTCAAGTCCTGGTGGGAACGCCACGGTCTAACAAAAATTGCATTCGGCCTGCAATATCTCAACCAACCTGTCTCCAAAATTACCAAATTGTCCGAAAAGTAACAAAATTACATGCTTCAAAGGCTTTACCGTTGTTGGTCCCGGATATTATAGAAATCATCTTACGTGAACCACGTCAGAGGCCGGCTAAACCAGGATTTGTAAAACGATGACATGACGATGCTTACCTTGAAGAACCCGGCGACGGCCGCGGCGCCGCACTTGTCGCGCGACATGCCCGCCATCACGCCGCCCGCCTTGATGTCGCAGCCGCCCGTGTCGTAAGTCACACCCTGTATAACAGTCAAGGTTAATATTGTGATCCTCATTTACAAACAGACACAATGTAAGTAAAGGGTTTGCCTTTTGGATTGAATAACGCCTTAGGTACGCAAGGCATGGCTCTTCTACGGCCCGGAATTTGAAAATTCTGTATTAATTTTTTCGACGATATCGTCATTGCTTCTCTTGATTTTGAATTTCATATTAGTTTGCTTTTAAAGATTCATGAAACATTTAAGATGTATCTAGTTAGAGATGTCATCGTTCTTTCGACGTGAACTTTTCGTTGTTCCAAATTACACGAATGCCCAAAAAAAGGGGTGTAATGTGTTTAGGGTTCAGGTATGTATGTATGTAAGTATATATGTGGGTTTCTTTGTACCACCATAACTTCTAATTGCCTAAACAGATTTGGATGAGTGGAGTATAGTTACTATAGTTAGATAGAATCCTTACATCAGCTTGTGTGACACTGGCTATATATTTTTTGTTGGCGCAGTCGTGTTTTAAATTTTTAGATGATTATTTTAGTTCTGTTGCTGGACCTATAAATAAGCTAATCTGTCATGGCAAGAAATCTCGCTCTTTTGAATGGTCGAAAGAACTGATAAAAAGTATCCGATATCTGCTCTAATTCAAAATAATAGGTAATTTGTGATTTAGTAAAAGAATTAATATAGTAGTGGCTGATCGTAATGAAAGTGATCTATTGAAGAAAAGACGATTCCTGTATTTTTTTTATGTAATTGGATGACAAACGTAGGTACATATAAGTATAATCTTATTAGTTACGGTTACTTACCTTCCCAACAAACATTAATGTCTGGTCGTATTCCGCCGGTTTATACTCCAAGAACACGATACAACCTGACGAATAAACAAAAATCAAACAATGTTTTCAAACTGATGTAATGTAAGCCTAAGTAGGTAATTATAGCTTTCCAAGTCAATCAGGACTTTTTCAGGCTAGTACTGATTTGATTTTTTATGGACAATGCATTAGAACTAAAAGTCATAATCAACTTCGGTTTACTCGACAGATGAACGCCGCTCATGAGCATGTAATTGCTATATAAAACCTGCCAAATTTCTAGCATTTTCAACGATTCCTGTGTAGGCCGGCTAAACCAGGATTTGTAGAACGATGACATCCGGTTACGTAGGCGGCCGAAGCGGACATGACGATGCTTCCCTTGAAGAACCCGGCGACGGCCGCGGCGCCGCGCTTGTCGCGCGACATGCCCGCCATCACGCCGCCCGCCTTGATGTCGCATCTTCTATCACTGAACACCCACCACACACTTTGGCGCTCATGAGTTACATTATTTCTATTTGAAATACCATGCATTTTAATCATTTTAGGTGTCAGCGGCGCGACTGACGGCGGCGATTTCGCGGATGAGCGTGGCGTCGTTCACTAAACTTTTACAGTATTAATGAGTTCCTGGTATCTACCAACTCACCGCGATGCCTCTGCACGGTGTCGGCGGCGCGGCTGACGGCGGCGAAGAGCGGGTACTGTTCGCGGATGGCCTCGGCGTCGTCCAGCACCTTCACGCTGACCGCGCTGCCGGCCAGCGCCGCGCGCACGTACTCGGCCGCGCGCAAGGGCGTCATGCGCTCCGGGTCCGCGCCGCCGATGTCGCGAGCCACGCCCCTATTCAAGTTTAACCAGACTTATTTATTGAACTAGCATTTCGCTCGTTACTTTTGTTTAACGACAGATTTTCTGCGCCCGACTGACTAGGAGTGGAAGTGGTCGCCACGGCCAAAATCGGTCGGAAAGATTATCAACTTATATCGTCCTTTAGAATTTTCTAAAAAGATAATATAAAAAAAAAATACCTTCTTTTTGCTTACTTACGTCCTAAGGAGAACCTTACAGACCAAATTCTAGACGAAAAGTTTTACGCTATATTTTGAGCTAGCATTGTGACCTACTTTTGGAAAGCCGCGCGCGTCATTCGTCGTCTGCTTTTTAATAATTCTAGTGTTTTTATAATTTCACTCTAAGCGCACGCGCCGCTCTAACTTAGCTTACGAGTTACGAAAACTCTCGCGAACAACTACGTCAGAGATCCACAGCCACGAGAGCCGACTGTAATCTTAACTTATAATAAACCTTCATCTATTATCAACATCTACATCTTTGATCCAACAATCTATCTAAACGATTAAGGACTGCCGTTTATATCTAGCGACGGCCCCTACATTATGCATTGATCTGTCAATCAGTCAGACATGCTCTTTTTATACAAGGCATCCCATAAGGAATTCAGTAAAATGCCTGTCAGATCCGGAGTATGTAACTTTAGTTTGTACTAAGGAAGGATTTCTAAAAATTCATCTCTTGAAGAAAGTGGTCAAATATGAAACTCTCCTCAGATTAATTTGAATGCGGCGTGACTTTACGTTATGTATGTGGAAACCCTCATTGGAAGTTCTTTGCTCCACATTGCTCCCACCGGACACACGGCTTAGGGCGACGTCCTCGCGGCGCCAGCGCTGGGCCACTACTGAACGCCAGTCTACGCAGCGTCAGCGCGACGCCAGCGCAACGTTTTTTTCGAGCAAGTACAATGCAATGCACAACCCTCTCCCCATTGAAATCGTCATATTGGTATCTTGGAATTTTATATCGTTTTAAATCAGTTGTAAAAGCTCGTCAAACGTTCATCTTGGCATTCGTAAATAATCATAAAAGTGTTTTTGTTACGTTTTATACGTTTACAATATAATACGAAATAGGTAATCGCTTTCCTGAATTCGAAACCTCCACAAAGGATCTTCCCAAAATTGACGATGATGTTTCTTTATTTTTCGTTTACGTAATTTTCGCTTAAGTAGTAACGTTAGCAGTAGTGTTTCTTCGTCGGAATCCATTTTCACACAGATTTTACGCAACAGGCACAATGCAAACGCGACGCCAGCGCTGCGTAGACCGGCGTTCGGCAGTGGCCCAGCGCTGGCGTCGCGGCGACGTCGCGCCAACGCCGCGTCGACAATGCGCAAACGCTGGCAAGACGACGACGCTCAAAAGACGCTCGTGTGGGGGGGTCTCTTATCTAAATCAATCAAGACTGATTGTATTGTGGACTACAAAGAACATAAATATTTCAAATGAGGTAGTGAACGAACCTGGCGATCTCAAGTCCGACGGCTGTGGCGACGAGTGTGGGCAGCTCGCCTGCGCCGTCACCGTACACTCCCACCGCACTCACTTTGTGAGCGCGCTCTGGGAAAGTCTCGCGGATTTGCAGCGGCTGGGAACAAAAAACGTCAATTGATATTGAAGAAGCACGACCAGCAATCTCGGCATCGAACAGTCACGCTAACTCCTCTGTACCAGCTCAAAACTGCGCTCCCCGTACAGCAATGTGGTGGGGCGACCAAAGCGACCCCTGTGATAGCTCTTTACTTTTGTGTCTGGTGCAGCACTGTGCATGCAGCTGGCCGTAATTTTGTCACGTATATAAGAAGTATAGATTTGGATGAATTTTAAATCTGCCTTTTTTTAAGCAGCTCTGTCTGAGAATGTTTTCAAATTATGCTGCGGGCTAGCGGTCCTAATACAGCGGGACTCACCACGTAGAGCGCCTCGAGCGCGGCGAGCAGCGCGACGAGCGGCGCGCGCGGGAAGCGCGGGTGCGGCTGTAACGCCACCACCGGCCGCACTGCGCCCGCTGACATCGCGCGCTTTACGCCTGCCAGCATCGCCTCGCCCACCGATCTGATGAACATTTATTACTTGTCATCATCTACATTGAGTTGGGCACTGCGGCTCAAAATTAAACACATCGATTATAAAAGCTTAGAGAGCTTATCTATCCTAGGATTAAGTTAGGCCATCTACAAAAAGAACTTGTCCTAGATCTACACTTTGTAGCGTGATTAATGATTGTTTATAGAAAAGATGAGTAATTGTTTAGAAGCATACCTGACGTCGTCATAGGGAGTTAGAGTGCCCGTGGACGCGAGCACCAGTCGCGCGCCGCACACCAGGGGACATCGCACCACGCTCACGGCCGCGCGCTAAGGCAAATAAAGCGACACACTATCAGCTTACAGACACCTATCGTACTGTCGGCCTCTTTGGTACACTTCCACGGCTAAACTACTGAATCGATTTCAAGATAGGTACCCAAGGACGGAGAGAATTTATTACTACGGAAAAAATGTCTTATTCCCTCGGCGTAATGCTTCACTACAGTAAGGTTGCTAAAACTAACAACGCCATCTAACATCATCGCTCGGAACGATAAGTGTATCCCCCTCCGTATTCATAGATAGCGCTGTTAGTTTTAGAAAAAATCTGTCAACAAAACGTGGGCGTAGCTGCGGGTGGACGACTATATATAGTATCTAATATTTTATAATCGAACCGAAAAATATGCTAAAGTAACCTATATTTATTATTTATTTTATTTTATTATTTATTGTACACAATAAAGTTAACAGAAAATGATCACATAGAAAAACGACACAACAGGCACTGCTTATTTCTAACGAAATGTCTTACAGCAGACCTTGGAGGTGAGAATTTAGAAAAGAAGCGGATAGTAACCTGCACAACAGTTTCAATTAATAATACTCGTATATACCTACACATACATACATGATAAACCTACCTAGATAAAATAAAACCTAAAAAAGTATAATAAATATAATATAGACTAATAAATACATAACTAAATTATAATACATACAAATATAAACAATTACATATATAAATACAACAACCTAACACGGATTATACGCACAGAGAAAGATAATGTTCTTACAATCCAATGTTCATAATGTTCATTAATCATTCCAATGTTCTTTCTTCAAATAATTGCAAAATTATTATACCTATAGATAGGTGTAACTAGCAATTAGGGATTGTAATAGATAGGGCAATAAATTGAAGTATAATAAAAGAAGTCCTGTCTTGTGTAGGTGAAGCACCTAGTCTGTTTCGAAACAAAGGGAAATAAAATAAGAAAACAATTAATTACCACAAACATTAATCAATTGACTGGAATAATAATGATGTCTGTCATATTTACAGTTGGTGCAGTGATAATGAATGTCTGCCTGTTTATTGCCAGTCATATTATTATATTATGATATTTACCTACCTATAGGGTGTATCCTATTTTATACCATTGGTATTCCTTTATCATGCAAGGCAGTTTATCACAGTAATTTATTATACCTATAAATGTGAAAATATTATATTTGGATGTTTGTTCCGCTTTCACGCCTTAATTACTGAACGGATTAGGATGAAATTTGGAATAGAGATAGTTTGTATCCAGGATTAACACATACGATACTTTTAACCGGGAAAAGCCTTATTCCCACGGGAAAATCTTATATAACGTGAGTATGCCAATTTGATGGCTGTGTAACTTCACTGGTAGTACATCTACATACAAAGCTCACAGACGTGGTTTCGAATCCCACATAGGGCATACATTTGTATGATGAGCAGTTGATGAGCCTTGTGGCTGGAATCTGGATGTTGTCTATCTACACATTATCATTTATTTGTACAGGCTTTGCCTAGTTCGTGATCTGATGGCCCTGTGTGAGATATCTCTACAGATTTATGTATTGATAGATGAAGTATTTCGTTTCCCACTATAAATGCTTAGAAGAATAAGTGAGAAAAGATACTGGTGCATTAAAGATCAACACTTATAATTAATTGCGACACCAGCACCTTTATTTCTTTTTAGTGATTACCTCCTTACTGCCAGGATCCAGGTCATGGTGAGCAGCTACAAACGCCTTCAGTGCCTGCGGTGGAGCGACACCATTGCTGGTGACCAGCACCAAGGCATCCCAGCCTTCTGCAGCGACATCATCCACTATGGACACTTGTACTCCATGCACCTTCCACGACTGACCGTCGCCCTCTGCACCCATGATCCCACTAAGGACACAATGTAATAGGATATGACTTATAATAAAAGAAATTACAATAGAATAAGAATACATAATCAGTCTATTTAGTTAGGTTCCAAGTGAGTTGGAGGCTATTTTTGTGGAACTTAGTAGACTGGGCCTACAAACTACAGAGGGTAGTTTATTATTGATTTTATATAGCTGTCAAAATGTGGGTAATTTGTATCTGATTATTTTGTGAAGTACTATAAACACGTGCTCTTCTGAAAAATACTATAATTATTTATAATTCCTGCTGAAACTTAATAGTGACAAGTAAACTAGTGTTGCCGAAAATTCGATAGTTTTACAATCGATAGTGAAACGCCAAAAACATGTACCCAATTGATAGTATTGATAGTATCTATATTTTTGTACTATTGATAGTGACCTTCGTCATTTATAGTATCGATAGTTTATGCAATATTGAGGAGCAATATTGACAATTGGCTGAAATTATTGGCATTTAAAGTATAATTTTATTCAATTCAATTCTTGGATGTATGGTGTTTCCATGGTAATTTCGCCAATGTCGAGTTTTATTAATGACTCTGCTTGGACATAGGCTTTGTGACAGAACAAGTATAAAAAAAAATAAAAAAATGTAAACTTTGGGTGGAGGTGTTGTGTAGCTGTCAAAAATGTGAGTACCTAATTTGTATTTGATTATCTTGTAAAGTAATGTGCTCTTCTGAAAAATATTATTATTATTTATAATTCCTGCTGAAACTTAATAAATAGTTAATTAACTTTTGGATGTTACATCTCTTGGTTTCATCATTACATCTTTTTGGGTGAGTTCACTGTACAATGTATGGAGAAGAATAAACTGTATGGAATGTATGTGCTGAGGCTTTTCTGCTAAACACTAAGTGCAATAATCACTTTTATAAAGTCTGAATGCAATAATTATAACATTTATGAATGTTAGCAATTTAGAAAAAAGGTATATAGGTATTTTTTACCTACCATATGAGATAGAAGGGTTTCAAGATTTGATAAAAAAAAATACTACACCAATTACATTTCAGCATGTGTTTTATTAAAAAGTAAAATTAAGATATTTAACAACCTGCTGCTGAAGGTAAAGTCCGGTTACGCTTGATACGTCGATTTTGCGACACAAGCATTAGGTCCATATCAAAAAAAAAAAAAAAAAAAAACTGCTGCTGAAGCCGAAAAAATCCAGTTTACATAAACCAATTAATTGAATACTTAGTCTGTTGTAAATTCAGTCTGGATGTGAAGCAGAAAGAATTGAGTACCTTGTCTTCTTGAAGTATGTTAGTAATTATCAATAATACTATGACATCATTTAAATTTCGTAGTTAGGAACCTAAATAATTTGCGACTTAATAACCCTACACCAGAAGATTTACTCAACTTACTGTGCTTATGAGATGATAAATAAATCTCAATCTCAATAAATAAAATAAAAATAAAATGAAATCGAGGAATGTTATGTGTACAAATTCTCAGCCGGACAAAGGTATCTTTAAGCTAGCGTTTTTTACATATCAACAACTATCTACACAAAGAATAAAATTACTTACCTTATCTAGGTATATATCCTTGCCTGTGATCCGCTCGCTCGATTTGAACGCCTGCTCTCTGCAGCTGTCGGAAATTATATATGGTATTGCTGTTACTGAGCAAGATAATATACACTTCGGCTGAGCATTACTAATAAATAAAATAGGTATATAGATACTGTTTGATTGTTAGACTGTAAAATTATACGAAGTCACCTACGTACTCAGAATTAAGTACCTAAGTATAATAAAATAGTTCTCAATGTATCTAGATCTTTACTTACATTTTTAACGTGTACTAACTATTCGTTATATTTCTGTGTTTCTGTCTAAAATAAATTACTTTTATTTATCATAACCAAACTAACCAATCTCTTTCATTCAACAACACAACTGTCAAAGTCAATGCCCTACACAATGGGCGCATTCCGAAACAGACTTTCAGCGCCGTCACCGAACAGAAAAACAAAAAAACATATGAGTTTTGCCTTACGCGATTACGGGTTCTTTAATCGATTTCAGCGCGTCTCGGAACGCAGGGAATGTATACTTAATTTTGGCGAACGTTTGTCTGCGTTGAGTTAGCAGCCTCACCATCGATTTTGATGGTTTAAACCATGTCAAAAAATTATTAGGAATAGGTTTAAATTTGTTTATAAGTCTCAGAAAAAGTTTGATTGTATTTCAGAAGATATTTGAGTATCTTACTGAGGCTTTTAGATCGACGTCAACCTAGCAGCCTCACCAAGATAGACTGGATCTATCATTATGATTTATATGTCAAAAAATTGTTAGTAAATGGTTTATCTCGTATACAAAGTTTCAAAGAAATCGGTTCAGTAGGAGCCGTGATATTACACCCCCTTGGTGAGGCTTCCAGCTTGACGCTTGACGTGAAGACGATTCCCGTCAAACAGAGGTATGTCCAAGCAAAGTAAATATACCAAAAAATTGTTAGGAATAGGTTTATCTTATTCCAGCAAAAAAACTTTCAATTCGTTGAGACGTTTACTCAGAAAATGATTCTAAACTTCTACATACATTCGGTTTTTGGTACAGTCAAGAACAAAAATAGTAAATTAATCGTATTCAGAACTAGGCTTAGTGGCTAGATGAATGTATAAAAAATGCTGTACCAGTGTTGCCATCTTTATTTTTTTGGGAATCGTACCACATCATCGAAAAAATCGTATTTTCTTAAGAAATCTAGAAAAAAAAATTGTACGCGGTGAAATAAAAAAAAAAACAGGAATGTTTCTATATACGTGAAAATATTTGTAACTAAAAATCAGAATTCTACAGAATAGTTTTTTAAAGTGCGAGTAAGATGGACAAAGTTTGATAGAAAGATTTTTTTTCTGTTTTGTGCCCAGAATAGGCAAAGACCTGTGGCAAAGACATACAGAAGCCGTACGTCATCAGAATTGAACAAATTTTGACTCATAATGATTTTTTTAGCTGCTACCGGCTTTCATAGCGATTTGTTAGGTTTAATCGTATCACTTAATCGTAAAATTATACTTCTGTACCTAAGTGTACCTGTCAAAGGCTAAACCACCAATTTCAACCCTATTTCTACTCTCAGAAAGTTTAAAATTGATTGACGGTCGGAAAATTAATTAGTATGTAGAAGTTTAGAATCATTTTCTGAGTAAACGTTTTTTTGCTGGAATAAGATAAACCTATTCCTAACAATTTTTTGGTATATTTACTTTGCTTGGACATACCTCCGTTTGAAGGGAATCGTCTTCACGTCAAGCGTCAACCTGGAAGCCTCACGAAGGGGGTGTAATATCTCGGCTCCTACTGAACCGATTTCGTTGAAACTTTGTATACGAGATAAACCATTTAATAACAATTTTTTGACATATAAATCATAATGATAGAGCCAGTCTATCTTGGTGAGGCTGCTAGGTTGACGTCGATCTAGAAACCTCAGTAAAATACTCAAATATCTTCTGAAATACAATCAAACTTTTTCTGAGACTTATAAACAAATTTAAACCTATTCCTAACAATTTTTTGACATGGTTATAACCATCAAAATCGATGGTGAGGCTGCTAACTCAACGCAGACGAACGTTTGACGTTTGCTTCCGAAATGGTCAAGCAGCAATCGCCGTAGGTAACGTAATTTGGGTCCCAAATTATTGGCTCTCCCTGATATAACTATAAATAAAATAATAATAATTTGTTCGTTTGTTCAGTCGGACATTATTAATTTCTTGTAACGTCAAAATATATTATTACGGAGTGTGGCCCGTTCGCCACGAACAAAGAGGATATAAGGGGGTGCCACGAAGTCGCATGCGATACTGAGACTGACGCAACCGAGTGCGTGTAAACAGGCAGACGGGCGCAGGCACATTTCCTTTGATCTTTGTCAAAAAACCGACAGTCGGACCGATTGGTCGCGTGCACGGGCGCGGGCGCGGGCGCAGGTGGCCTATTTACAGGCCTGCGAACGCGCCCGCGCCCATTGAATGTCGCTTTGAACGCGGCATCACGGCTGTTTAATATTCCATTTAGTAAGAGGCGCCATCTGTTGTTCAAACATTGAATCACGATAGAACCTTGCTGATCTATAGAGACAACTACTATTGAGCTGATGACTTGCTTAATAATAATTCAGTTAGCCAACAGATGTCACTTTCCACAACTATAAATATACGATTGTCAGAATTTCCAAAATACATTTCGAAGCCCACGCTCAGCGGCAGCACAAATCTCTTCATTCTCAGTAGGTACCACGGCCCTTTTATTTTTTTAACAACG